>BMAW01094788.1:100099-133475 GCA_019974015.1 Nephila pilipes
GTTAATTATTCATAGTATTATTTTAAAAATGAAAAAAAAAAAAAAAATTTAAGGTCAGTTGTAAAAGAAATTAATTGTAATATACCACAGTTTTTACAAACACATTTGAACTCCACCTTTATATCTGTAATTATAATCGAAGAATTAAGAATATAAATCACAAATATAGTCCCAAACTTGTCTTCATAGCCTTAGAAAGGTAATTTGCATAAACTTAGACCCTCCCAAATACTGATGATATAAAAAACAGAATTTTCAATGTCTGTGTTTTCATTTAGAACTCCGGGAGAGAAGGAAAAAAAATTTTATAATTGTAAGCGGAAAAAGAAAAAAAAAAAAATTGGCAGTCGGTGGGATTCGAACCCACGTAACACATTTGGGGTGCGACACGCTTTTTTTATGGATGTGTTCGCCTAACCACTCAGCCACGACTGCTCGTGTAGAGGGGTTAATTAGGTTTCTTTTTGGGTGTAGAGAGGGGATAAAAATATTTGCCTTACAGCAGTGGTCTTCAATCTGTGTTCAGCTGAACCTTACGATTCTCTGAAACTTTAATAGGGGTTCCAGGTGCTAACCTTTTTGTAAAAGTTTAACTCTTATAAAATATCGAATTCTGAAAGGCAGTTAACTTGTAAAAATAAATATCAATAAATATTTTTTGGATGAAATAAAATCTTAAATTTCGTAAAATTCATGTCCTACAAGTACATTAATCGAGATGCAGATGGTCACATATTAGTCTCCGTTCTTTGGCTCAGGTAAAGAATCGCCCACTTATTTGGTCACTTATTTCACGCTTTTCAAGGTATAAAGTAAATTTGACGAAACCCTTTGAAAATTGAAATGTTAGGCAGATTACATTTTGAAAGATAATTTTTAATGTTTTCCTAATTTGCATAATATTTTAGTAGACGGTAACATTAATCCCGATAAAATCGTAAAAATCAGTTTGGTCCAACATCCCAATTAAAGAAAGATAACACCAAAGTGATATATCGACCGTAGACTCAATTGAAACTAAATTTTAGTTAAATTTATATTATGTTTTTTTGGATTGACATTATAAAAGAATATCTTGAAATTGCCAAAAGAGTTGTGAAACATCTAATGTCATATGTTTCAACCTAATAAGAAAAATCTTTCTCTTTATACGATGCGACAAAAACAAAATATAGAAATAGATTGGATGCCGAAGATGACATTAGGTTGCAGATTTCAACAATTATTCAAGACGTAAAAATACTTTGCAATAAAAGACAATCACAACCAAGACATTAATTATTTTTCTTTTATTAAGTAGTTGATTTAAAATATTTTGTAGTTGATTTAAAATATTTTTGTGCTTTTGTTTATTATTTATAGAATATATGTTACACCCACACCCCCGCTTAAAAATACCCATTAGCTATTTTACTATTCATTGTCTTATTAAGATGTTTCTATTGTGATGAAATAGAGATGCAATAATAATTTTGTAAATTTGAGTAGGATAAAGCTTTAATAACCTATTTTTTCTTATCTTTGATCAAGAGGTTTCTTCAACTAAACGGTAAGCTCAAAGGGTTTCCTGAGGTTTAAAAGGTTGAATACCCTTGTCTTACTGTTCAGTTTTTAGTTTAGTTTAGTTTCATTAACGTCGCACTGGAAGCAACATGAGGGCTATTGACGACGGACCCCGTAATTTTGATCCTCAGTTAAATGATAAGGACAATACCTGAGCTGGCACCCCCTCTTCTAACTTCTACACTACGCCACGCTAACAGGAGCACTTGGGATCCTGACAGATTTGACGTGCATCAGCCCCTGCTACATGGCAGGTCTTTTGTGGTATCAAGGCTCGAACCCACGACTGAATGAAAACCGCCGGCCGCGAGTTCAATACCTTAACCACTAGGCTAAGTGACAACTTGATTAATTGTTTATTAACATTGCACTTCGAAGCAACACGAGGACTATTGGCGATGGATCTCGTGATTTGAAACCTCGATTAAGGCACAAAGATGACACCTGCACTGGCCCTTCCTTCTCCAAACATTCCCACAATGTCAGCGAGAGAACTTGGAATCTCGACGGATGTAATGTGCATATCAGCACAGCATCAGGACTCCAGACAGCGACTCAACGGAAGCCATGAATTCGTGACCATGACAAATAGACTATCGAGGTCACTTTAAAATGTATTAGCATCAATTATTTTTTCAGCTAATAAACAAAAATAGACATAATTCGTTAATCGTTCATTAAAAGTATCGAATCAGTTAAGGTAATGTTAGTTAGGTGGAAACAACTTTCATGGAATATTTTTTAAAGTTATGTGATAATCTATTTCCTAATAATTAAAATAGTTTTCTAAAATTCAAATAGACAATTTACTAGATATTTGATTAGTCTCAAAGAGTAATCATGTAAATCATACGATCTCGGATTTTTTTAAAAAAAAGTAACTGGATATTCCACATTCTTATTACGCAGAAAAACTTCAACTTTAGTTTTAAAATAGTGGTTTCTTTTTTTACGAAATAAACGAAAAATAAAATGTTTATTTTCAGGAAGAGCTAATATCAAATAAATATTTATAAAATCTATCGTATAGCTATACTTTTTTTAAAAAAATTGTTACATTATAATTATAAAATGAATTGTAGCGTGGAGAAAAATTTCATAAACTGTTTAGAAAAGCACTTTGAGAAAGATAAAGTACACAAATAAAGAATTTCGTAATTATAATACACATATATACAAACGATACATACTGCTGAAATAAGAAATAGCAATTAAATATAGGTATTTAGTATTGAACCGTATATATATATATATATTGACTGTTTGTATTTCACATCTTCGCATGAATGACTTCATTTTTATTTTAGTGTTTAAACGTTTTGCAGCGCGTGGTTGATTTCTTTTTAATGTGAACGAAAACCGGAGTGATGTAAAGTAACAGGTGTCCCTTCTTAGCATACACTGAGTCACAAAAGTAAGTATGTACTGTAATAGTGTTGATGTTTTTCAAAGAATGAGAGATATATAATCCTATTATCTTCAAAATTTAAATGTATTTTAAAAATAGCTAACTTATATTTAATTTTAACACGAAAAATATCACAAAAATACAACCATGTAATTTGCAAAAATAGTTTAACTTAAAATTAATATGCAATTCATGTCGCGAAAATAAGTATGCAGGCAAAACAGGGAAAGAGAAAAAAAAATAATTTTTGCAAGTTTCTTTTGCAAAAACTAAAAATTAGTAATTGGTATGGTAGCCTTAGGCTTATAACACTGCTTTTAATCTGGATGATATTCAGTTCTCTAAATTTTGGGTCACAGAAGATGGTATTTCCTGCTACTCCTCTAAGAGTATTCTTCTGAGATCATTTTTATTCTTTTCTGTCTTGTTTCCTAATTTGTCTATCAAAGTAATCCCACAAGTATTCAAAGGGGTTAATATCGGAAAACTGGGGAGGGTTTTTGTGCTGTTTTTGAAAATTGTAGAGCAGCCATTCTTGTACAGTTCGAGCTGTATGTTTTGGATCATTATCTTGCTGAAAGATAAACGATTTCTGAAGTCCTAATTTTGCAGCGCTATGGCATGGATTACCTTTTAAAATGTTCAGACAACTGAAGTGATTCCTTATTCCATCAATTATTACTTTATTACCTACAACAGCCACAGACATGCAATCCCAAACCACAATTGAACCACCATCGTATTTAACAGTTCATCTCTTGTTCTTTGATTCGAGCTCTGCATTTGCTTTTCTCCACACTTTTTGGTGTCTATCTGATCCACAGATGTTGCACTATTATCTAAAAAAATTACAGAACTCCTGAAAAATCTGGTCCTACTTTCCATTCTCTTTTGCAAAGATAAGTCTTTTTTTGCGATTAACTTTGCTTACGAACGGTTTTCTTCACGTATTCCGACCATGGTATCCTGCCTTTCGTAGCATACGGCGAATTGACTCAGGATTGCAGGATTTACCTAAATGGTTTTCTAAATCAGATTTTAATTTTGGAGCACTAATATTTGGATTTCCCTTAATTTTTCCAATAATATCCCGACTTTCTCTATCAATGAATATGAATGGTAGACCATTTCTAATCTTATTTTTATTACTGCCCTCAGTCCGAAATTTTTCAATAACTTTTTGAAATGTAGCTGGATTTTTCCCGATAATCTTAATTTCCCATTGAGACTTGCTCTCCTTGTGCAGTTTTATAATTAAAATTTTCAGATATTGGGATAGGCCCTTTCCTCGAGGAGCCATTAGTAATATAATTATTTAGCGTCTAACATAAAAAAATTGTAGAAAAAAATATCAGAACTTTCCGTAACATACAACATAATGATAAAGAAGTGTATCTAGATTTTTAAATGACTTACAATCATTAAATTTTCAGATTGCATACATACTTTTGTGATGTAAGCTTTCACTGGTAGATAAGAAATGATCTTTAAAATTGTAAAGTAAATTAAGGCTAAGTTCATTTTCCATTTTCTTAAGTGTAATTTGCAATCAATAAGGTATATTTTCCAAAGATATATATATATATATATATATATATATATATACATATGAGAGAGAGAGAAATATAAATATCTTGTATTTATTTTTAAATTTTAGACTTTTTGACTGGAGGCATAAGGTGCATACTTACTTTTGTGACTAAGTGTATGTAGTTAAGATTTTATTCTTTTTAAAATTTATTCATATTTAGTGTATCAAACTTCCTTGAATATTACAATGTATTTTTCAAAAAAATTACCTTTATCAAAAAAAAAAAACATATGAACCTTGAAATCATTTTAAAAAAAAATTGCCTTTATTATAAAAAATTATATTTAATAATTAGAAAAATGTTTGATTGGTATATCTCCCACCCTTAACATTTACAATTTGTACTTGGACTTTCAAATTTTCAAAAAATATTTTTTTTCTCCTTTTTAGCACATTAATAAAAAAGTACAATTTTAAAATTATTTTATTCATAATTATTTCTTGTATTGCAACTTTTAATTCATTGTTATAACTACTATACGTAATCTTGTATTTATTTCTTCATTAAAACTCTTCCAACAATTATTTTTTAAAAGATAAATCAAATCAGACATATGTATATAAATATAAGTGTGCGTATGTATACATATAGTGTTTCTTTGTATCACTCTTTTGATTACAAATTTCACTACCAGATAGCGGTTTTTTAATTAATTATCGCTTATTTAGAATTAAAATTTAATTATGTAAATAAACTGATTAATAAATGATAAAGTTCCGAGAAAGGGGATAAGGCTTTATATCCCATGAAAGCAAAGAATCAACCAAAAGTTCGAAAAATATTCCTTTTCTAAGAATGTAATTCAAAAATAAAACGTGGTTTTACTGAGAACAAAAAATTATTTTTTATACTTAATTATGGTTGATGTTCTTTATTTTCGCATTTAGCAGAGTAAATATAACCTGCATGGTCGGTGGCAAAGGCTAGAGTCGACTCATTAAAGATAGATACAAAAAAATACGGGCGTCATCTATTGGAGAAAAAATAAAATTATGTTAACACTAAATGAAAATGTGAACATAAACTTCAATCTTTTAGAGAAAAGTACTTTATAATAGCAGAAGAATTTTAGAAAAAAAGTAACGTTTTAACACATCAATCAATAACTCCCGAGACTAACCCAGAGATGGCGCTCGTAGTAAACCAGTAACCAGGTCTTTCTAGAGTACTAACCTTTGCTTGAAACGTGTCAAAATTTTAAGTCGATCGGACCAGAAACAGCTGAGTTATCGAGGTTGGAGTAAAGTCGCTTTGTAGTTTGTTTAAAAAATGGAAAAAACCGAGTTTCGTGTTCTGATAAAACGTTGTTTTTTAATGGGTAAAAACACCGTGCAAGCGAAACAATGGATTGAAAAATGTTACCCGGACTCTTGTCCATCAAAAGCAACGATTTGTCGGTGGTTTGCCGAGTTTAAACGTGGTCGTACCGACACAAATGACGCGGAACGCTCGGGTAGACCTGTGGAAGCCGTTACACCGGAAAATGTGAGTGAAGTGACAAAAATTATAATGAAAGATCGTAAAGTGAAGCTCCGTGAGATTGCTGAGATGACACAGATATCATATGGAAGTGTATTTACTATCCTTCATGAAAAATTAAGCATGAAAAAGGTTTTTTCCAAGTGGGTGCCGCGATTGCTTTCGATGGAACAAAAACAGCAACGAGTCGATGATTCAGAAAGCTGTTTATCGCTATTTACTCGCAACAAAAAAGATTTACAAAAATTGGAAAAGCGTTGAGTTGATTATCACCTAAAATTAAATCACAAAGTGTTATGTTGATGAATAAAAAAAAAAATTTTGCAAAAAAAATGTTGTTTTCAATGTTAGTCTCGGGAGTTATTGATTGATGTGTTAGACCTAATGTTATGTCTATGATTCGCCAATAGCCCTCATGGTGCTTCTAGTGCGACGTTAATAAAACCAAACCAAACCAAACCGAAACACTTTCTTCGTTTTACGATGAGAAACATTAACTAAAAGCATAGAAATACCACGACAGCTATTCGCGACTAACTTCGAACTTTGAACATCGGTCCAGTCGCATCTACAAAGAGTTAACACTATAAAATACTTTTAATGGATGGCTCTGTCTTTATTTATAATCATTCTCTACTTTTAGAAAAAGAAAACTACTCTTTTCACAAATAATAATATTAAAAAAATCACGAATTTCAGAGTTTAACAAAAATTGTCATTTTAATAAGTGAAAAAAATTTGTATTTGTTGGTGGAACTTGCTTCATCAAATTTATTCTCTGTTGAATAAAATCTTGCCTTATAAAGAAATAATAAAGAAAAGGAAAGAATTTTATGAATATTATAACACTAAAAAAATTCAACAAAAAAAATTCTGCATATTTAGCACAAAATAGTTTGGAAGAAACTTCTTACAAACCTTGGGAGGGAGGGGGGAATCTAATGTATTCTGTGAAACATGGTGATTGTGATAAAATTGAAATGGGGGGAGTTGCTAAGCTGTCTGCAGCATCAAGACATGAATATGGATTTTGAACATCCCTGCACCATGAGCCTTATAGATAATCCTGTTCATATAAAATGACCTTTGAATGTATGCCTCTTTCTCTGTTATAAAAGTATATTCATACCAAATTGTGTTAAAATCTGTTTCATTAGTTTTTCAGAAATTCAACATAATGTGCAAATTCTCTCGATCTTATGCAGGAGTGATTTATAATCGAATATCATATTTACACTTCATTAGTAGCAGTAGAGTAATCTATAAAAAAAAAATTAACATTTTTGTTGTATTGAAGCTAGTTTGATCATAAATATTACTTTCCAGATAATTAAAGCCTCAAGCATTGAATATAATTTAGAAAGAATAATGACATAGGAAACACAAAATAATGGAATAAATTGTATTTATTTAACCATAATGAAAAAATACAAAACAATTCTGTAATGAATTTAAAATTTAATTATTATCATGAAAATTACAATAAAATCTTGTCAAAGGTATGTACAATTGTCATAAATTTTTTACACCATTTCAGTTTTTATGTAAAGCTCTTAGATCTTCTATTAGTGAAAAATGTTCATACTTGCATGTAAAGAACATTTTTCTTTATTTATTTTAAAACATGTTTTCTTTATTTTCCGGAGTATAAATTTCAATGAGTGCAAATTAATTAATTAGAATTTTGTTGCAAGCCCATTTTGTTCATAAAAAATCACATCTAATTCTGCATTTTTTTCAAATTATATCACCTTATTACTGAAATTTTTACATAAGGTGATTATTTTTTCAGTAGGATTATTTTATGTAATTTATGTATAAAATCCTACGGTAAAATTTGAATTTTTCAGAGAGAAAAGATAGAAAAAATTTTTAAAAAGAAATTTTGAAGAATGGGCTTTCTTCACACAATAAAAAAAAATATTATAGAAATTTTTTTTGGAAAAATTATTAATTATTTCTAGGATACATTAAAAATAATGTAAGTATAAAGAAGCCAAGAAAATTTAAGAGAAATGTTAAAAGAACAATCTTTACGAGAATAATACATAGAATAACAATTTCTTTAAGAATTTTCCTAAATGGTTCAAATATTTTACGATAAAATCAATGATAATAATAAAAATTGATTAATAACATAATTTCCTTTATTTACTTATAAAACTGACACATTTTAAGTCCAATTGCATGAAAATTACATACAGCATAAAACTACCTTTAAGTAAATAAACATTTTATGTTAACCTCAAACTTATAAAATTAGAAAGTAAAAAAGCATTTCAATACTTCTTTACAGAAATACATTTTTGATTCAAGGTGAATTATTGGTATTGCTTAAAATTTAATACAATATATTTAATAAAATGCAATAAAGTATAAATTACAAAAGAGTCAAAAACGGATACAGAAAAAAATTCTGATAAACATTTTAATATGATATGCAATTCTTGATAAACAATGGTATTCTACATGACACTAACATGTTACTTTTTTCTAACCTTCTAAGTCATTAATTACAGTTTCTACAGATTATTATCATATATTAAAAGCAATGATATAAATAACAGTGTGCATCAAATCTTGAGAAAATAGTCAAAATCATAAATTACCATGTAAAAGTCATAACTAACTTGAAATGAAAAAAGTAACAATAAAAATACACTAAAATTCTTATGTACTAAAATAAGTTAAACATTCAAAGTAAATACAAATTAAATTCTAAAATCCTCATTCGAAAAATAATCCACACTTTTTATGCCATAATGACACCTTTCATAATTTCCATTCAGAAAGTAAATAATAAGCAATATCAAATAATACAAATCTATTTTATGAAATAAAAACAATACAAATAAAGTTAACTGCTACTGCTGTTGGGCAATGAATTGATACACTTGATATCATATATGAATTGATACACAAGAATATCAAGTATATCTAATTGACAATATGTAAAGAAGACAATATATACTTGAAAGTACATTACTCTTCAAGAAATAAAATTGCTATATATTAAATAGATACAACTAATTAAGCTTCTCTAGAAATGAATTGCTATTATAAGGTACTCAAATACTGACTTCAAGAAATTAATCATCAAATTTACAGAAAAAAATTCATTAAATATATTTTAAGATTTAAGATATTCTTTAAGACATTATTATAAGATTTTATTGTAATAAAGTCTCTATTTGTACTAAAGTACTTAATATAAACACTTAATACACACATTAAATACAATACATTTAAACTAATTAACAAGTAAAAAAAGGATTCAACAAGCATCATAAGCATATATACTTATGAATTTTAACCTCTTTTTTTTTTTGGGGGGGGGGGCGCATTTAAGAGTATTAATTATTCTATTACCTGAAAAAAAATCATATTTAATACAAATAGCAATCTTATAAATGGGCCCAAAAGTTTTAAATGGCAAATATTCAGAACAAAACTTAAATTTCATAAGAATGGCGAGGACAATATAATAAGCCTGATGACTTTTCAAAAGTCCCCACTCCCTTGAAATTCCCTTTAATTTTTGTTTCTAAATTCATCTGTTAGAAGTCATTTAAAAGGTCATTCAAAAAAATGTCAAAACAACTAAGTTTTGGGACTCACTTTTGTTTACAGTACGAGTTAATATATATAAGTAAATTTTGAAAATAATTTTTCGTAGTTATTATACGATTTCAAACTTTATCACAAAGAAAAATTAAAACCCATAATATGGAGAGATAAGACACAACACATATTTAAATGTATTATCCTTCACTGAAAAAAATGCAAGACATTGAATTCGAACACTTAATTATTAGCAACAACACAATATATTTTATGAAGAACATGTAACCCAATTATGTACAAAGGAGGACAAAATGAGAATTTAAATATAAATATGTTTCAGAAATTTAGTTATCTAACTTCTTTTCAACCAATGAAATGTACAATATAACAAAAATTGTACAATTAATGATACATTAATAAAACGTTTTGTAGATTAATGAAAATAAACACTGTGATATTTAAACACAGTAGATGATACATAAACATTGTTTTTAGAAGATGGAGAATGTAATGAATTTTGTCCAGATTTTTTTCACTGCAAATTAAATGAATAATCCAACATATCATTGTTCATGATACAATGAGCTTCTCTAACAGGAGAAAAAATGAAAATCTACTAAAACCAGTAATAAGGAACATAAGAAAACTTAAAATTTTATTTGAAATTTTAATTTGTAAATTGGCAAGAATAATAATTATGATTTGATGAGGAATTAACTCAGAAGCCTTTGAAGTCAGAATAGTGCCTATTAGTGAAACTTTAATGCAAAGATACCTAAAAGTTCCTTGAATTTCTTTCTTACAAAAAAAAAAGACAAACTTTATGAACACAAAACAAAATAATACATATGTTACCTGCAATGTATGAAAAGCCAACATTCTATAAAATATTTAGGCATTGTTTGTAATGCCCAGCATTTTTAGGCAGTGTATGAAATATGAAAATCATTACATATTTCCCTAGGCATTGTACATAAAACCTAGGCATTCTATAGAATGACAAATGTTGTTGGGCAAAGTAAGAAAAAAAGATCCTGATATGGCTATTATATAAATGACATGCATTTCTCAAAAATAAAAATGTTATTCTGAAAAAATAATGAGAGTGCCATTAAAAAATATTTATTCAAAATACGTAAAGAAAAATGAAAGTAGTACAAAACAAAATTTATACCTTACTTATGAATCGTTCATTACCAGCTAGTTTTAGGCATTCTATAGAATGCCGAATTTCACACTTTGCCGGCAACATATATATTTCCATGTTCATTTATTTCATGTTAGGATGTTTAGAGAAAACACAACCAAGCATCAATATTTAAGCATAAGATACCAAGACATTTCAAGTATATTTATTTTGTAATTTTAAAAAATAGCTAAGTAGTAGCTAAGAGAACCAATAAATAGATCATCAAAATTTTCTGCAAAACATACTATAGCAAATACTCAACGCTACAATGCTATCTGTAAAGTTAAAAGAAGCCATCAGATCTTGACACAAACAAGAAAGCATATAAGCAAATTTTAAATGACTTACAGCAGAGATGGATACTTAAAAACAATTACACACAATAAATAATTTTAATACCCATAAATTTGTAGCATTATGCTAATATCATTAGAAAATAATTATGATAAAACTAATATTATACAGCAGACTTTTTCTTTTTTTGCTTAGACTTTTTCATATGTTTAATACTATTATGATTACAGAAATTATTACTAATAAAGAAAAGTATTACTTTTAATATACATATAACAATGTAAATGTACACACATAAATAAAGATTACTTTTAATATACATGTAACAATGTAAATGTAAGAATATGGGAGAAAGAGCAAATTTTGTTCACTTCTGCAACCATTGAACATGACACACAAGCTTTATAATTTCTAATTTTTTTTAAAAAAAACAAGTATGATCCCTTTTGAAAACATCATAATCAACATAGAAAGAACACAGCAGAAAGGCGTTTGTACTGTAAAAAAAGTTATGTAAAAGGATCAGGTAAAAAGGTTACTCACATCACTTCTAAAAAAACTGAATTAAAAAAAATCAATGAGATATATTGGAAGTTAATATTTTCTTAAAATGTTAGTACATATTTCAAAATTCTGCACACAATTCTAATCAGTTTTATCCAGTACTTATAAACTACTTATATATATTAAATAGCATTCTCATCATAAAAGAGTTTTTGATGGATCTTATATTTATGTGAGATCTAATCAGATACACAGATTAAAAATAATCTACAAATAATTCATTCAAGCTTAAATTTTAGCTGACTTTCAAGTAAAAATTCTTCAACCAGAATTCAATTGATTCAAAAATTTGCACATCAGGGCTAAAAAAGGTCACATATAACCTTCGGATTGTGGATTCTCACCCCTGATCTATGTTGTTCACAACAATGTTTTATAATGTATAATAATTTGAAAATTTTCTTAGTATTGCAAAATTTGGTAGGAAAAGTCTTCATAAAAATGTGTTGAAAATAGGAGACAAAATGACTTTAAAAACTACAGTAACACTTTAATGATTGAAAAAAACCTTTACGATATTACACACTTTGTATAGATTCCACAAATGCTATAAAAACCATTAAGCTTCTGTTGAAATTATATATTATGCTGGTTTATCAAAATACAAAATATTTAAGGCATGAATAGATTAGATAATATACATTGAAACTCCAAAAAGAAACAAAGAAAAATTGCTTTATAAGACCAAAAAAAAAAAAAATCATCTATTTAAGTTATTGTATGTAACTAACATCTTACAGGAAATAAATTCTGAATTAATTCTGATAATACGAGAAAGAAGAAGTTTTCTATTGAAACTAGCTTAAAATAGTCTTTAATCTATTCAAAGCAGCTACAGTGGGATCAATAATGGCTATTTTAAATTAAAGCAAGTATATTCCAAATTTAGATCCTGAATTTATGAGAAAATCTTCTATAAAATCCTTCTTTCCAAATAAGCTCCACTTTCATAGCTCACCATCAAAAGCAGACTTTTCCCTAGATTAAAAAAATACTATATATTTTCTTGATACTATAATAAATCCTTAATAAAACAAATCATACATAATATTTTTTATATAATTAAAAAGAAGAATTGTAATCATCTATTACATTCAAAGTTCATTTATCTTTTATAAAATATAATTTTGATACTGAGCCCAGACCTAATCAGTATAACCAATTGAACAACAATAAAAGGACTCCATTAGAAAATAAAATAACCTTAGTTAAAATAAATGTCATTAATATACTTTTACTAAAGTCAAAAAAATAGATAATTTTATAAATTTATTCAAAACTAATGCAGCTGAGATAAACAATGCAGCAAGAAGCAAAAAATGAAGATAGTTTTATTCTATATTATCATTATTGTTAAATATTAAAGTTACCGCCTGGAAATGATTTAATCTGAAAGCTGTTCCAGGTGAAATCATACTAGACTGTCCTAAATACCTTTTATTACTACAATTATGAAAGAAGATTCAGAACTATTCAGAGTTGCCCCCTCTTTGAGAAAGAGTTCATAATAATTTAAAAACCATTGTAAAGATGTTTGCTATTTTTTTTGTAATTAATAAGGTGACAAATTTTTTTTACAATGAAAAGGAGGACAAATTTTTTTTAAAAAAAAAAAGTACAGCGTAAATAAATGAAACATTTTATTAATTCAAACAAAAATACACTAATTATGCTTACATCCCTTTAAATTATTTAATAAAACATGTATTTTTCATTGAATTAATATTTTTTCCGAATATATCATTTTCTAACAATATATTGGAAATTTCGGAGCAAGAAATATCCTTCATATTGAATTTTACGGTAAGTGCTGCAGCTAAAGTATCAACATTCAAACTTGATTTCTCCCTTATCCAAAAATCATTACCTATTGAAAAAACTTTTTCAACTGCAGCTTTAGTTCCAAGGCAGCACAACATAAATTCAACAAGAATAACTAAATTTTCATATGAAATGTATTTATTTTTGAAATAGTTAAATATTTCCACCCCATCTTTTATCAATTTCAAAATATTGATATTAAAATGTTTCAAATTTATCAAAATTTAAATATATATTCAATCTACTAATTTTTTCAAACAGACAATTATCAACTATTTTAATATCGGGCATTTCTTTTGAAAAAAAAAAACTCAACACAATTTTTAATATTTGCCCAATTTACTTGCAATGAAGTAAAAAAAAAATACCATTGAAAACTTATTTCCATGATATTTGTTTCAGACCATTTTTCGATATATTGGAAAGATGTTTGGTAAAAATTCTGCTCTTCTTGTTAAACTTTTTCCATTATGCTCAGATATAATTCCTCTAAGTTCGACAAATTTCTTTTTATTATTAAAGGAAATTTTTTCTTCAGATCATGATTTATATTGAAGAGCAAAATCATTTACAATAAGGCTAACTTCTGTAGCTGAAATATGTTCACTTTCAATCTTTGGAATCATTTTGAGGAAAATAGATGTTTGATTATATACAAAATACATTAATATCTTCGACAATTTATAATTGAAAAAAAAAAGACTCCAGAATTTTAGGAAAATTGTCGAATAATTGTAAAACACGCTCTTATGGCAGGTGTTAGAACGATCCATATCTAACTTTTGAATATCCTAAAAGTTTTTTGTATTCAACATTTGTGTAACAGTTTGGAACAGCATCTCTGAATACAAATATTAACAGATTAATTTTAAAATATCGAAAAGGAGGACACTTTTCAAGGAAGGACAGAACTTACAAAAGAAGGACAGTCCACCTAAAGGAGGACAATTCGACACCTTTTATATATTAAAATATAACTGACAAACAAAAATGATATACAAATATAATAGTAAAATAATTGCTCAATACACTGTTATAATGCAAAAGACTACATTTTAAATAGAAGTTTTATAAAGTTGACTGAACATTTTTTATATTCTATAACTAAAATGCATCAAAGTTTAACTAAAATGCTTTAAAATATATTTATTTCAGATTTGTATTTAATAATCGTTTAAAAATGAGAGGTTCAAAGAAATAATTTAAATAATAACTACAAAAAATTACATTGAAAGAAATCTATCTTCTATTATTTTAAGTTATCTATATAAAAAGCAATAAATAACCATACATTTAAATCAATAAAAATTAAATAAATGTAATGATATTTTTTTTCATTTATAATTACCAAGAAGAAAACTGCAATTGTTTAATTATTGCCATTAAATAAAATTAAATCATCTCTAAATAACAGCTAATTCTAAATGAAATCCACTGTAGTAACATTTAAGTGAATAAACTGACAATCTGAATACAATTATTTCAAGAAAAAAGAAATAACTAGAATAAAAAATAATTATTAACTTATAAGAGATTTCATTAAATAAATAAGGAATTACAGAGTCTTGTCCGAGACTTCAACTTTTAAAGTTATCCTTGATCTCCATAATTTTCTTTTAACGTGATTTTAGAGTTTCTTCATTAGAAGAAGATTCAGGAGTTTCCAGAGAACAGACACTAGACTGCATCAGAAGATGATTCAAATTTTCAAAAACTAAAAATGTTTAAAAAATGAGAATTAAAATTATATTATGTAAGTGAAAATTGTTTCATGAAAAATTAATAACACAAAAATAAAATTTTCTTCAATAACATTAAAACAGTTTTCATTGTAAACATATCTTTTTTCTACAATATATATATGAAAGGCAAGAGTACTCAACATTTCACAGAAAATAAGCTTACTCAAATAAAATTTAAATAAAAACATAAAAATTTCATTATGCATATCATAAATCAATAAAATTATTACATTATAAAGGTTATTCATATGATAGTTAAGTCATATTTACATTACACGAACATGAATGTTTCTGACAAAAATTCAGAATTTTGGGATGGATAAGCAGAGCAAGATTATTAAATAATGTCATTTAACTAGGAATCCAAAATTATGTTCAGGAATACAATAATATCACATAGCATCACAAAAAGGATTCTGATTCTCTTCTATAATATTTTTCATCACTTTAAGCATATCTTGCAATGGATAAATATATACTTCTTCAATTATCCCCAGTGAGTTGGAACCTGCCCATAAACTCTATCTGGTTATGTTTTTCACAAGTTCTACTGGTACTTTTCCTTTTCGCCTGCGCAAGCGATAAAGTCGCCAAAAATGATACACCTGACTCCAAGTGGAATATGTGTTTACGGTATGATGTCACCAATAAAGTCTGCTTGGCGAGATTTACGCCGCCAAAATGGAAAAGTACCGTTATATTTACTGTGTAATTCATGTATTTGAGTAAAACAAGCATATATATACCTGTTAAAAATATTAATAAACAATTAAAAAATAATAGCTTCAAAATGGTATTAATTGAAATAAAGCTTGACATTATATAGGAAAGTTTTGTATACATAAAGAAAAGAAGATTCATTATTTTTAAGTAATTCTTTTTATTATGTATCAAGGGCTCAAGCAAAAATACTTGCACTCAATATCCAGGCATTGTCAGTATACTAGATATAAATAATTTTGTCTGCACTTTACTAAAGAATTAATACTCGGAGGAAGGGTACTGTGATGCAATGATTTAAAGCAAAATGAAAATATGAAATTACTGTGATAAAGTACAAAATAAAAGAATGTGAAAACAAAAAAAAGTAACAACTCAGTAAAAAATTTCTCAAATAATAGTTTGTAAAGGTGAAAATAAAGAAATGAGGTAGATGTTGTACAATTTGAATATGGTTATTTATTATTTAATTAATTAAGTCTTGTTCTTTTTAATTTAAAACTGTACAACAAAGCATTTTTTATATTACTTCATTAAATCAACACACACAGAATTCAAAATGAGAGTGGAGTTCCAATTTATAACCTGAACAAAAATCACAAGCACTGTTTCATGCATAGAGAAAAAAACAGAATACATAGACTAAGATTAATGATTTTGAATAATACCTGATGGTCATGATTAATAATTAATATAATTTATGCTTATTATAGAATATTGGTGAAACAACATTGCTCCCTAAACCAACCCCAATTGAATCTTGGAATTAAAAATTAGAATTATCTACTCTTTTTTTTTCTTTTGGTTACTATGAAAAAAATATTAACAACTTATTAGTAAGTAAATGAGGGTACAGATGCGATACGATCCCACAATGGCAATCTCCCAGGCTTGGCAAGTTTTGACCGGAATATATAAGTTTTTTTAGTAACTCCTACAAGGACCTAAAAATTCTGGTGATCCATTAGTGCTCTTATTACACATTAAAAAACTAGATTAGTTCAAAACTTGAATCTATTTCATTGTAATTTCCATCCCCCTTCTAAAAAAAAGGAATCATAAAAACCTGCTACAAAATTTTACATATAATTAGATGAAAAGGAATTAAAGAAATTAAAATTCAAAATATGATTGTTCAAATATACATGCATATAATAAATAACTTTTTATTTTGTAAATAAATCATTTTTCTTTCCTCATGAACAAAATTTTGCTAATGTGGTTCTAATCAATGCAAATTATTTTTTTTCTGAAGATATTGTGTGTTTTCAGTCTATTTTTATACAAGTGTCACTGAAAAAGTCACCCATGTCAGGGAATTATTTGTTATATCTTTTAATTTATGGCTTTGGTTTTGAAGAACATCTTCTGAATAAACACATCCTTTCAATGTTGAAAAATTTTAAGGAATTTGGTCAGAAATTTACCAAAATAAAGGAATGAAAATTTGATTACAATATTTTGTTCAGATGATTTAGTTTCCCAGTTCTACATGGATTTCTTTATGCTTTGAACAAGAAAAAAATATCGGTTCAAATTGAGAATAGGGTGTCCCCTAGGAGATTGGCGACTTTAGGGAGCGCTAATTGGCAATTTAGGTCATGGTAACCCTAAGCATACTCAATGCTTAAATCATGCACGTTTGGCAACCTATCTAGGAAGTCGCTCGGTTTCGTCGCCAATCTCCTAGGGGACACCCTATTCCCGATTTGAACCAAAATATCAATTTTAATAATAAATTAGTGAAATTGTTAAGAAAATTTTGGTTACATATGCTTCTGAAAGTATTGAGTCTCTGAAAAAATTTGTTACCTTTTTTTTTCTTAATGAATCTTTAAACTACTAAATTTTTACAAAAAAAAATCAAGAGCTGTGTTTTCAATTTGTAAAATTGAAATAAGTAAATATCTGTTATTAGACTTCAATTATAGTAATTAAAACCTTTTTTTCTATTCTCAAAGACTAAAGAGATATAAAGAAAAAATCTTCTTAGGAAACAAATTTTATTTTTCTCTTTAAATTTTATGAAATTGCCATTATGCACAGTTAAAAGGCATCTATAGCAATTTGTTTAAATGGTTCCAAAATGTTATTCCCATAATTTAAGCAAATGCACAATTACAACATACATGTTTACTAAGCTCCTAAATTACATTGTAAATATGATTAATAACCTGTTTCAATGTAGAAAATAATACATATCAGTAACTGAGAACACTGTTGTAAATAGCAATAGTAGTCAGCCACATAATTTATGAAGTAAAATCTATGCAGATGATTATCATGAAGTTGAAAGTTGAGTACAGAAAAAGAGACAGACCTCAGTGAAAAAATATTGAAAACAGACACATTTATCAATATTCATTTTAGACCGATTTTGTAGGCTAATCTGCTTTGGATTTTCAGCAAATAAACTGCAAGCATTTCCTTTTCAGCTTATTTAAGCATTAACAAATATTTAAATAATTACTATTATTTCATGCATAATAAACATTACCTTTTTTTTTTAGTTTTGAATTCTTACATCAAAACTAAAAAAAAAAAAGGTAACATTACATTTATTCCTAATAAGTATTGGATACTTTTTCATTTAAACTATCATTTGATGCTTTTTTTTTCTTTTCTTTTTTGTATAAACTGGTTTAATATGTTCCTCAGTGATAATCTTGTTAATTCCTAGTTAACCAACAGAATTTAATTAAAAATCTGCGAAAACTAAAGCCAAAAGAGTCTGGAAAAATACTATCTGGTAATTAAATAAAGATTGAAACAAGATGTTAACAACTAATTGATTAAACGTCTGAATGAGCACTTACTCTGTCTCATTTGATCCAGAATTAAAGGTTGATGACATTCAGTCAGAAAATCTAAAATTTTTAATTTAAGTTTATACAAATCTTCGGTTGCATCATTTCTTCTGTTACTGATATGCATTGGGTATCCTTTCTTAGTTGAGACAAGTGGTACATTAGAGTTTTCGTCGTGAATGCCAGTAGCAACGTCGTGATTATTTTCTTCTTGTTTACCATCGTTGCTTAAATCTAAATTCGTCATTCTAACAGTATTATAGTTTCTTCTAAAATTGTCAAGAGATGATTTAATTTCCTTTGCCCGGGGAAGTAATGGGGATTTTATATTTCTCAAAATACATTGATTCACTCCAAGCAAACCCATTGCAATAGAGAGCTCATAATTGAAAGTGTCTTCGAAGCCTTTTACATAGCCATGCTCTTCACCACTTTCCTTAGCAATTTCACTTCCCACACATATACCATCGCTATAACCTTCCTTTAAACGATGATTTTTCAGTTTTTTCCATTCTATTTCTTCAACGGTAAATGCATTTTCGCAGTCCGGTTCAATAACTTCGTGGCCGATATCGCTCTCCATTTGTTTATATGTATTTAAAGCGTCTGATTTATTGATTGATGATTATATATATTTTGACACGCTGCTGATTATGTTCTATATGCTATCAGAAATTAAGGAATTTAAATGCAAATTAAGTGATTATATATGGTAAAAATAAAAAATTTCATTCTATATGTGTACTGCCAATACCTCCTAGATACATCTGTATCTAGGGGATATAGGTACTGCAGACATTAAAGTATATTGGCAACATAAATGTTAAGTTTACTATAAAATTTATACATAACTAATGTAATATTATTTATACGACTCTTTTTATCCATACAGTTCAAGAAAGTTTCAAAATTTGAATTAAAAGTGTCAAACAACTTAGTAAATTCCCCTAACATTAAAATAAGACCTGAAAAATTGTGCATAGCCGGTTTGTTTGTCAACCGTTTTTCCGGCTGTTTATTTCTGTCCGACAATAAGTCTGCTTAGCTCAGCAAAAAGACCATCGAAATTTGAACTAAACTCAGAAGACGAGGTCGAAATCTAAGTTGGCACTCGATCCACGCCCAACCGACGAGATTTTGAGCCCGACGGATTTAAAGTGAAGCGATGGATCTTCGGTGGAAACAAGACTGGAAAGTAAAATGCTGAAAGAAGTCACCATTGTCACATAGATGTTTGGATATTGGATCAGGTTGAATTGAACATACGACAGATATCTGGATAACGTGATTTATTTACAGACTAAGAGTAGCTGCGCTTGCCTGAAAACACATGAATTTATATATTACATGAGAATATTCCAGAACACTGCTCTGGAAACGTAAGGAACATTCAGGAAGGTTTTAGAAATTTACGAAGAAAATAGAGAGAGCAATTAAGTAAAGCATTAACGTGAGTTTTTATTGTAGTAAACACTAAGAACTCTTGTTCTGTAGACGAACGCTGTACCTCTGCGCTATCGGTGTTTCTACATTTCTGTGCAATATCCACAAATTTAAGGAATTCTTGGAATTAGTGATAATTCAATCCCTTTTTTTTTAGCTCTAATGAAGAAAAAAAGTCTACTGTATTTATAATAATCTACATAATATTTTCCGCTTTAATTTGCATGGGTATACTCTGTAGTATGGGTATATTTCAGTACACGCAGATCATGAGAGGTAATTGTTCAAATTATGAGAGGCAATTGAATCATCATCTATTAACTCTGCAGGTCCATTTCTTTTACCTATCACCATTAGTATGTATTACCAAATATGTTCACAATAACGAAAGAAAATGGCCTTAACATGCTTTTCACAATTTCAAATAGATATCTAAATTGAATTATTTTTAACGAATTTAAAGAAGCATTTTCTTCAACCGTATTATATTCGCCATCAAAGTTTCTAAAAAATGCTAATTGAATACATGAGTAGCAGTCTAATTTTTGTCTATCGCCGTGAAATTAGTAACTCAAAACACTTCCTACCCTTTACGATATTTCTCTTTTATCAATTCATCCAGCAATAATTTGATGAGATAAACTAATTTAGATAAATCACCTTTATTTTAACAGAAAAAATTACATCTCTCACCCATTTCATACATTACTTAATAAAATTTATGCCAGCATACGTTTGTATGTCTGTGCTGTTAGTTTTGGTACCACGTAACAATTGAATTCTTGTAAAAATTAATTCGCGTAAACACGTACGCCCGATTATACTTGAATATTTTCAAATTGTACAAAAAACAAAGAAAAAAGTCTTTAGTTTACTCAGGAAGGTAGGAAGAAATATTATCATTATTCACTACTCTGTAAATCGTTAGAAATACAGAGTAGTGAATTATAATGATTATAATAATTATACATTTCTTCAGTGTCTGTAGCAAATATATTTTATTATTAAGGAAAAAAAAAAGAAAGTGACTTGATGCTGTGAAAACCCATCTGGCTATCCAAATAACTTTATATATTTCTCAACATTGTCAGCTGAAATGTAGGCAATTGTTCATTAAAAGGCATTGTTGCGTCATGATCAAACTCCATGAGAGGTAAGTTTCTCTGTTGGAGAGTAGCAACAGATGGAAGAGAGGGAAAAAGCTGTAACGGTTGTGTTTTGGAAAGGATGATGGCGAAAAAGAGTGTTTAATGTTTGTGCTGTGCTGTGCTGTTTTGATTTAAATATATGTTTTGATTTTTCCTACAATGTTGTCATCTATAACCAAAACTGCCTATATTCATTTTCACAGTAAAACCTAATAGGAACTACATTTCTGGCGCCCCCGGGTGGGCTGGTTTTGTTTTGGAGTTTGATAACGGTAAGAAAATTGAATTTCCATTTTGAAGTTATTGATATAATTTGACATTGAACATCGACATTTATCATTGAATGTATGAACTAAGATAGTAAATATGGAAATTATTAAACGAAATAAAACAGCACAGCGTACTTCATTTACGAAATCATACACTAAGTTAGAGAGTGTGTTGATTAATGAAAATCCTGACGCAGAAGAAATTGAAACGTGTTTACATTTGTTTAAGCAAAAAACGGACTCATTAGAGTTGACACATAATAATTATTTAGATGCTTTAACAGATGGAACAGAATTCGAAACGGAATTTAATATTGTCGAAGAATATAGAGAAAAGGCTTTGAGAATGGAACTAAAGTCTAAACGAGTATTAGAGAATATCAGAAACAAACAAAACTATTAAGAAAGTAGCAATTCTAACAATAATTCTCATTTGACTGTGTGCGAGAATCCGCATAAAACGATTTCCCCACGACTTCCTGAAGTTGAAGTATATAAATTTGGTGGTGAATTACGAGATTGGTTAACCTTCTGGAATCAGTTTAAAAACATACACGAAAATAAAAATTTAACTGATTGTGATAAATTTCATTACTTAATTCAGTCAACAAAAATTAAGTCAGAAGCTAGAGAGCTTGTTGAATCTTTTCCTATTACGAATGAAAACTACCCTTTGGCGATAGAAAGCTTAACTGAAAGATATGGACGAAAAGAACTATTAATTGATTTTTATGTACGAGAATTGTTAAAACTTGTTTTAAGTAACGCTACTAAAAAAAAACAAGATTCTTTAAGCAGTTTGTATAATAAACTTTCTACTCAACTTCGAGCTCTAAGTAGTTTAGGTGTAACTACAGATCAGTGCGGCGTAATATTATATCCTTTAGTCGAAAGTTCATTACCGACCCATATATTGCGATCCTTTGAAAGACAAAGGAAAAATATTGACTCCGAACAGAGTATATCAACACTGGATGCTATAGTTTCGTTTCTGAAGAGCGAAGTGCAATCAGAAGAAAAAATAAAATTAAGTAGATCTGAAATACTTCCCTATGAACGTGAATGCAAGCACTTGGCAAAGAGCCAAAATACGCTCCCAGCTGCTGCTGAATTATTCATTCAAGAATCAAAGGATACATGCGCGTTTTGTTTCAAGGTTCATGCAAATCGCTTTTGTAAAATAGCTTTTTTCATCCCACTAGAGGAAAAGATCGCAATAATAAAAAAGAACGGATTGTGCCGTGTCTGTTTGGCTAAGGGTCATCTTGCTTCTAGATGTCGATCTCAAATAACGTGTGAATTGTGTTCTAAAAGACATTTAAAGTTCATGTGCCCAAACATTGTATGTAATAAATCTGATTCACCCAAACAAGAGGTAAATGATAAAAATATTAATGAAAAAACAGTTGATTCTTTACATTCTCGGGCAACGAATGAAGTTATATTACAAACTCTTGTTGTGAATGCACATGGCATCAAGAAAGAGCGTAAAGCGAGAGCTATTATCGATACGGGATCGCAAAAATCATATATATTGAAATCTACTGCTGAAGATTTGGGTTTTAATTTGCAGGGGGAAGAGGAATTTCACCATTCCTTATTTGGCAGAACGAAAACAAGGATGTATAAACACAAGTGTTATAAAATTTACTTGAGTAGTCTTGATGGTAACTATATTTGTAAATTAGATGCTTTAGATCATGATGTCATTTGTAATGATATTTCTAGTGTAAAAAATGGTTCTTGGATACATGAATTGAAAACTAAAAATATATTATTAACCGATATTCAAGAAAACACAGGGCCCATTGAGATACTTTTGGGTGCAGACGTTGCCGGTAAGTTAATTACTGGTCAACGAGAAGAGTTAGAGACAGGCTTAGTAGCATTAGAAACCAAGTTAGGTTGGACTTTGATGGGTAAAGTACCCCGATATACCGACGAAAAAGATGCAAGTATGAATATCGTAACCATGTTATCTCAAGCAGATATTCCTGTTTCTTCACTGTGGGATCTGCAACTACTTGGTATACGGGATCCCATTGAGCAAAATTCAAGAGAGGAAACTGAAAAGGCTGTCATGTTTCACTTTCAAGAAACAATTCGGAAAAAGAGAAATGGGAGATACGAGATCCATATGCCTTGGAAAGTGGATCGGGCGTTTCTAACAAACAATTATGAGCTGTGCTTGAAAAGACTTGAATCTACTACCAGGAAGTTGGAAAAAATTGGTTTTAGAGAAAAGTATCATGAAGTCTTTAGAGAATAGTTAGAAGAAGGAGTTATTGAGGAAGTTCCTGGAACTGAGTTACTTGTTGGTACTCATTACCTTCCACACCGACCCGTCATCAAAGAAACATCCACAACCAAGATAAGACCGGTGTTTGATGCCTCTGCTAAGATCCACAACCATCCATCATTAAACGACTGTTTGGAGACTGGAAATAATTTAATTGAAACAATTCCTTCTATTTTGGTGAGATTTAGACTGAAACCAATTGGTGTAATTTCAGATATCAGAAAAGCTTTTTTACAAATATCCTTACATGAGAAAGATCGAGACTTCGTACGATTTCTTTGGTATGACAATGAGGGCAATATGCGAACTTTCCGGCATGCTCGAGTTGTTTTTGGCATCACCAGCAGTCCTTTTCTGTTAATGGCAGTTATTAATCATCATTTATCAAAAGAATCAATTAAAGAACGTTACTCTGAAGAATTTCTTAAAAAATTAATAGATAGTTTTTATGTCGATAATTGCGTAACTAGTGTACAAAATAATGCTGAACTAGAAACATTCATCGAATCTGCCACTAATGTAATGAAAGAAGGAATGTTTGATCTCAGAGGCTGGGAAAGTTCTGCCGTTCCTGTATCTTCACAAAATGCAACATCACAAGTATTAGGATTGATTTGGGACAGAAATTCAGATACCTTAGAAATAGGCTCAGAATCTTTGAAATTTGATGAAAAAGAAAAGATAACTAAAAGGAAAATACTTTCTTTGGTTAGTCGAATATTTGATCCCATAGGTTTCTTGGCACCTGTTATGATTCAGCCTAAGGTTTTGCTGCAATCCACTTGGAAAACCAAAGAATCATGGGATGATGAAGTGAACGATGAAATAAAGAAGAAATTTTTAAAATGGGGGAAGCAACTGAAATACTTCAAAAATATAAAAATTCCAAGATGGTTAGGTGTGATGGAAGAATCCAACTTAAGTATCCATACTTTTGTCGATGCCAGTAAGACAGCTTATGCGGCATGCATTTTCTTAAGAAGTGAATCCTGTAGGGGCTCAGTGACTGTCCAATTACTTCAAGCCAGATCACGAATAGCTCCATTGAAGACCATTACAATTCCTCGTCTCGAATTAATGGCCGCTGTCATTGGCGCTAGGCTTTTTAGTTTTATGAAGCAAGCCCTGAAACTTCCCTACATCAAGACTTACTTTTGGAACGATTCTTCCACAGTTCTTACGTGGATAACTCGTCGAGAACAGTGGTCGGTATTCGTTACCAACAGAATAAGTGAGATAAGAAAATTGACAACTTCGGAAGATTGGCTCCATATTTCAACTGACCAGAATCCAGCAGACATTTTATCAAGAGGTTGTGGACCTAAACAACTTCAAAAATGCAAGTGGTGGCAAGGACCAGCCTGGTTACAGAATCCGAAAGAACAGTGGCCAAAGTCAGCTGTAAATATTGACGCAGAGCTAGAGTCAATTTCATTACAGTTAGCCAGAAGATTTTCTAGATTTTCAAAGATGATTAGGGTTATGGCTTGGGTACTGCGTTTTCAACCAAAGGCCAAAGACTTGAGAAAATATGCGGAACTTACAAATGAGGAACTGTTAAATGCACAAAAGATTATTTTTCGTGTAGTTCAAAAAGAATGTTACTCTAATGAAGAAACACGAAAAAATTTGAGAGGTCTTCAAGTATTTGAAGATGAAGAAGGAATTTTACGATTGAAATCTAGATTGATAAATGAAGAAGAATCGAAATATTTTATTTCTCCAATAATTCTACCATCGAAACACCTGGCAGTAAGAAGATTTATAGCTCAAGAACATGTTTGTAACAAACATGCTTGGACATTAACTCTTCTGACTATTTTGCGGGAAAGATTTTGGATAGTGAAAGGGAAAAGGACTATCCGGAGTGTTATCAAAGAATGCTTAACATGTAAAAGGCAAAGAGTGAAACATCTTGAAGTACCTTTTCCGCCTCTTCCAAAAGATCGAACAGAGTTAGCAGCAGTTTTTCAAGTATCTGGAGTAGACTTAGCTGGACCTCTGTTGACTAAATCTAAACAAAAGGTGTGGATAGTACTTTTTACTTGTGCCGTATTTAGAGCTGTCCATCTAGAACTAATACCTTCCCTTAGTACAAATGACTTCATCCAAGCTATGCGTAGGTTTATTGCCAGAAGAGGACGAATTTCTGTGATGTACTCAGACAATGGTACTAATTTTACAGGACTAAACAAAGCTTTGTTTTGAGATGGAGATATATTCAGAAGGTTCGGGAAAATCTAAAACAAAGGTTTAAAAGGGAGTTCCTGGGTTTCCTTCGTTCATCAGTTACCAAAAGAGAAGATAAGATAAATGTAGGTGACGTAGTTTTAATTGGTACAGATGATAAAAAAAAGGCTGCATTGGCTGCTAGGAAGAGTACTGGAGCTTTTTCCAGGAAAAGATGGAATAATCAGACTTGTTAAACTGCGAACTGAAAAGGGAAACGTACTAAGACCAATCCAACGACTGTACCCTTTGGAATTGAAACCAAACTACGAGCAAGTCGTATCGGAAAACCGGAAGTGGTAACTGAATATCCCGAGCTCAATACTGACTCTAATAAAACTGTTCCCGTGATTAGCTCAGGACGAGAAATAAAACCAGTTAAAAGACTGGATTTATAAACTTCTAAACAAACTTTTGAACTTTCTATATTTGAATTTTAAAATATTGATTTAAATTTGCATTCCAATATTTTGAAATATTTGTATTGCTATTTGTACTTCTTTTTTTATCTCAAATTGTATGCATATATTATCTTTATGTTAATTGTTTTGAGTTTGTATCCCCAAACTCAAGTTGGGGAGAATGTTGCGTCATGATCAAACTCCATGAGAGGTAAGTTTCTCTGTTGGAGAGTGGCAACAGATGGAAGAGAGGGAAAAAGCTGTAACGGTTGTGTTTTGGAAAGGATGAAGGCGAAAAAGAGTGTTTAATGTTTGTGCTGTGCTGTGCTGTTTTGATTTAAATATATGTTTTGATTTTTCCTACAATGTTGTCATCTATAAACAAAACTGCCTACATTCATTTTCACAGTAAAACCTAATAGGAACTACAGGCATACTAGTGTGTTCTTTGAGCATATAGAGAGAGAAGTAAATACAATTATATGAGAATGATTTTATGAATCTCTCATTACCTAGAGAATGCATTAAATTAAAAAACACTCATCCCTCATAAGCCAATAGCATGTAAAAAGATGAACATGTAATATTATTAATTTTATATTCAATCGCAATCTCATTTACAAACTTGTGATTTTTTTTTTATTGGGATACATTTAAAACCGACCTAGGCCTCGGGTAAGGCAAGGTTGTCTTAGATCATAATTGAAATACAAATATAATCATAATAGTAAATTTAATTTTCATAAGAATTATACTTGTAACATATTCCATCAGTGAACTCATTTTCTTTCAAAAATTTTACTGTAATTTTCAAGTGATATTGAATCGGTTAATGATAGCAAAACAGGTACTTTTAAAGTATTTCTTTTGATGAGTGTATAAAATTTAGTTATGTAAATCAAGTTAAGTTGTATATGTCATATGAAATTTTTACAGTTATATTTTGTTTCACTTTTGTTGCGAAATCTCGCTAATTGGATGGCTAAGGAACTGGATCCTTGAAAGAAAAAAACTAAAAGGTAAAAAAAAAAAAAAAATTAAGCGTGTTGAACAGAGCATCTACAAATTATCCTTTTCTTAGGAATTAAAGTTATAAGACATTTCTTCTTTTACTTTCGAGATAACAAACGAGAAGTAAAGAACGAGGTTCTTTATTTCTTTTAGGTACTAAACTATCAAGTAAAAACAATTACGCAGGAGCCTACCGTTGTCAGTTTTTTAATTGTAATATTTTTTACATAATATTTTGATTTTCTTCACTTTTGCTCTTGCTTATTTGATGCGAAAGAAATTACTAGGGTCGCTTGAAAAATTTCCGACCTAACAAAGATACATTTTTCTGTTATATTTATTTTTATTTTTCTACATAGTCTCATTGTAAGTCTACACACTTCTCCCAGCGATGTTTCCATCTTTTTAACCCTTCCGAATAGTACTCGGCGTGTTTCTCTCCAAAATAATTGTTTGCGAAGGAGATGGCCTTCTCATTTGACGAAAATTTCTAACCCCCGAGCGCATTTTTTAGATTAGGAAACAGAAAGAAGTAATTGGGGTTATATCTTGAAAGTAAGGAGAGGGATCAAGCAGTTCAAACCGTAATTCATGAATTTTTGCCATGGCAACCCCTGAAGTGAGACAGTGCATTGTCTTGGTGAAACAGAATTTTTTTTTTTTTTTTTTTTTTTTTTTGCAAATGTGGCCGTTTTTTCTCAATTTCTGTCTCCAACTTGTCAAGTAATGACACTTAGTACGTCCCTGTAATTGTTTTCATGCTTGAAGATAATCGATTAAGATAACTCCGTGACTATCCCCAAAAAACAGTCACCAAAAAACATCACTTTCCCAATTTTTGCCCTTTTCTTGGAGCCGATTCTTTCATCACAGTCCACTGTTTTGACTGTACTTTTTGTTTCGAGCGTATAATGGTGTATCCAAGTTTCCTCTACAGTAATTAACAGGTGCCAGAACTCTGATTTATTGCGCCAAAACTGCGCCAACAGAGCGTTGGAAAGGTTCGTTAGAAGATCTTTTAGATCTAACGTGAGCAAACATGGCACCCAATGCGTGAACAGTTTTCTCATGCCTAAATCTTGATTAAATATGTGATAAACACGTTCTTCTGACATAGTCATAGCCTCTGCTACCTCTCTCACTTTAATTCGGTGATGGTCTAGCTCCATTTGGTGAATTTTAACGTTGTTATCGTCAGTGGTTGCAGTTTTTGGATTCCAGAACTTTCATCGTCTCCCAAATTGGTACAGCCATGTTTAAATTCAGCTGCACAAAATTTCCCAGTGGTAAATAATGTTGCAGAGTCCCCATACACAGCGTCCAATTCATTTTGTTTGCGTAGGCGTATTGCCTTTCAAAAACAAATACCTAACAACAATTCGATACTCAATTTTTTCCATTTTCACAAAAACACACATGTCGACTCACCCATACGATTGTTAAACAATTGCGAGTCCAACATAGCTGAAATTTTAGTGAGTACCTATCAAAAGATACACAATCACATTATCTAGCTTTTATTGACGAGTGCTGAAACCTTGATGGTCGTTCGGAAACTTTTCAGACCACCTTCGTATAAAGAAAACCTTTTAACATTTATTGAAAATATGTTCATGAAAGCCAAAATAGATGTAAATAATAACCCGCTAAGCATCTTGAAAAATATAAAATCATTTTAAGTAATTAAATTGAATAGTCGTTTCTTTACTAGGGAGATTTGGTATCAAAAAATATTTTCCAAAAAATTCATTAAAATATTTTAATAAAAATCATATTTCTTTTACTAATGTTATTTAAGTTTTTTACAGAGATTAATATCAGGTCGAAACATTCCTTACAATAAGACTTAATTGGTATAATTTATTACTGCTATAATTTATAACTGCTGTAATTTATGTAATGGAAGTATTAACTAATTAAATGAAAAATAATTTTAGGCGATATTTGAATGAATCACGAAGTTAAGAAAATTTTTGGGAAGTATAACTTTTGTAATCGTAATGTTTTGAATGCATTTTTTTGAAATTATTTATGAATTCCTGTAATAAAAATGACTTTGTGGAGCATTATATTGTTCTAAGCTTCTTTTTTTGAGTGATCTTTAATTAAACTGAAGCAGTGGAGCTTTAAAGTGATATGATTGTGTATTAACGTCCCACTGAGAAGCAACACGAGTGCTTTTGGCAACGGATCTCTTAATTTTGAGCCTCGCTCAAGTGACGAGGATGACACCTTCACACCTAATTTCCACATCACGCCAAGGGGAGGTCTTTGATCCACGACAAATTTAACGTGCATCAGCCCTTGCTACACGGCGGTTAATTGCATCAGGAATCGAACACACGACTCGACGAAAACTGCCGGTCGCGAGTCCGTGACCACTAGGCAACCACGTCCACATTGAGCTTAAAAAACTTTGCATTTGTCTTAAAATGTTATGTTTCGTAACAGCTCATAATTTTCAATGATAAAATATTAATAAATATTATTTTGATGAGAAGAAAAAGAAAAACTCAGTAAATTTCATATAAATATACTTTATTAACTACAAAAAAAGCACTAATGAATGTCAATGAGTTTATGATGCGAAGCTCTGGACAAATCAGTTGGCTCAGAAGCGATAATTGTTCACGTGAGAATAGTTGAGTTGCCTCCATCTATCGATTCAAAGAAATTTCCTGGAAAATTAAAGGATATTTATTATTGAGTACTGATCATTTAACATTATTTATTATTGAGTTTACGCTTCAATTCATGTTCTCCTCCATGGACGGCTACTTTAAAAGCGCTTTGCTTTATCGGACGGCGTTGAACTCATGTGCAATAGTATCCATTACTGCTCAGTATTTTTTTTCGTACCACTTTTGTTGTCATGTGACTAGGTACGAGTATATATTGTAAGTCCAGGCCGAAAAAAATTTTTTAGCAAAGCGAATATACTATAATTAACTGCGTGAATGAAAATGCGTCTAGAATTGTGTTGGAATTCATGCAAAACTTGGTGAGTTCAAATAAAATAAATCCTATTTTTAGGGATTAATGTATGTGAATTTTTCATTAGGTACTTTTCCATTTTGCCGTCGCAAATCTCGCCAAGCAGGATTTATTGGAGACAACACACAGTATACGCATATCCCTTTTGAAGTGATTTTTATCATTTTTGGTGACTATTATTTGCGCCGGCGAAAAATAAAAGTACCTTCCATTATTTTAATCTTTAACTGTACGGAATTCTTTTCTATTTACTAAACAAACTAAATTATTAGTGGTTCGCAAGACCTGATGAAATATTCAAGAGCGAGCCACCGGTGGCCAGTTTCGGCGCGAACGTGTTAATTTTTGAATTCATCAAGTATTCGTGAGTTTATTAAACATATTTTAAAAATCCACAGGATTATAATACAAACCAAAAAAACCTTCATATATTTATTGAGAAAACAAAATTAGTTTTTCAGAGGTTTGTTACTTTGATTAAAAGTTAATATTAATAAGAATTTCTTGGATTTTGTAATTGAGTATTTTTTCTATATTTTTTTATGTGAACGGTTGAAGAAGATCCTATTTCTCAAGGAATTTAATCTCCAGTGTTGACAGAACAGTTAATGCAATTTTCCAAGAATTGATAGGGTTCCAAGTAATAAAAAGAAAGTATTGTAAATATAACTCTATATTTGGTGAAAAGCAAATACAGGTTTATCTTTGTCTGAATGGATTTCAGCATCATCTTTTGAGAGAACATTTAACTGTATTTTTGACTAATTGTGGCATTATTGTATTTACAGTTATTCATATTAGTTTTTTTATTCAAATTATTTTCTGAGGTGAGTGCTACAGTGAATGAATCTCAAATGTTAATGTTTTACTGCAATTGATCAAGTAAAAATGTCCGTTTTGATATCCGTAGCACTTTTCATCTATTTATCCTATCACAATCCGATAATAACAAATTACACCGATTTATGGATCATATATCACACATGCTAATACGTGATATTATTATATTGATTGTCAACACACTTTCATTCATTTTTTAATAAGACATCAACCATTTCTTGAAATATATTATACCTAATGAAAGATATATTATGATTTATATCATCGCATACGTATAACTTAGCATTCAAAATCACCACAAAAAAACTTATAGAATTATATTTTGGGTGTAAACAAAAAATAAATTTTAGTTAAGCAGGAATAATCTGGAAGTTATATTTAAAAAAATTGGAGTCTTAGGTTAAAATTATAGGTGGTAAGTATTTAATGATAGTGAGTTATTTCATTTTATTTTATCAAACATAAAGTTTATTTAAAGAAAAAGTTAAGAATTTTTTTTTCATGTTTCTTAACTTTTTCAGATAAAAGTTGGCCATTTTATTTAGAAATACAATATTATTTCGAAAAATGCCAATTCGATAGACTTAATTGGATTAGAGCCCTTTGCGTCACCCATATCAAACATGGACGGTACTTGTGCAGTCATATATTTCGTGGTCCTCTAGCTCTTTACGATCAAATAATATAAGCGAATATATAATAAAAATAATTTAGGATCCCGTAGACTTTAACCTAATTAGCCTTATGGATAAAACGATCCAATTTAACATTAAATAGTGACATCATAATCTACTGATGATTATATCCTAAATAAAATAGACCGATATGCCTCATGGGTTAAGAATAAAAGATCAGTTTCTCTTTCTCTCACTTTTGAAGGTCCAAAATCTTTGTTAATATAGGTCCCTCAGGGAGCGTTACGTTAGCATTAATGGAATAAAATTTAGAACTTTTGTATGATAAGGTATGCCCTGCAGAATGATGAGAAAATCAATACTCCTACTCTCCCAATTACGAATATAATGACAATATTTCGAAAACTTCAAATATCAAACCCTAATTTTTGTCGTTGAATAGTAATTCTCTTTGTAAAAAACTTAAAATGGTGTTGATATGCAGTCGTAAAGTAAAATATGGCGGTGATAAGCAAAGGAAAAAAGTAAAAAATCAACCGTGGAGCACGAATTGTCATAACACGAGTTGCTTTTCCATTGACGTCATAGTCTACACAGCATTTGCTCTGAAACTAGCCAACAGAATTTCTCTCGAAAACGAAAGATATGAAGTTATATAAATTTTTAGTCAGGCGTAGGACACTGCCACGGCTGACGGGCATTGCCATCTTACCCTTGGATTGGAACAATATGCCTCTGATAGTGAAATGGCATGGCGTAAAGGTAAGGCTTCATTAACTTAAAGACAAAGTGCTGAATCTCTATGCCGTAATGTCTATCGTAACAACCAACGACTACTACGAGGCCCATGTACTGTTCATGCTGTTTGGGATTTGATAAGCAAATTTTAAGGAACTAGAATCCCTTACAATTAATTTTGTTATGGACGCTATCCCAGTTGAAGTAGTTTCAGAAGTGCACCAAGCAATAAGCGTTGATCGTGGTTCAAACGCAAGCGGAGTTTCACGCATCCTGGAAGTACCGAATTCTGCGGTCCGCATAATTCTACGCTCTGTTCTCCATATACTTCTGAGTCGGTTTCAGCGTGTTCAGATGTTGCAAGAGGATAATCACCAAATATGGTTGGATTTCACTAATGAATTCTTCATCCAGTATGACTTTATAACAGTGGCTTTCATGTATTCTACGGACGGCAGATGAGGCACATTTCTCGCTGACTCTAATTCAAAGAATTGCGTACACTAGTCAGATTCCAATCAGCGTGATCTAGTCGCACTTCCGTTATATGTGTGGCGGTCGCGAAACGGCAGCGTAGATTCGAACTCCGGACCAAAGGGTCCGAAGTCGACGGGCCTACCAATCAG
>BMAW01094788.1:133485-153149 GCA_019974015.1 Nephila pilipes
TCCGAAGTCGACGGGCCTACCAATCAGGCCGAAAAGATATCTAATCGGGCTGGTTGAGTAAGGCCCTTTAACTTCTAACGTTGTAGTAGAAGAGCGTCGCTGCATATGACGCAAAAATGACTATGGTGTAGGATAACAAGCATTTTCGGAATAAAATTTGAAGGACTGTTATAATGTACATAATATAATAAACATATTTTTTTGAAGAGACTACTGTCAACAGTCAACAAATGTGTACGGAAAAGAGTGCTCGAATTGGATTGAACGTCGTGTGGATGTAAAATCGTTATGTCCCTCAAATAAGGTGTTGTGTCAAACGCTTGTTACCGAAACACTTAGGTGACAGAATTATCTCCCGCCATTTCATGTTCCTGTGGCATCCAAGGTCACCCGATATCACACCAATAAATTTTGGCGGTAAGGATATTTGAAAACCATAGTGAACGCATCAAATTCTAAAATTTTGCTTCAAATGAAAAATACCCCATCACAAGAAAGATTCAACAAATTCCTCATCACATGACATGTGCTGCAACGCTATCCACCATCTGCTTTCATGCAAAATGCAATACCGTGTGAGGTTGGACATGTCGAAAATTAAAAACATAAAAAAATAGTTGGACATAGAGAAACATAAAAATGTTCGCTTTGCTATTACTTCTTTGCCTTTTATGATTTTTTCATTTTTTTTAGTCTCTGCTAAACGCCATTTTTTTTCACGCTGCAAATACAATTCCAACCTTATTAAAAAAAAATTTTACGATGAAGATCACATGTGAGTGACAAAAAGTAGAAGTTGCATAAAAATTTTCAAAATTTTGCTTCTATTACCATGACTGTAACTGCTGGACTATTGTTTACCATATTATTTTTGAGCGCATATCTTACAATACCTTCATTCCAAATACGATACCATTCCCACGAGCATAACTATTGCCAAGGAGTCATACATCTGGAAAGCTTATATATATATATATATACATATATAATCACCCTGTATGTATTCCTTATTATCATTTGTACAAATATTCTACAAGCAAGCTCATCCTCTTTTAATTTTTTTAAACATTAATACAGCAAGTTGTTTCCTTAATTCGCTTGCTTTTTAAATTAAATTCTTATGCACTCGAGGGAAAAAAAGAGAAGAAATTGGAAATTAATCTTACGGCACTGATTGCATGATTTTCTGCAATTGGAGAGCATCCACTTGGGATTCTTTTTGCATTCGCCAAGTTCTGCCCATCCTCGACATTGGTTGTCCGAATCCGCACACATTTCTAAATGAGAGAAAAAATATATATAGCACCTAAAGGGAAACTATTTTTTGATAATTCTCCTCCTGAAATGGAAGAGCCTTTTCTCCAGGAATATATCAAACTTTCTCAATAAAAGATATAATCTAAATATTTTTACGGTAAGTGATAAATAAACAATCTTTAAGTTTCTCTTTACTTTTAGTTCTATTCTGTGATTAATCTGATCTCTTTGTGACTTTGTAATTTAGGTAAATTTGCGCAACAATAAATTTATAACATATTTACTGCAATAAAAGGCACTAAACATTGAACAAAAATGCACGTCACAAATATCAATTCCCCTGTGTAGCACATTTAAATTTTTTTTTTTTTTAAATTAATTAAAATATCTCAAGATGGTCAAATTATGTTCTTAAAAAACATTAGAATCTCCAAAAATTTGATCATCTGACTAACGTACCACCTCGGCTACCGTGGCATCAAATATATTTTAAGTATAATTTTTCTTTGTTTATTGAACGCTTCGAGCTAATTATTTTTAAATACAGCCCTGATTATTTTTCAACCGTCGCTATTAAGAATTTGAAATGTTATTAAAAAGTTTCCTGACCATTACATAAAGTCAAAAAGTTGTAAATGTATTAATATCTTTGTTCAAGTTCACTATTTGGTTCAATTTGATCTTGTGACTGCTCCTCTCCAGCGAATCGTAACTATTCGCAGCAATGATAGGAGTAAAAAGATTGAGAATTTCCTCAAAACCTGCTCCGAACGATACCATAAACGGGGTGCAAAGAAGATATACTTCCACGAGGTGCACCCTGGGCAACGTTTATACGGCAAAATGGTCTACAACTCAGGCAAGTTCTCAAAGATTTTTGATGTAGGTCGACGCTCGGTTAGTCTGAGTGTATTGCAATGGAATGCTAGTGGCTTGTCCCAATTAAAGAGAATGGATAAATTAATACACTCTCGGAGAACAATATTGACATCTTTGTCCTTAGGACGAAATCCTTCAATGTCGGGATTACTTGCAGATATTGGCCTTAAAGAAGAAACGTGTTGCCCTCCAGGGGATACTTGGCTTCTGTGGAGTTTATGGGGAAAAACAGGCTGATTTCCTTTCGAGGAAAGGCTCGAGATTGTTACAGACAAGACGTTCAAAAATATCTTATATCTTATCAAAGCTGTATATAATACAGATTATGCCACAAACTTTTAGGGTACAACTACTTGGCCGTTTGCAGTCAAAACGGTGGAAAGTTGATAATCTTCTACCCATTACCAACGTTCCACGTCGTAAGGCTGTTGCAAAATTTCGTCTTTTGACGGACCATGACTGTCTAGGAGAACACCTTCATCATATTAGGATTTTTAACCATCCAAATTGTCCTCTTTGTGATTTGGCGGAGCCAATGAATCGGGCTCACCTCCATCGTTGCTCATCGCTCTATGGCAACACTGAGACGGCATTGTATTGGTGAGCAAGAGAACTTTTAATAAGGCAATGACTTCGGTCATTTTTCATGTTTTTTTTTTATTTTTTATTTTTGTACCTTTGTTCTTGTGTGTTCATGTGTGTTTTCATCTTTGTTGCTGTTCCTTTTGTAATGTCTTGCCATTGGAAATAAAAACGATACCATAAACAATCATTGCCACCGAAAAAGTGACCCGGAATTCGAACACTAGTTAGCAACTCATCCTAACTAGAACTATTGGTGAATACACTCCTAACGCGAAAATGCCTCATTGTGAAGACACTACTCATAAATGTGACTTGTGATATAAGCGACAATGGCGGATGCGTTAAATAAAACGGCCATTTAAACCAGAGATTGCCGATGACGTTAATGGAAATTTAATACAATACAATAAGGTAAATATAATAGTTGTAGTAATGGTTGGAAAAATATACTTCGCTAAATATAGTTCAGAAAGTTGCTTAACAGCACAAAAAAAAAAATTCTTCATGAGGGAGAGTGTGGAATTTTCTCTTCCCTGATTCAAACCAGTGATGATAGAAGTAAAAGTGCTAAAAATTGTTACTGTGGAGAATCTCTTTTTAGCTCAGTTGTCTAAAGCGCATGTCAGTGGACTAGCAGGTAAGCAATCAGAACCTGTACCTAAACAGTATATCAACAGACTTCCTCAGAAATCTCATTCAATTTGATCAGTATCTAATACTTACGTTTAGGGGACGTATTGTTGCATTGATAGAGTTTGTTGATCTTCCTGATATCTGTCTGGCTGAATCCTTGCCTCTGACCGATGAGTACATTCCTCTGCTTCGGCAGAATGGTGGGTCGGTTGCGGAACTTGGTGAAGTCGTAAGGGCCGTAGTGCATGATGGAATCGTAATCATAAGGTTCGTTCAAGTGATGTAATCGACCATCTGTGTACTTGGCAAAATTGTGTGTCTGACCTGCAAAAACAAAGCACTCTGCATCTTGTTTCCTTATAAATTATTTTATTATAAAGTCCATGTCTATAAAGTAAAAATGAATTCAGAGCTTTAGTTTCTTGTCCACTTACTGGAATGCAGAGTTACGTCGAAGAGACATACGTAAATATATGGCAACAATTTTTACTGAAGCAGAGCAAATTTATTATTTATCTTAATGATTGTTTTAAAATTATAGGCAAGACAAAAATAAAAGAAAACTCCTTCCTGTATCTATTTTAAAGAAATGGAGTCCAATGAAATAATGCGTCAAACTTACCTGAGAGATCTAAACTGAGAGTTCTATAATTTTATTGTGTTCATCTGACACTGTTAAGAGATTTAAGTACAGGTTTTATTTGAAGAATTAATTTGGTTACTACACATTACATTTTTGTACACAATTTACATATTAACACACATTACACATTATTGGTTTGGTTACACATTAGAAAAACAATAACGCGATAAATGCTTTGAAATCTTACACCGTTCTTTTATTAAATAGATAAAGATGTTTCAATTATTCATATAACATTTTTTTCTAGACATTTCTTTTCTTTTCAGAACCAAAACTTTTTTCTTTTCATTTTCTTTGTTTGAACTCTTCCTGCTGTCTGTTTCTTCCAGATTGGCAAAACACAGAAAATGCGACTCGTAATTTTAAGTCACATCCAGATGAGGAGGTTGGTACTCGTTTTATCCCCTCACTCTCCCTCGTCACCACGTAAGGGCTTTGAGCATCATTTCACGCTCATATTTAAGTGCAACAGCTCTGATACTTCGATATTCTTCGTGAAATCAGGACTCATAAGTGGAACGTTTGAAACATCGCCTGCCTCGAATTCCCGGCCATAACCATCCTTCTCTTAAAATTGTATATGTAACGTTTTAACATAGTGAAACTATTTGCTTCTTTGTAAGATGGTAAGAACATGCTTGTACCTTTAAAATTAAATACGCTCTAATCGGTAGTAGTTATTCAGTCTCTCACCTTGCTGTATGTTCTCCCAGAGGATGTTGACATAGTTGTCCCTGTCTGCTCTGCTCTGCTCATGCCAGAATCCAACGGCATGCATAAATTCATGGATGATGATGCCGACGAACATACAACCGTCTCCTAAGGATAAGAGTTGAGGGCCACCGTCTCTACCGATCATTGAGAAGCACCTGAAAAAGTGAAAAAAAAAAACCATACAAAGCAATTCCAAGCTGCTCTCATTTAGATAATAGATTAGATTGCCCCGTTAATAGCTCAAAAAGAACTAGCTTGTGTCTAAACTAAATTGCAGTCCATATTCCAAATTTCATTTGAATCGGATAATTCATTTCAGATATGTTCGAAAGAAAGTTAAAGAGACTATGTAACTAAATCGCTTCTAAATACATTCATTGCCAAAAGTTAAGCATGCAATTGTAAAATGGCAAAAAATTGACAAGTACTGCTTTGATTGACTCGAAAAGTGGTAGAAAAGTACTAAATATGTTTGTGCATGAAAAAAAATACACACAAAGATGAAAACAATATTGAATTTTTATAATTTGCCAGATGAAATAATATTAGCGTATTTAAAAAAATGCTTAAAGCCAAAACTAAACTAATTAAAAAGATATTAATGGGGTGAGCGATCTCCCCTCATCCGCAGACAAAGTTTACAGCGTATTATCATGCTTTCTATGAGGTGATCAACCCCCGCAGTAATTATCATTCCTTCTGTTACGCAATTAGCAACTCTATGCGAGTAGCTTAAAGCGGGAAATGTGAATTTACAGCATGGCCGAGAACATCCCCAAGGTTTTCAATGGAAGTAAGGACGGGCGAGTACACCGACCAATCAATACTGGCAGTACCATCAATCTCCAGGAATCGTCAATGATGACAGCTCAATAAGGACGTGAATTATCATCCATTAAAATGAAAGCAGAACCAATTTTTGGAGTGTTCAATCTCACAGTGGGAGGTTGAGACTTCATTCCGATACTGGACAGTCATCACAGAATCCCTTCGATTGATGAGAAAATCGGTGCATTATCCCAAAGAAATCCTTAATGCTCTATCCACCATGATACTTCCACCTAAAAATTCATGATGTTCGAGATATTCTAGGGTCAGTTGTGTGTACCTTTCTCTCTCCAGATCCTTACGCGCTTATCACCTCTAGTTGCACGGTAAATCTCGCCTAACTTATGAGCATTACGTTTTCCCAGTCACACACAGTTCAATTGACATGTTCTCGGCACCACTTTAATCGTGCGCCTTTGCATTGAACGGATGGAGGAATAGAAACTCGTAGTATCCAGGCATATAGTTCATTCATGTGTGGCCTTCGGTGTATAGTAATGGCAGATATCGTCTTATCAATGGACGCTGTAACCCTAGATGTCATGCTTGAGTAAGCCTCTCATCCATTTCCACTTGGTTACAGTAACAATGCATCAATCTTTCACGAGGGCTGTTATCCTTGGGGGACCGGCCACAAGTCTTCTGACAGCTGTTTTGCTTGTTTAGAATTATTTCCATGATCGTGAAATGACGGAATGATGAACATTGAATAAAACAACAATATCTGTGATTGATTTTCCTATTTCAATGTGTCCGACAGTGTGCCAGCGCTCAGAATCTTTCACTCGTTTAATGGAAGCCATAGAAACACGTTTGTCTTGAAAAGGAATCGCACGAAAGTTTTAAGCACTTTTTATCAGCACTAACATGTAATTCTTATTATCCTTCACAATGATGCCTTCTTGAACAATTGCCTTTTTTATGTATTTCTTGCCATGAAACCGTGACTGGCTATTATATAATATATTTGCATAGTTTTATCTACCTCTGAGGGGAATTCAAGCCTCTCCAATTCAGATTGGCTTCCGAAAATCAACATTTTTCTCTGCGTGCTTAACTTTTGACAATGACAGTAATATTTTTCCAGTTTCCAAGCTGGCATGATAGGGTGGATTAATAATTAAATAGCATAGACTAGTATGTGGGACCTTAATGTTGGCCGCTTTCCGATTTAATTTTGATTTTAGGTATCGGGATTTGAAATGAGGAAGTTGGACGAAATTTTGAATTAGATGTTTCATGATATGATGATATCAAATATAAAAATAGAAGTTTAAATTTTTTTAAAATTCACTCTTTTTTCGTGACTGTATTAACAAATTCCTATTGTCATGGCAATATTACTATTTCGAACATATATATTGAAAAATAAATATGTATTATATAAAAATTCACTAATATATTGAGGTAAACATCTTGAAAAAATATTGAATAGAACATTTTAATACTAAGACAATTTCAGCTCGAATTAATGGCAAGCTGTTTTAATATAATTTAATTTATAAGCATGCTGAAGATCGGTCAAGTTAAAAAAAATCATGGAGGGAGAATGGAGACAAATTTTGAGGACCATGAGATAAAAATGGTAGTCAGCCAGTTGTTATAAAAATCTGCATAATTTGAGACTTCTTTTAGGAATTTTTTTAATTACATATTATAACCAACATTCACCAACAATACTTAATTAAGGTAATTCGTTAGCAGGAAAATTAAACTATGCTTAATTTTCGATACTTTTTTATTCCAATCCATAGAATACTTTGAATATCGTCGTATTCGACCACGACAATCAAAACCTTTAATGGAAATTTTATTTTAAAAACAAAAAGTTTTAGATGAAAGCATTCCTTTACGGAAAATTGTAATAACTCTAACAAGATTTTGTGCTTTCAATATTATTAATACTTTTATGAGATTAATTTCTACAAGAACATGCTCTATAAATTAAATAGGGAAGAAGAAGAAAAAAAAATCTCTCTTTCTTTCTCTCTCCCTTTTAAGATAAAAATAAAGGAATATTTTTCCCGTTCTTCGTACAAAATAGAAGATTGATTTCATATTTTTACACAGTAAGTGATGACAGTACGGAAACTTTACCCTTCTTTTCGAGTGATGAACACAAAGTCATTCTCTTTGTTTCTTGGAAAGAAGCGGATGCAGGTGTTTTTGTGATATTCTTCTATGGCACGAGCGATTATGCTTCTCTCTTGGCGATCTGTGAAAACAAGAACGACGATAATTAGAGAAACATCCATATGCGAAAAATAATACCTGAGGTGTAGACAAAAGGAAATCTTACCAAACGTATTCGCAATGGCATATGGGATTTCTCCACGTGGCCACTTCATGTGATTATCCCGGATGGCGTTCCTCTCCTGTTGAGAGATCACAAGTCATCTTCGGAACAACTGATTTATAAGCAAAAGTGTTCTATAAATTTTGAATTAATTTTTCTCTAGAGCAATATACGAACTATCGATCATCGATTCAATAGCAATCAAGTGACGTAGATAATATCTGAAGGGAGCTCTGGCCAGTTCCCAAGCGTTGATTCATCGTATGCCGACAAGGCAGCTACTATAAATTTTTTTCACACCCAGTACACTCTATCTTCTTTCCCTTATTAATTATGTAAACTTTCTTATTCTTTTTCTTAAATTCACTAGTTCTGATGTGGAGGTATTTCCTAACTGTAGGAAAGGTACTCTCTCCGTAACATTACACACCATCAGACTTCGACCTGTCTTCTACCTCTGGATAGGTCTTAGAGACTCAACTCCTCTTGATGTGATCTGACGCGTAGAGAGGTTGATGCGCGTTAAATCTGTCTGAGTTCGAAGTCATCACATTGGAAATTAAAAGAGGAGGATGCCGGCTCAGGTAACGTCCTCCTCTTATGATAGTGGTTTCAAATTACGAGGTTTTTTACCGGTAACTGTCCTGTTTCTTTTAGTTGCAATGTCAATAAACAATCGATGCAATCTATTTAACGTGTCCATTATTCGCACGAAGGGTATTGGATGATACCAGGATTCGAACAAAGGGTGACTTGACTCGAACACCGCCAACCATGATACTCGAAAATTCTACCATTATAATACACCTATAACGCCTCCCTTTCATTTAATTCTACGATCTCTATTTCTAAATTTCAACAGTCCCTAAGCTAACAATTGAAGGATGAAACGTCAGATAAATAACAACATTGCTTATTAATAATCAGATTGTGAACATGCAGTTTTACTTTCCCTCTCTCAGTCTTTTTTCTCTCAAAGCGCCACCTAAATTATTATTTACCTACTCACTCGGATTCGAGTGAGTTTGATCACAATAATTGGGGACTCTAGCGGGATCTTCAACTCCCGCCAAACTGAAATAAATCTAGATTATCTTTTATATCCGACAGTCTGCTATCGATGTAAGATCACAATCGCCATTTCACGTCAAATACCGATTACTCTCTACTAACTTCAAGTCAACTACTGCAACGAAGTCATTTCTTCGTCACTTACAATGAATATCCTTAAATACATTCACTACTCTTCTGACATTCATCTAATCTTCATGTATCACGTTTCATTTGATTGGAAAGGAGTTGGAAATTTAAATAATATCAGAAAGTAAATCCAGATGTTAATTAAGGGGAAACTCGCGAAGAGCCCAAATTTATATCTCGTCCCCCTGGATAGCTAGAAATTTGAAATAATAATTCATGAATGTCTCAGAAGCAAATTTATAATCATTAGTTTTTGTTTAATTAACGCCATACTAAAACAAAACTGGATGTTGTCCACTGACTTCGCTTGTTTGAACTAAGGTAAAAAAAAAAAAGGGAATAACTCTAAATTCATTCTTTCTCTCCCTCTGGAAATTCATTCTTCAAGGTTATATGTGAGAGGGGAAAAGATGAAGAAAATTTGAATAATCCGAGAAGAATAAAAAGAAAAATTAAACACTTCGTTACTTTTTTACCTGAAGAAAGACAAATATTGTTTTGAAAACCTCATGAATCTCTGAAGAGACCAAAAGCTTTCAAGGGCATGTTTTTTTACGGGTATTTCACATTTTATTTTTAATTTCTGTTTCACATTTCGCTATTATTACTTAGGTTTAGCATGATTTCATTTCTTTAAAGCATTTTAGCTAAAAATCTTATTTTCTCTCCTCTACATTCCTAAATTCTTATTAACATGATAAATATAGAGAACAACACACACAGAAGAAATAACACATATGATATCATTATGTAAGTAATTAAAAGTATTTTAAGCATCTTTGATTTTTTTAAAAAATTTTAATTTTAATTTTTTCCCCGCAAAATTAAATTTAATTACACGAAGTGCTCAGTTCTGCATGTGAATGGTAGGAAATGAAGGGCATATCTTTAATTAAGAGTGGAAAGAAACAAAGGGCTAGCATTTTCTTTTGTAGCTACGTTACGATTTTCTTACTTTATTTCTTTTTAAAAAATTTCGATATCCATTTTAGGTTGTAGAAAGTTGCAACATGTATTCCTTCTTGTTTTAGTAATATATTTTTAAAAAAATCTCCCAAATATAAGGTCGTTAGAAAGATTGCCCTGATTTAGTAAAAAGGTTGCTCGACTTGTTGTCAGGATAGGGCTGAGGGCGTAATTACTTAGATACGTGAAATCATACCGTTATCAAAAATTGCTATTTGTTAGAAATCGTACCGAACTAAGAAGCCAAATGAGAAGATACAACATTTGGATCTAGATATTTTTTTAAAGAATGGTATTATTGTAACTTTTACCTTTGATCGTTATTGTGAAGTGCTTGAAGACTTTCTCCAATTGCAAATCCTTAAATTACTCACGGATCATAATCTGGAAAATCCGTGATTCCAAGAAAATGGTGCCACATCGCATACTTCCACGACATTTATTCGGAATTTTCCGAAATGTGTCAGTGTCATCTAGTTTCACTGCGAGGGGATTTTGAGTGGCTGCAACATTCATAGTTTTGACCCTGTGTGATTTTTTTTTCTATTGCGGTGCCTCAAATCCCCCCCCCCCCATGAGTATATCAACGCAGTGCCTTTAGAAAGTCCGAAAGAAAGAACAACGCAAAAAATCAATGCGATTCCCGGAACATGATTCAAATGACTATGCCTAACTTTTCGAGACAGATTTCGTAACATCGTTACCATTTAAGTAATGTAATTTTTAAAACATCTTGAATTACAACGGTCTTTTAATGCAATTTTTAAAGATATTTTTTTTAAAAAATTTGTATCTTCATTTATTGGAATTCATTAGATTTTGAAACAGGGTAACCTTCCGATGATTTTACTTTTTGTATTATTCCTGAAAACACACTTATAATTATTTTGAATGTCATTTAATTTCAATTAGCAATTAAATAAATATAAATAAAAATTAGATTGCAATAATAATTAGAATTTATTTAAATCACTTAGAAATTTTCAGAATTTAATTGTAAATTTACTTATCAGATTAATTTGCTAAATAATATTACATGCGCGAGTAGCGAAATGTTTTTTCGTATTTGTAATAGTTATTACGCTTAGTTAAAATTTCGCGGCATTTGAAAGAAAAGTGATTCTCTCAAGGTATACTCTCTCACCGGAGGGGAGAGGGGCAGATATATGCAAGAATGTGCCTCGAGCCGTACCGAGATTGATGGAACGCCGACCGCTACGGACGTACAAACGCCTCTCTTAAGCTTTTTTCATAGACAGTTCAAAATATTATTATCTCAGCAGCTCTTTTCAGAGCTTTTGGCGAGGATAATATATTTTCCCTCGATTCCTCTCCCTTTCGACTTGGCTAACGATTTTTGAAAATGGAACAGACCATGGAATTATCAACACCTTCTTCATCCCGATCCACCACTCCAGTTAGTGACCTTAGCAGAAAGTCATGCGAGACCCTGCAAGCGCTCCAAAGGAGAATTCGAAAATGCGTCCACTACAGAGACGAATTACAAACGATTATTGCAAACAACCGACGACAACCGGACTATGACGAAACGGACGAACAGATCCAGACCTATTTACTTCTATTCTCAAAGGCACAAGATGATCTTCAAAAAGCGGAGGGTGAGTACTCAACCCTTCCTATTTGTAAAGTTCTTGACTGCAATATCCACTATGCATTACCCACCACTCCAACAAAAAATTTAAAACTTAAAAGAAAAGACGAAGACGGCTTCGTCACTCCCCCAAGCAGAAAAACCGCCAAAAGGCAATTAATTACTGAATCGCAAACTACATCAACTCAAAATAAATTTAATAGGTTAACATTAAATGAATCACAAAATGCTAATTTAGACGAGGTCGTCATAGCACCTAAGGAAAGGCCCCCCCCCCCCAATTATGCTAAAAATAAGAAATTACAAAAATCAACTAAAAGCCATTAATTCCATCATCCCTGATCTTCGGACTAAACTTTCTGGAGAGTATATTAAGCTGTACGTAGATACACCGGATGAATACAGAAATCTCATAAATTACTTGTCACAAAATCCAGAATACGAATATTATGTTATTCGTCCAGTAAATCAACGACCAGTCAAGGCCATTATCAAGGGTCTTCCAAGGGAAACCACCCCAGAAGAGATCCATGAAGAACTAACGGACTTTGGATTCGATCCTATTAGAGTTGTTCAACTCACCAATCGCCGTACCAAAATTCCACTACCCGTATATCTCGCAACTTTACCAAGAACACCCACATCCGAAAAAATCTTTGAGGTCTCCAGAATTTGCTACATGACAGTGAAAATTGAAGGATACAGAGGAAGCGGCAAGGTAACACAGTGTTACCGTTGTAATTTTTTCCATCACTCCGCCGAGAACTGTCACATCACTCCCCGATGTCTTAAATGTGCAGAGCCTCACCTAACAAGAGAATGCCCTATAAAAGAAAGACTCACTAATCCCGAATGTATCAACTGCGAACACAAGGGTCATCTAGCATCCTACGGCGGCTGCGAGAAATTCCCCAAACCTGCAAAAAAGCAACTCTTAATCCAAAAAAATAGAAACATTGTTCGAGAAAATATCTCATATGCAAACGCCCTCACCGCCAACCAACAGATGGCGCCACGAGTCGATGAACCTATTACATTAAGAAAACCTCAAAACAGCACTAACAATCCAGGAATTCAAAGAAACAATAGAACCAAAGCTATGAACATTGTTAATAATCACATCAATAGACAAAATCAGCCACAAGAAGAAGAAGAAGACTCCACTCCTAACTTTTTACAAGCAATAGAAATGATGCAAACCATGACCGAACTATTCAAGCAGTTACCAGGCTTACTCAAAAATCTTAATAAAATCAAGGCAGCTAAAGGAAAACAAAACGTACGCTTTAATAGAGGCTCTCCTAGATTGTGAATCCGATGACCAGTAAATCCTCACATAAAAATTCAATAAATACCCAGAACAAAAATAATTTTAAATTACTAGGACTCAATATTTGCTCATGGAACGCTAACGGCTTACAATCTCGTATTGTTGAGTTACGAGATTTTGTACAGAAGCACTCCCCCGACTTAATTATGGTACAAGAAACACATCTGAGACCACAAAACACAATACACATCCCCAATTATATTGTCTACAGAAATGATAGACTAACCCATGAAGTAGCATCAGGAGGAACTCTCATTTTCATAAAAAACACACTCACACACCACAGACACACTACCCCACCTCTCCAACATATTGAAGCCACAATTATAATACTCACACCACCCAACCACCCAGCTGTCACCCTCGTTTCCATATACATACCCCCCTCATCACACTATAATGATTTCACAACAGAACTAGACACACTTTTCAACTTAAACAGAAATAGCATAATCATAGGCGATTTTAACGCCAAACATCAAAACTGGAACAATACAATTAACTCACCCAGAGGTGTTAACCTACTTAAATATATTAATTTACACGATATAACATTAGCTTATCCACCAACACACACAAGATATGGAAATAACTCAGCCTCCACAATAGACTTTGCCTTAATTAAAAATTTTAATTATAAATACGACATTACATCTATACCTGAATTATCCTCTGACCATAATCCCATCATAATAGAATTTAATTTTACACTCACTCATTATGTTAACAAAAGAAATATAACTACAGACTGGAAAAAATTTAGATACACAGTCAATAAAAACTCCAACCCACTTAACTTCACTAATATAAATAACAACACCATCCTAGAATCAAAAATCACAGAATTCACTGATAACATTATAAATGCACACCAAGTAGCCTCCAAACCTATAACAAACACAAATGAAAGATACACACCACTAAATATTAAAATTCTCATCAAACATAGAAATAAAACCAAAAAACTCTATCAAAAAACTCTAGACCCACAAATCAAAACAGAAGTCAATAGAATTCAAAATAAAATTAAAAAAGAAATTAAAAAATTTACCCAAGACAGCTGGACCCAAACCCTACAAACCTTAAATACACAGGATAATTCCATATGGAAAATTACAAAAGCACTCAAAAATAAAAGAAGTCAAATTCCACCACTATTTTTTCAAAATAATACAATAGACTCAGATCTTGACAAATCCAACTTAATTGCCACTACCCTACTTAATAATTTCTCAGAAAACAAAAGACCACCTGAATACATAACTGATATTGATCAAAAAGTCAAAAACACACTTCATAATTTTTTCTCTAACACACCACCCACTACAATAGAAACAGTTTGGCCACATGAAATTACAAATTACATCAAAAGAATAGCAACAAATAAAGCACCAGGAAAAGACAATATAACAAATAAAATGCTTAAAAACCTTCCACCTAAATTAATACACATTTTAACTTACATAATAAATCAAATAATCAAACAACAATACTTTCCCACCAATTGGAAAACATCCATTATTTTTCCTATTCTTAAACCGGGAAAAAAAACCCGACACCCAGACAGCTACAGACCCATAGCCCTACTCTCCTCAATCAGCAAAATTACTGAATCAATCATTTTAACCAGAATAAATCATCACATCGACATCATAAACATCAGAAACCCCAACCAATATGGCTTCACGAAACATCTCTCCACATCACACCCATTACTAAAACTCACAGAAATAATAACATCAGGGCTAGAAAAAACTAAATCCACAGGCGCGGTTTTCCTTGATATACAAAAAGCTTTCGACCGCGTCTGAATAGAAGGCCTCACATATAAACTTATTAATTACAATTTCCCAGCACCACTAATTAAATTAATTCACTCATACCTAATTAATAGAAATTACCAAGTTAAAATTAATAATACACTATCAAACAAATTTGACACAAATTATGGAGTAGTTCAGGGCAGTTTAATCGGTCCTATACTCTATAATCTCTACCTAAATGACATTCCAAATTACAACCTCACAACATTAAACATGTACGCAGATGACACTGTCATACTTGCCAAATACAAAAACATTAAAACTGTCACTTATGCATTAAACAAACACCTTCTCCTCCTACAAAACTTTTACAACGACTGGAAAATAAAAATCAATGTCGAGAAATCGGCTGCGGTTTTATTTTCCAGAAAACGAAACACTAACACCCCCCCCACCCACTTTCTACGGAACACAAATTCCCTGGTCTCAGAGCACTAAATATCTAGGATTAATTCTAGACAAAACACTCTCATGGAAACAACATATTTTACACACGCGAGAAAAATTCCGGAAAGCTAAATGTAGCATCTACCCCCTAATTTGCCGGGATTCCGAAATGAACTTAAAAAATAAACTGCTTCTGTACACAGCCGTACTAAGACCTATAATAACGTATGCATGTCCCATTTGGGCGTACGCGGCAAAATCAAACATTAAATTACTTGAAATAGCACAAAACACCACACTTAGAATGATTACTAACTCCAGATGGTACACCCGCAATAACGAAATTTACAAAGCAATAAAAATTCCCACCTTTAAAACTTTCATACAAAAAATAGCCAAAAAATTTTTTAGCTCACTAGAAAACACAAACAACATTAACATGATAAATCTAGAAAATTACACCCCTAATTTTAATACAAAAAGACCCCGCACTGTACTTTTAGACTCCTACAACCCACCTTAATAATTTTTTAACTTAATAATTTCAATTTTAAATTAACATCCAACACACTAACGAACACTGTACACTTGATTAGCCGCTTACGCCCAACCTCCAAACACACCCACACCTAAACATAGCAGTCAAGGACAGCCAATAGGAAGGCTCCCCTCCAAGCACTAGCATCCAATAGGAGAACTCGCTTCTCTTGCTCCCTCTAACCGAAATCCTATACCTCCAAGCCACCACTTTTACCGGACCTCCAGCTCAACCAATCAGAAAGCTCGCTCTGATACACATCAATCAGAATGTCTTAAACTCCACTGAAGGCAAAGTTTTACACTATTTTTACCGACCCGAGCTTGAAGGCCGCTCCGCGGCCTATGTGCTCGAACACAAATCAACGTCAACGAGCCGTACCGAGAAAAACAAAAATTCTTATAGTACTCTTCAGAGGTTTTCTATCAGATCGTAAACAAAACTGTAGCATAAAAAACATAGGATAAGACACTTCTAGGTGGAAATTGGAGGTCTTTATTGTATCTTCAAGTTATTTGGATAGTACTGAGTCACTCAATAAAATAAAACCAGAATTCTAATCCTAATTACTAATTTTTTATCTTTACACTGCAGTCTGAAAGTCGGTCTTAATGAAATTGTAACTATAAAATTAATAATGAAAAAAAGAGAAAAAAGTCATTAAAAGAAAAAAAAAAGCACTCCACAATTTTTCCAGATATCTTTTCTTTGATATAGGAAAAAATTAAAAGAGAAAAAAAGTCCGAAACAAATGAGCCTATAAATGTGATTCGCAATGTCTTTAGTTCACATATGTACATCTAACGTAGCAAAAATATCATTTATCATTCGATGGAAATAAAATACAGTAAACGCTCTTTAATCCTGCATTCGATGACTCGGCGCTTTATATATAATCCGGCACGAACTTGTAACGAACGATTATTTCTATCCGACTCTTACGCCACAGTTCAATTAGATGTAACTAATACTAAAAGTCAGTAACTACTCCAAAGACACGTAATCCAACTCAACTATTTATTTATCAATTACTATAATATAATGGATTATGGCTCTCTTTGGACTGTATGGTTAACCAACCAATTTAAATATCACTGAAATAATATGCTCCTGTCAAATCTTTCCATTTGGGGTTGATCTTCTCCGACAAATACTCTGCGACAGTAATAACTGGTAACTACTCTTGATATTACCGGCCTCTTGTTAGAACTATACTCAGAGTTAACCACACCCTCTCTCTTTTCTCTAAATTTCACTTTACTTAATTTATATATCATTATATCTGAATTACTTCACTTTATTTCTACCTGTATCTAATTAAATAATCACGTTTCATTTTGGTTGGAAAGAAATTGTTATTTTATGCAATCAATCTCAATTAAAGTCCCCAAGGTTAGTGAAGAGAAGATCGCAAATAGCCCAACGTCACAAATTGAGCCGTTCACTTCCGGATTTTTTGGCGCAGATTCAAACCTATTTGACATGGCGCTGCTCGCATTTTCGTTCAGTGTTTATCGTAACTGTCAGTTTTCATTTCATTACAGGGTTTCTTGTTTCCTAGGGAATTACATATCACGTTTGAACAATATTAGAATTGTGTTCATGCAGTAAAATATTTTCGAAGTTCAGTAGGTGTTCCTCAAGTTCTAATAAGTTTAAACATCTGACTAAAGTCACTTGCCACAGTATGTTCCAGTTAACATTGTACTGCTTTAATTTTCCTATTATGTTGTGTCTTTTATCATTACAAGAATATTCAATTAAATTGATTCTCATTGTTTGAATTTAATTTGTAGTTTCTACAATGATGAAATATTTTGCTGGTTATTTATATAGTTCACTGCGATGTAAAATGTGCGTAAACATATTAAATTCATATTTAAATCGCTTAAATTCTTATCTAAAGCAGTGTTTCACAAATTTTTATTTCTTGTAGACTGGTTATTTTTTTAAAAAAATTTCGTAACCAACTAAAAACTTATTGCCTACTTTGAGATTTATAGGTAATATGAAGCATTATTTAGATGTCGATATTATTCTCGGGTATTTTAATATTTGCTTTTATGAAATTATTACAAAAACAAATATAAAAAGGAAATTCTAATCAGATTAAATTATTAATGACGCGTGTGAAGCTGTTTCTTACTAACTAAAAAAAATCATGTTTGAGTGAAAAGACGATAATTTAATTCTCGTATCTGATTCGATTTCCAATATGCTTGAACATTTATTTTTTAGGAAAGCCAGTGTTGAAAATCCGTCTTCACATTTATAGGTCACGACAAAACGCATTGGAGATATTAGGTTTTCTGTGATAAAATTGGATATCCTGACAAACCAAAGCCCTTCAGTCAAAAATTCCATCAATAGTATTCTCTAGTAAAGATCTATGAGTGATGTGTCACACTGCAGTTCAATTATATATTCAACATCTGAATGCGGTAATTATGTTTCGGATTCTACGTCAAATGTACAGGGTCGTTCAAAAAGGTCTTAGAAAAAGATAGTAAAACAAATTATTTGAGGTAGATTTTTTTTCAACATAATCTCCACTTATATCTATATCCTTTTCCAAGCGTTTCTCCAACTTTCTTAAGCCATCTAAAAAATAAGATTTCGGAAGTTGTTCAAAAATAGACATCTGTTACGGCGAGGACCTCTTCATTCGACATGAACCGTTTTTTAAAGTTCGAAATAAAAAAAAAAAAAGGGCACTGAATTTCAAATCCAGTGAATACGGTTGGGTGTTGTAATAATTAGAACTTTTAATTCCATGATTTTAATCATCCAAACTGTACAGGTGTGCACCCGTGCATTGTCTGGATGGGAGAGGGTCTTTTTCTTTTTCAAATGAGGACGTTTTCTTCGCTCAACCGGTGAAATAACCAACGAATAATATTCTGCATTTATTGTCTTTTCTTTTTCTAAATAATATCAGTGTAGAGTGCAGATTATTCCTCGTGCATCACTTTGATTCGTTGATTACTCAAAACCATACCTTGGATTTTATCAGTCATTCCAGGAGTAATCACATCCACAGGATGTCCCGAACGACGTTCATCTTTTGTGGATGTACGTCCACATTTAAACTCATTTACCCAATTGTGCCATGAATTTCCTCCAACTCAGCAATGATCTCTTTCGGTGTTGAGCCTTTTAAATATAAATGTTGAGTCATTGCTCGAAACGCATTTTTTTCTATTTTTCTAAATATGCACAAGTTTCTTGCTTCCATCGACAGTGAAAATGAAACCAAAAGAGGGAAATTATTGAGGCTTAGACCAGGCCTGGCCAACCCGTGGCCCGCTGGGTGATCTGAATAAAGATTTAAACTTTTATTGTACATAAAAGTACCAAAGAATATTCGAACATAAGTCGTTCGTATCATATCCAACTACCATAGGGATATCCCAATATCTCACTGAACTTTTATCACAATTTTTCTTTAATCTCGTTCAGAAACAATTACAAAGCTCGTTTTAAAAAGCGCACGGGCCATCTGGTGCGATTAGGCAAAACACAATGTATACATAACAAGAAAACTTACTTAACAGTGCGTGTATACATTACTAGACGTGGGGAGGGAATGCGACACGCGGAACATACGAAATAGCAGGAGGCAATCTATCTGCAGCAAGCCTAATATATTTGACGCAGAAGTGTATTGTTCCAGACAGACTTACTGCGCTATGTGCTTTGATCGCTAATAATTTAGCGTCAGCGTTATGTTGTAACTGCTGGACTATGTTTTAAATTGTATTTTGTGTAAATATAATTAATTAAATAAAATTTATAACAGAACAATGATTTATAGTAGACTGTTCTTGATTTCTCTAATGAGGTAAGGGATGGTTAGTAGCTTCCCATAATTCGTAAGGCGAAAGTTGTAGTAGTTTTTAACTTGAGAATTGAGAATTTAAATCAGCATCGAGTTCAACACTTGCACGCACGCACGCACGCACACACACACACA
>BMAW01094788.1:154408-454930 GCA_019974015.1 Nephila pilipes
ATAATCGAGGAAAACAGCTTAAATTTTTTCATACCTCGATGAATTTTGGTTTCACAATATCTCCTTCAAAATGGCCTGATTTATGTAAAGGATCAAATCCTTTTTCCGGGGCAAAATATTTCGCTGAAAAAAGAGACAAATAAATTTCATTCACACAAATAATCGTATTTTAGCATATTAAAATTTGTTAATTAGTTGAAATTCAGATACATATTAAAAACTCTTGATGAGAATTTAAAAAAAAAAATATGAACATAATTTGATAAAAAAATTATATGAATTATCTTTGCAAGAATTCCAAGCTGGAAAGAAATGAAGGAAATACTTATCTAAATTATTTTTTAAAAAAAATTACTTTTCTTACTAAAAGCGTATTCAAAAATTTACCTGAGACGCCATCTACTGTAAATATTTTAAATCAACTACCAAACTGGATAGAATTTAAAAATGATTCGAGGAACATCAATCATATTTTTAAAGTAATACAGAATGAAATTTTTATCCTTAGCTTCTCAATTTTTAATTTAAGAACAGAATTGGTAAATCAAAGTGAAAAAAGTGTACCATTTCATTGTTTCGAGCAGAGAATAAGAAGTTTTAAAATGAAATATGTAATTTTAACAGGACAAAATGTCTATTCTAAATTAGAAAATTCATATGATTTTATAAAACGTATAAATATTTTTCAAAAATTTCAACATAAAAATTAAAGATGTATCATTTTAAATTGCATCTTGCAAAAAATAGTATATTCTGTTTATGCTAAGTAATTATATTAAGTTTAAGCAACTATTTCGATTACTGTTGCTTCACATTTCCAGAATTAGGTGATATGGTAATCACATTAGGTAATAACTATGAATATTCTGTGATAGAATGATAAATCACAGAATATTCATAGTTATTACCTGTGTTACTGAAAAGGGTATGAAATCTAAATAATTGTTTTCATTATTATTGAAAGTTCATATGAAGAAAAGATAAAAAATAAATAGTTTGAAAAAAAAGAGCTATGGATTTGCTTGCGGGAAGTAGACAATAAAGCTAGCCCTTGTTCGTAAAATAAAGAGAAATATTTGAAACAGATATATGTATTGAAAAAAAGATCATTATCAATTATTTGTTTCAGACTTAATATTATTGTAGCTTTCGCTTGACGCTGTATTCACACAACGCGGTTTCTGTAAAACTCAGCTCACTAATTCTTTTTAATTTACGGATGAAGATGAAGAGAATAACCTTTTCCGCCTTAGATAATTGGGTCATTTTGATTCCCCCCCCCTTCACTACTTTCGTTTCGTCTTGTAGTGGAATGAATGTCATACATCGCAAATTAAATTCTTAAAGCAAGAAATATAGCATCAAAAAGCAAGCAATATTTAAAATAGCATCGAAAATACAATATAACATCATATACTATCATACATAACATAGCATCAAAAACACTTTATAACATCATATACCATCACATGTATAATATAACATCGTACACTTTGAAAAGTGAAAAATAGCAATTTATTTACAGAAAATGATCCTTCAGTAGAGTGATCTAGAAAGAGTGCAAAGTAAATCGAATATTTGTTAATTAGCTTAAAATGAGCTGAAACCAAAAAAATTGCAACTTATCGATAACGAAGTCATAATAAATCTCTTACATTGAATATTTTATTTTGTTTTTGTAATTTAAAAAAAAAAGTCTTCAGAACCCAAACTTTTGTACAATATTTCTAACACAACATACCTTGTATTGTGCATTAATTTGGCATAAATCTTTTCGATTTTTCATCCATTTCTATGTAATCTAAAACCTTGAAATTTCGCAGACAAGCTTAGTTTGGTTTTAGTCAAGAATTTTCAACTGGATTGAAAAATCTTTTTCTTTTCAGTTCTTTCTCTTTACTCTTTCTCCAAATAAAAGTGATGATTATTTTTTTTCAAAAAAAAAAGAATTACATATATAATTTTTCGTAAGTACTGAGGGTCTCGTATTATACGAAATTTCTATTGGATCAATTAATCGCATTAAAAGATGTATTACTGAATTTTTTGTAAGGTCAGCGTAAAGTTCTAGTAAACTGATCTTTACAGTCTCTACAAAAAAAAAAAAAAAAAAAAAGGAAGGGGAAAAAAGCCACGAAGAAAGGGTGAGAAATTCTTATTTGTTTCAAGCAATTTTTGGTTGGGGTAAAGGGACTCAGACCCTCTGGACAGCTGAGTTATAATCCAGTAAACAGTTGCAGAGTGAAAGTTGCGAAAACACGTGTGAAAGCGAAGAGAAAAAACAAGAGGGGCGGTTACTTCTTCCAATTACCTTTTGACCCATTGATCTTGTCTCCTCTCCCTCACCCTAAGTCACAACTGTGTTCCTGAAGACAACTTTATAACACTAGGGGTAAATCTACTCTTTTAGGAAGGGGTAGAGAAGCCATAAATTTCCTACCACTTCTAACTCCAACGAACCCATTCAGATAAATTACAAAGAAGGGGGCAACAAAGAATTCCCGCGGTCAAGTACTTCTCACTCTCTCACAGCAGACAGGAAGAGGGGAAACTTGTATAAATGCTCCCCAAGTGACCAGATGTCTTGAACCCTGAATTACTATTTCAGTAATACTAAACCGAACTCTTGCAATATATTCATCACCCATAGTAACACAATTTCTCTCACTAGCCAGCCCACCCAGCTTCAAGCCGTATTTTGAACCGAAAATAATCTGCGAAGTCATTTCGGCCCGGAAACATTCGCAAGTTTATTATAACGTGAGTTTTGAAACGAAGCGTGATGTCATATTTGTACAATTTTATTCGTAAATTATTGAATTGATGAATATCTTTTAAATTCCGAAAAAATGTATGTGGTTGAGAAAAAAAACACGAAAAGAAAAAAAAATGTTCAATTGTAAAGAGGAACTACAAAAAAAATCCCATGCAAAGTTTTGCAAAGAACAGATTTGTTTTGTAATTATTGTTAAATTTCTCAAATAAATATAAGAACTAAAGTAAACAATAAAATATCGAGAACTGAACAATAATAAACTTTTCCGATATAAAAATTAAAGAAAGCGATAAAGTGTTAAATTGAATATATTTAAGCTAACTGTAATTTAAATTGAAGCAAATCATAAAAAAAAAAATTGAAAAGTGATCTGGTAATGACGAAAGTGATCTGGTACGCCAAAAGTAATCCGACTAAAACAATAGCCTCTTGGGTAACGAATATAAAAATACTTTTAGGGGGAAGGATTGTAAATCTGTCTTAGTAAATGTTCGCATTTGAAACCATGTCTTCAAAAATAGTTTCGTAATTATAGGATGACGACATTCAGACCTCCACTTATTCCTTCCCCTCCTCCCTACGTCCGGAACAAATATATGCTTGAAAAAAAAAGCTTGTTCTGAAGTTTAAAAAAGAAAAGTTTTACTTATTTTGTAAGAAAGTTGTGAAACATTTTTAATTTTTCATAGTGATAAGTGCTTTACAACATATGATTCGATATATTTAACAACGATATTTTGTATAATCAATAAAAGACACATATAGAGGACTCTCAAAATACAAAAGTTGTTCAATAAGTCCTTTGAAAATTCAAGAATTTACACTCACAGCTTCGAAAATTGTTTGTTTTCAGAAAGCATCAGAATTCACTATACAGCTGTCTCAATTACTCGTTCTTAAATCTCATTTACTCGTATTCGGGATCATAACTCCTTCTGCACCTCAAAAATTCTTCGTCATAACTAATTCGGCCAATGAGATAATCCTCGCTTTCTTTGGAGAAGATTCACCGGAAATAATCTATTGGCTTTGATTATTTGGTTTGCGACGCTTAACGATAACTCCATTCATTATTTATGGTGACAACTCGATGCGGTAGCAATCAAATTTTGATTTGACAGCAAATGACTACCAAATCAAAACTAACTTACGAATTTTTATGAAATTTGATTCACTTCTGAAAAACAGACGAAAGTACCTCATGGTAAGAACAATTTACCTTAATGGTGCCATCTGCCTTCAAATAAAAGTACTTTTTGAGCCACCCTCGTATATTTGCACAACAGAACTGATTAGTCTTGGCGCTCCCCGCGTAGAATTTATTCTTTGGTGTTTTTATTCTTAAAATACACTTTTCCTTTCAAATTGTTATTTTTTAAGTCTTTGCTGAATAAAATCGTTTAATTAATAACAGATTCTTTTTTTTCTTTTCGTTATTTGGGATATATTTTAGTTTGAGAATTCCATAAGTATATCTCTTTAGAGACGGAACTAATGTGAAAGAAGAAAAAAAAGGTGGATTTTGTGGAGGAGTAGATCTGAAAGGATGTGACATTAGAATAAAGTGGGGGGAGGGACAATTTTTTAAGGTTATGTTAAAAGCTTTCTATACCAGTTTACAATGATTTTTGCTTTCTATTTGCTTCTCGAATTACATTCATTTTATAAAAACAATTTCTTTGTTTTTTAAAAATAAATATTTAGTTTTATTTATTTATTTCCTGCGGAAATCTGTTTTTTTTTTTTTTTTTTTTTTTTTGTAAAGAAATCTCCAGGACTTTTGCAAATTTTCGGATTGTAGAGATAATGTAAGATTATGATTCCGCTTTTTGCAGAATATTGCCCTAGAAAAATTGATTATAAAATGCAGTAAAATCCGCAAAGGTGTTCAGTGACCATAAAGTATTATACAGAAGTAATGTTTTTGCGTTCTATTATATTGAGATTCAAACTCGTGATTCCATGAATGCATGAGTTTCGGGCTATTTTGAAATCTTCCTCGAAAATTGCCTTTCCTGGAAACCAGTTAAATTCCTTTAAATTTCCCTTCCAACTGCAAAAGTGTTTAGCCCTTCTGTTCATCGCTTAAAACTAGTTTTGGACCCCTATTCACGTGCAGTCGTGGCTGAGTGGTTAGGCGAACACACCTGTAAAAAAAGCATGCCGCACCCAATTGTGATACGTGGGTTCGAATCCCACCGATTGCCAATATATATTTTTTTTCTCTTTCCGCTTATAATTATAAAAATTTTTTCTTCTTTCTCGGAATTCTAAATGTAAACAAAGGTTCTCGCAGACATTGAAAATTCTGTTTTTTATGTTATCAATAATTAGAAGAGTCTAAATGTATGCAAATTACCTTTTTAAGGCTATGAAACCAAATTTGGGACTATATTTGTGATTTACATTCTTAATTCTTCGGTTATAATTACAGATGTAAAGGTAGAATTCCTAGACTCTGTAGGAAGAATCCAAATGCGTTTCTAAAAACTGTAGTATATTACAATTAATTTCTTTTACAACTGACTTTAATTCTTTTTTCTTTTTCCATTTTTAAAATAATACTATGAATAATTAACTTAAAAATAATCTATACGTTATTCAAAGGAAGCAGAAATAATTATCAAAGCGTCACAAGCAAAGTACATTAAAAATTAATCCAAAATAAGTTACAAATACTGACAGTGAAAGTTGTATAAACTTTATTATTTTTTATTGTTACAAATTCACAAACTAAACTATTTTTTACCTAAATTTTTTTAAAAAGAAAATTTTTAAAACCTTTCTAGTAATTATGTGTCTTTTTTTCTTGCAGTAGGACCTCTATGGCATATTAACATACATTCAGACATTTTGATTATAAATTCAATTATTAGTGTAAATGTGAAAAACATTTTTATGTTAAAGACTAATCCAAGGATTGATTAATGTTATAAATTTTAATTTTCTTACGCACACTTTTTTTTTCTCTCTGTTGTTACATTTTATTAAACCAGACAATTTATTTAAATTAACAAATAAGTCATTAAATGTATTTCATTATAATCGTTAGATGAATCCTCAAAATATTTTAAAAGTCTAACTCTCGTCAAAACAATTTTGTGTCAAGTAACTTTGGTTTTAGGAAAAATATATATATTTCAGCTGTTTTAAAAAATGTTTGCTTTATAAGAAATACAGGTGAAAAAAAAATGATACTAAGCTTGAAATAATTAAATGTTGTTCAATAGTCTAATTTGAGTATCTAAGTAATAAGTATGTTTTTTATTTCTTTATAGACATGCTTAATGTTATGAAGATGGTCGTTCAATAAGTACTTAGAAATCCCAAGAGATGGTGCTCGTATCATCGAAAAAAGTTTGTTTTTAGTAAGCATCAGGACTCATTAGATAGTTGCTTCATTCTCAGTTACTCGTATTCGGGATCATGACTTCTTTTGCATCCCAAAAAGTCTTCGTCATACCTTTTCCGTCCGATGAGATCAGCCTCTCAATCTTCGGAGCAGATTCACTGGAAGTGTTACATAATGATGAATCCAGGTCGATGAAAAATGACACCGACAACTCGACGTGGCAGCAATCAAATTTTGATTTGGCAGTTAGTGACATCCAATTCAAAACTAAGTTATTTGTAAAATTCAAATTTGTTTCGGCTCCATTTAACAGATGGCAGCACGCAATATTAACAGCAATTCCCCTTAATGATGTCATCTTTCTTCAAATACAAGTACTTTTTAAACTTCCCTCGTATATTAAATAAGATTTTTAAAATACGATTATACAGTACACAGATAATTTAAATTACGTTTATGAATATGCTATAGTCATAAATATGTAATCAAAGAGAGAAAGGAAAGAAGAAACACTTAGGATCAAAATCTAAACTTATTTAAAAAGGCTTAAAATAGTATTGCAAATTATAAGCATGTATATGTAAATATATTACCTGGGAGATTCTGCCCCGCTTCAAAATCGGCTGGCGCTAAGGGTATACCTAAAAGAGGTTTGAAAACAGACGAGTTTGAATTAAAAATAATAGGTGTAAGGAATAGTAATGTTAGGAAAAGTACATTTCTTTGTAAGGTAATAAAAAAAAAGGAAGTCGAATAATTCCTGAAATGATCATTTAAAAGTACTCACACACGAAAAATAACACGGGTGGGGGAAAAAAATCAGACATTTCACTTAGGCAAAAAAAAAAAAAAAAGAGGTTGAAAAGATAGGTAAACTGATGGCTTATTTTGACGTTGCTCTTAGAAGTAACATCGGGGCTGTTAGCTGCAAACCGCGAACTTTCGAGGCAATTATGTGACGAGGACGACATCTGAGCTGACATCCCACTCTCAACTTCAATATCCTGCTAGTGTGAAGATAGGCAGTCGCTATAGATATGTCGCTCATCAACCATGCTAGACGACGGTTTTACAGTGGAATCAGGTCTCGAATGAAACATCGCTAGCAATGAGTTGACAAGTGACTTCAACAGGCGCGAGGAGAAGAAAAGCATTATGGCTGCATTGAAAATGATTAAAACGGATAAATAAAATCTCGGAGAGGAAAAGGGAGGTTTCACCATATAGGCATTTAAAATTCAAATTTGTCTTTAAAAGACTGAAGGGGGGGAAATACTTACCAAAGTCATTACGATATTCCTCAGCCTCAAACTTTTCATGATCAAACTCGCTCTGAAATAACAAGAAATTCAGGCTTCATTGTCGATATATATGTACATAATAGTTGTATTGAAACATCCAACCGTCTTGTGTTAAAATATTGTAAAGATACATTTTAGTGATAAACTTCACACCAAATCGTTCAGGAATTAAAATGCGTTGGGGTATAGAGTAATTGTGATTGAAACGCACTATATCTTAATAAGAGTTTGAGAATTGTGCATTACTTGTTAACGTGGCCCTGAGAAGCAATACGAGAGCTATTGGCGATAGAGGGCATAATTTAGAACCTCAGTCAAATGGCGAGGACGACACCTGGCACCTCCCTCTCTAAATTTCCACTCATCGGAGGACTTGGAGATTCGACAGATTTAATGTGTATCAGCCCCGGCTGCACTACGGATCTTTAGTGGATTCGTCGAAAACGCCGGCCGCGAGTTTGCGACCATAACCACTAGGCTACCGAGGCCACCTTATAATAAAAGAGGCCATTAGTTAAAATTCTATGAGTCAAAGACAGGATTTCGGACCTTGGTTGAATCTTAATACTCGTGATAAAATAAATAAATACATACAAATTTAAAAAATAGTAATAAGCAAGAAATATTTTTTAAAAAAGTGACTAATTACGATAATGTAAGAAAACTGCAAACATGGATTTCTTCACACACAGTTTCTAACATTTAATGTTTTACAGCAGTGGTAATTCAATTCTTTATATGTTTTTGATCTTTTTGAAGTTCGGGAATACTAAATTTTGGCATTTTTCACACGCAAAAAATGAAGAAAAAAAAAGGGGGGAAGAGAACATAGCTCTCGCGTGTGTAAGAAGAAAATGAAACGAAATCGAAGCACGTCATCGACCTCCCCTGATTCGAATAGTTAATTTTGTAGAAGATTAAAATATCCATATTGATTAATACAAACATATTTATTTAAAAAAAAATCTAATTTAAAATTCAATGCTTAAAAAATCCTTAAATTTATTGCAATGCAAGAGCTTGATGATCTTAGCAGATTTCAACAATATTGGAGTGAAAGAGAGAGAGAGAGAAAGTGACAAAGTCTCTTGCATCTCTTCTTCCAAATAGCCAGTATCTAGTGTTTCTTTTTATTTTATTTTATTTATCATCGATAAAAATCCTGCCTTACAAAGATATGGTGAGAAAATTGATAATAATGTGTGTTTAGAGATCCCCCCCCCCCCTTTCTTTTTTGCTAGACTCGGGTATTCATCTTAAACAGAGAGGTAACACTGTTCGGAATGAACCCTTCCAATGACAATCATTGTGACGTAACTTGCTGTTTGCTACGTTTTTCTATACCACTCGGTGTAATATATGACATAATTTTTCACAGAAATTAGGTGTGTATAGTATAAACATTCATTAATTCATATCCCGTTAAGCTGTATGTCGCTTAACTCGTACAGCCATTTAAAAATATTCATAGTTAATAAACGTAAATAATATGCCGAGCTGGAAGCGCAAGATTGTAGGCTAGTTGGGCCATCATGTTCTAAGAATTTTTTTTTCCCTTCAATTTAATACATTCCACGTAAGCAATGTATTGCTTTGAATTCTCTCCTGAGCAATAATTTACAATTTTTCTCTGTCTTATTTCAAAATGTATGTTCTTTTTGCAGTTTTTACCTATAAACCTTGCCTTCTTAGCTCATTGAAAAATATATAATCATTGGCATACATATAATTATTTCTATAATGATTTTTCTTGATTAATAGATAACCTAATACTTTCTGTAATACTTTCAAACATTAAGAGATGGAAATGGATGATCTACTTAATTGTCATTAAATGCATTTGATTTGTTTTCCTTCATCCAAATTCGGCAATTTCCTGAAATTTGTCTCAGGACTTATAGGACCATGGATTCCTAATCGGAGAGTTCCTGCTATAGAGGAAATGAAGAACTTGAAAATTCTTTTTGTTTCTTATCATTTTATTGGCTTCAACAATGCTGTAAAGAACCGCCGTGAAGCGGGACTGATGCAAATTTTATCTGGTCGAGGTCCTAACTCCTCCAACTGGCGCGGTGAAAAGTTTGGAAAGGGAGATGCTATCTCAGGTGCCATCCTCCTCACTTAGGTTTGAAATTTCTAGGTCTGTCACCAATAGCTCTCGTGTTCCTTCTAATGTTAATGAATAATCCCAATCACTCAACAATGCGTATTAAGCAAAACAAACTAATGCAGGGTAATTGAGACATCTTCGACTATGCAAAATGAACTTATTTTATGCCAAGTTTAAGTAATCCTCACTTTTTAATGGAAAAATATAATGGACATCATGATCTAAGCTTTGAGATATCAGTATACTCATGCATCTATTCATGAAATGAAAATCACATTTGTATGCATAAAAAATTATGAATAAGTAATTACTTACTCATTCATAAAAAATTATTAATTTTAGATTATTTACGTTTGCATTACAACTTACAAATATAAATAACTGTATTTACATTTCCAAGTTGTGTACTTACCCTCAGGTACATCTTGTTAGAATTCACTGCATTTATGACTTTAACATTTTGCAGAGAATTTTTAAACATAACATTCTATGTATTGAACATAATTACAATTTCAAAATTTGAATTAAATAAAATCCTCAAAAAATTTAATTTTCTGATTCAAATTTCCTTAATTTTCACACAAATATCATGCGAGATCTAAACTTTGTGAGTATTTATTTTTAAAAAACTAACCCTGATTACATACCATATAATCTCATTTCATAAAGTAGAAAATATCAGTCCTATGGATAAAATAGATTTTGAATAAAAAGTACCAGAATCCTAAAAAAAATCGCATCACATTTTGAGAAAAAGGCAAATATGTACATATATTTTTCTCTATGGCGTGCCACACATTTGTTTTCGATTTTACAATTCAATTTTGGAATATCCTCCCTTTTTTTTTTTTTTTTTTTGTCAAATTGTCATAACTAATACAACTACGGAATCAGCAAAACGCGCTCATTTTTTTTAAAATGCAAAACTTAAGAGTTTTGAAATCTCAGGTTTACTTTAAAAATAAGAAAAAGGACGTATTCAAGAGCATTGACAGGAGAAACCTATTTTAGAGGATGTTCAGGTTACAGCGACAACTAACAATAATGACAATGTTAGGACAGTAATTAAAGTTACAATTATACTTGAGATTATATTTTTAATTACAAATTAAATCCATATTTTCCATTATTACAAATTAGATCCATCAAAACGAATCATTCACATTAACTGTAATATCTAACGTTATCCAAAATGAATCCTCTGATTTCAAAATTCTATATTTTTTTAAAATAAACGATTCAGAATGAGAAAGTGATACTTGAATACAGGGGGGAAATCTGAAAATTTTATATGGTGAACAATACATGGCGCTGGTATGTCCTTTGTGAAGTTATTTCACGAAAGCTATTGTAGAAGCTTCTTTGCGGCTGAAATGATAATGGAATCCATGGAACAGAAAGCGTTTTGCGTACTGCCCCGTTTATGCAATGTGGATCTGTTATCACCATTCAGCATGAATTTCGTAAAAAAGTATCGAAATAATCCTCCAACGCCTCAGAGGATTCGAAGATGGTATAATCTGTTTCAGAGCAGGCAGTGGATGTCTTACCAGGCATATATATACGAGGAAAATGTTGAAAGAGTGATAGATACTTTTCTACGAAGCCCAACGAAATCCATTATTTATCATACGATATTATTTATACATGCACGAGTCGAGGCGGGAAAATTACTGAATATAATAGCAAAAAAAATTTTTTTTATATTATTAAACTAATTGCATTATAATTAGACGAATTTAATTACGTTATTATTATTAAATAAATTGCTATTTTTACTAGCTTAATAATGATCTCCCTTATTAATAAATTTATTTAACGAGTGATAAACTGGAAATAAACAGACTTTTTACTTTTTTGAAACTGAATTGTTTTTTGTAATGAATTTTGTTTCCAATATTACGACTTTGCATAATTTCTGGCTATTTGATAATTTTACTTACGTACCAAAATAAACAATATTTTCTACCAACAATTACAATAAACATTGTTACATCATGAATAGTAATGGTTTAAATGTTTATCGTTATTCATACTTTGAACGAACGTCTTTAAGTGCTCGAAAACTACATATCAAATGCGACCTTGCGTCTCGTAGTCTGTCCCGTTATCCCCACGCGTTCGGGACGCCGAAATGTTCCGTTTTCAGAAAGACAGCAACCCACTGCAACAACTTCAAAAAACGTGCTAATAATACATGCATAGGGAGAGTATTTACTCTTTCGAAAAAGTTGTGGATGAGCAAAAAAGAAAAAAAAAAATCCCACAGTTGCGAGTCGCAATTCTTAAAATTATTTTAATTAAAAAAATGTTAGCAAATCCTGTCAAAAAATTCATTAACATTTGAAATCAACATCAAATATACTAAGATAATTCATTCTTCATAAATATGTAAGATTGGATTCATTATTTATTTTCACGAGTTCCTTCGTATTTCTTTGAATAATGAATAAAAACTATGAAAGAATAAACATTTTCTTGAATGCACTTATAATTATGATCTGAAAAGTAGCAAATGCCCCGCTTCGAGGGAAAAAATAAATGATCTCGTTATGCATATCTTAACCTAATTTTGAGAAAGAAATATACGTATTCCTTCTCTTTTCCTCCAAGTAAAATTAAATTTCATATATTTTCTAATTTTGAGAAAGAAATATACGTATTACTTCTCTTTTTCTCCAAGTAAATTTAAATTTCATATATTTAATATAACTTTTAACACATTAAATGTAAAGAGATTTCTCTTCTCACCTTCCTATCAAAAAAGTCTTCCTTGAATGATTCTTCGGGCAAGTCCATCTTGAGAATTTGGTTCGACCTCCAGTTGCTAAGCAACTGCTTTTGAAGTTCATCGCCACAAATTTCACTCGCCAGCGCAACCATACTTAAGAGTACAAACGATTTCATCATTGCAGTTATTGGAAGGGTATAACCCTTGCAGAGCGCACCTCTCATTTTATAGATACTTCCGTCACTGCCTCCCCTATAATTAATCACCCAACCTAATGATTAAACATCTTTCCCCTGGTGATTTCTCACACCTTGACAGCCTTTCGGTGACGTCAGGTCGAGCTGTGGCAGAGGCCTCCATCGTCAACTCAGGGGCCTGGCTTCGGTTTTGTAGCCAATGACCGTAAACATAAGGGTGTCTGGTTCTTCGCACTCCTAGGTGTCAGATCAAGATTTCTAATTAGATAATATCCCTGCGGTTAATTATCATACTAAGGTGCTATTCTCATTAAAATTATATTTGTCATTCCTAGCTTGAAAAGATACAGTAGAAAGGTCTGTGGTTTTAAGCGTATCTTACGGGAGAACGACAAACATCTTTAACTTTCAAGTAATAGAACAGCTAATTTATATAGTATTTTGCACTAATGTAGATTGCACTCGGTATATATTACAAAAGGTGAGCAAATGTAACTCTCATACCGCATGCAGTTCTTTGTTGAGCTAAAAAAAAATGCTATGGGAACGAAACAGTACACTTTCGAAGAAAATTTTTTGAAGTAAAGCAAATTTTATCAACTGATGCATTTTTTATGGCCTTGTGGGGCTACAAAATTAGAAAAACATCCAAGAAAAGTTGTGTTGGTGTATATTTTTAATGTCAAAAGGGTATTTTATATAAATATCAGCAAAAATTAAAACTTTCCTCAAAACATGGTAACTCAGAAGAAAATAAATATATTGACATTTTGTAAATAGAATAATAACACATAATATAACCTAATCCAGAGAGAGAAAGAGAATGGGCTATTATTTTGATAATATAGCCCTTACGTAGGAAGCTATGGTAACTTTCACTTTGTTGTAACACAAAAAATTTCTACTCAATATAAAATCTCAAGAATAATCTATTCTTTTTTATAGATACTTGAAAAACATTTGTATTACATAAAACTACAAGATTTCAGGTTTATTTTTGCATAACAATTTGAGATATTGAGTTTTGCAGTAATGAAAAATGTCGTTTTTAGATCCTTTCCAGTCAGAGCAATTCGTGATCAAGTAATATTAAAACAGCTGTAAAACTCATCTTCTAAATAAGACATAAACAAAATTAAAACAGATTTTTTAAGATAAAAGATTAAATTTCAATTAAGAAAAAAATTAAAATAAAAAAAAATGTAAAAAAAAATCAACATCTTGACTAAAAATTGTGTTTTTAAGGTGTACTATCCCTTTAATATTCAATAAGATTCAAGCATTTTTTAATTCAAACAGATATCAAATACAGACTTGAAGATTTAAAAAGTTTGGTATCATGCAAATTTTGACAAATTCACAGTATCAATTACAGGTCCTAGCGATTCATCAGTATCGGATTCTTGAACAACTTCAGCTTCTTTTGGATTCTGAGCAACACCATTCTGTGAAGAACTCATCCTTGATGTCCTATCTTAGATTCTGGAGTCTCCGAATAAACTTTCACAACTTAAGTATAGCACCTTCATTTTTTCGGTTATTATTCATCTTGGCTTTCTTCCTATTTCGATAAGATTCACTGGTTTCTCTTACCCTTTTTATGGTTCAACAACACAAAAGCATGATAGAAATTTAAAAAAATAATATTGCGTGCGTAAAACTAAATAACTTATAGTTAAATACGTTAAAACGAATAAATAACATTCTATGTGGGTGAAACCACGATAAGCCCCTTAAAGTTTAAAAATAAATAAAACAAAAATTTACCCTAATACTCCTACATATTCGCCGAATCGTATAAAACAAATATAAACCTGACTTCATAATAAATAACACATGTGAAACTTTATCAAAATATAAAATAAATGGTATCAACGCTGCACCGCTAGTAGACGTGATTACGTGTAGTAAAAATTCTTTCAGTTTTTCCAAGTTTTACATAATAAAGTCTCTATAAAAATTTTGAAAAAATATGTGTTTGTTATTACGCATTTATAATGTTATACAATAAGGAGAGAAAAAAATTTATAGTAAAGAAATAAAAGTCTTCAAGAAAAATAAGTAAAATTAAAACATTTTCTATTCGTTTTCAAATTCTTTAACAGTTTGAAGCAAAATAATAGAAATGTTTCACAGTTACTGAATTGTTCATTTGTAACTAACCATAAAGTAAAATTATCATAATATAAGTAACCACGTTTCATTTTAATTTTTATACTAGCTTTTGTTATAAAAATCATTTCTTTTTGAAGTAAATAATCAATAAATGCACTACGAAGTTAAATAACTTTCCGTATTTATCTATAGCTAAAAATATTTTGTTAAAATTCGAAAATTTAATGAATTGCTTTCGAAATTTATAAGCGACTAATGAAAACACACTCTTATATATATATATATATATTTATATATATATATAAGCGAAGTACCACTGACTGACTCATCACGATATCTCTAAGACTATACAACCGATTGACTTGAAATTTAGCATAGTTACTCATTTTGCTATGTAGACGCTCACTAAGAACGGATTTTACGGAATTCTAATCCAAAATGTAATTTTCATGCGTTAATCTTTTTAATCCATCTGTTATGTCATTTTTGGCGACTTTATCGCCAAAAATGGCGGCTTTATCATCGGCTCATATCGGCGACTTTATCTTTATGACCGACGCCAAACGGAATATATTTTTTTATATGTATACTGTGTATTGCTACCAATTAAGTATACTTGGCGAGATGTGCGCGTGCGAAATGGAAAAAAACCAAATAATTTAATATTGAGGCGCTGATGGAGGATTGACAAGATTTTGGCGAAGAGGCTCTTTATGCGAAATTTCGTGCATGTCGAAAATAGGAAACTTACATATTTAGCGATAGAAATAAATAAATTTGGAATCCCACGGTTGGTGAAAGTGTAGATCAGCTTCAAAACTTAGTGGGATTTCGAAAAATGGCGACTTCTTATAGGGTAGCGCATACGCAAGACAATCCGCTGAGTAGGATGTATTATAGGTTTGTCATATATAATGTAAATGTTGAGCCCCGAAATTCCTACATTTAGAGATTTATCACCAAATATCTTCCACCGCCAAGTCGAAGCATTTCAATGACCTTGCATTGTGAATATTAAAAAGCTATACTATGGTAACCCCAGCTGATTTCCGACTCCTTTGCTGAGCAAACGATAATTTTTCATTGTTGTGGAACCTAGAGTAAGTCTTAAATTTATGAGAAAAGTATTTTATTATTAATAATGATTGATAAATTGCATTTGTAAATCCAAATGCAATCTTACGAATATATTGAAGTTGGCTTTTAACAAATGAATAATAACAGTATGTTATTCATGTCATTGATAAAAAAAAATAAGTATTAAAATATGTATTTGGATGTACGCATTAATTGTAACCTAATGTAAATATTATGCAAAAGTTTTGTTTCTGAATTTTGACAATTTTTAGTTTTTGTTTTCTAGGAAATAAACGTTTTTGATTTTTTAAAATGGCTGGATATTTTATCGTTTTCAGAATTATTTGTAATGCTATGATTTTTTAAGAGCTATTCTGTCTTATTCAGTTGCAGTTCCAGATATGCTGTTAGAGTAATAGAGTTATCCCTTTGCAAAAAGGATAACGTAATACGGGTGACTTTTTGCTAAAAAATTTTATTATACTTTATTTTTTGTTAGTATTTTTTGTTGAATTTTTAAATAATTTGATTTTAAAAATTTAATTATATTTTTTAACTTGAAAAGTATTTCATTGTAGGTTAATACAAATTGATTTTTCATGTTTACTTTTCAGTTATAATTTTAATAATGGATGTTAAATATATTTGGATAGATGGAATACCTACTCCTTTCCAAGTTTTTAAGATTCTTGGCGACGGAGCATGTTTATTTTCGTCTCTGTCTTTGCTGGTGTTCGGTGACATATCGATGGCGTATAAAATGAGAAATATTATTGTTTCTCACGTGTTTAACAACTGGGATCGGTTTAAATGCTACACTCAAATGCTATCTGGCGCCTCTTATAATACTAACGATTTATACTTTACTGAAATGTGTAAACCAAACACGTATGGATCTATTTGCGAAATTATGTCGGTGGCAGAGCTATTTCCCTATCATTTCGAAGTGTATCAAAGTGACTGCCTTATAGCTTCTGTTGGTGAAGCAATTCAGAGGAAAAAAGATTACGTTTTACGGGAAACTGTCATAGTGGTCATTTTGACGATTATATTGAAATCATTGGATTAACAAATAGAAGTAAAGTTAATCCTGGTGATGATAATGTGAAACAAAATGAAGAAAATGAGTCATCTTTAGTGTTTCAGCCTCAAGAAAATGTGTCTGTGTTACTTTCAAAGACTCAATCAATATCTAACATTGATTTATCAAGTTCAAGTGAATCAATTATTAATAATGTAATATCTCTTCAACTAAATAAAGGTAAAAAAAGAAAAAAAATTCACAAATTCAATTAGATATAAACAAGTAAGACAAACTGCTACAAAATATACTCAAAGTCATCTTGAAGTATAAAATAAATAATGTTTGATTTCGTTCTTTTAGGATTTTATCAAGTTTCTGATTAACATTTGTTTTTATACATGTTTTTTTTTTTTTCCTTTTATAAAATTTTAAAACAAAAATTAAAAAATTTGCCGCAGCATCCCTACTAATTTTAGCTACGAGTCACCACTGCATATGATAAAAGCTTTATATTATTTTCTACTTTAAAAAGAAACATTTTTGAGCTGTTAACGGCCATTGAGTTATTTGCACCTTTTTTGTTTTTATTAAAACTATCTTTTGTTTCAAAATAGAAGATTTTCATTTATAAATATTGTTATATATTATTAGACAACCGGTTGATTCTAACATATTAAAATAAAAGGCTCCACTATTTATACTAGTATTGTAATCATTCTAAACCGTCTGAAAAATAAATGTGAATAGCTAAACTGCATTTAAGCGTTTCTGAATTACAGTGTCTTTCATGTATAAACACTATTTATATATCGAGCTGATTCTGTTTAAAAAATATAGCAACATTGGATTAAAATTAAACTATTTTCTCTTGCAATCAAGATACACAATTAGGCTGCAACAGTTGTATAATGATTTACGAATTAAACAGTTGTAATTTTGTTCTTTAAATCATTTTTTTAAAATTTGTTTTGAAAACAAAATTAATTTGTGATTGCGAGTTCTTTTATGGTGTCATGGAATTACGAACATTCATTTCTTAATCATTTTTTTATTACAGGACGACACTTTACAAATATGAAACATACACAAAGCACGGATTTTACACACAGAATGGACTTCAGTCCTTCAGTGAGCTTAACGCTCATCAAGGCGTCTTACGCCATCCGGGTTACGTCTTTTCTACCACAGGCGCTGACGAACTCTACATGACTAGAAGGCGTTAGTGCCTCACACCTCCCCTTTCAAGAGGGTGTCACGAAGAAAAAAATTACATGTACTAAGGATTTTACTAAAACTGCATCTAAAAGAGAAAAAAAAAAGAAAACAATAATAATACATAAATTCAAGCATAAAGAAATATTAAGTCTTTTTTTTAAAAAAAAAATGTTCAGGAAAAGAGTTCAATATAGTCGATGTCACAAAGAGCTTTGTTTCTTGTAAGCTCTCAAAGGAAGCACTATTTCAGCAAATTTCGGCACATAGGATCGGTAGTATGACAGAAGACCTAGGAGACTTCTTACATCTTTCTTAGTCTTGGGTGGTAAAAGATTCTTAATTGCTATTACTTTTCCAGGGTCAGGTGAATAGTTACCAGAACCCAGGGACGTCTTAAGACTTCTTGAGGCCATAGGCCCTTGTTAAAAAATAGGCCCCACCTGAGACCCTTTAATCTAATTTGATGTTTATAACAGGTCAATTGAAAAGTCCCCGGCCTGACACATAGATGGCGCTACTAGAATTAAATCCATATGTTTTTTAGTTAGCCCTAACCCTCAAAAGATGCGTGTATAAATTTGACAGCTGTCGGATCATTAGTTTGTGAATTATAGCATTTTGAGTGAAGCAACTTTTGTTATTGTGGAAAAAAATAGGTAAAAAGGAATTTCGCGTGTTGATAAAATATTGCTTTTTGAAGGGAAAAAATACAGTTGAAGCAAAAACTTGGCTTGATACCGAGTTTCTGGACACTGCCCCAGGAAAATCAACCATCAAGGATTGGTATGCTAAGTTTAGACGTGGTGAAACGAACACCAAAGACAGTGGACGCCCAAAAGAGGTTGTTACCCACGAAAACATTAAAAAATCCACAAAATGATTTTGAATGACCGTAAATTGAAATTGAATGAAATAGCAGACACTCTAAAGATATCAACTGAATGTGTACATCATATCATTCACGAATATTTGGGTATGAGAAAGCTCTGTGAAAAGTGGGTGCCGCGCGAGCTCACTTTTGACCAAAAACACCGACGAGATGATGATTCGGAGCAGTGTTTGAAGATGATCAAGCGTAATAAACCCGAGTTTTTGCGTCGATATGTGACAATTGATGAAACATGGCTCCATCATTTCACTCCGAAGTCCAATCGACAGTCATCCGAGTGGACTGCACACGATGAACCCGCTCCAAAGCGTGGGAAAACGCAACAGTCGGCTGGCAAGGTTATGGCGTCTGTATTTTGGGATGCGCATGGAATAATTTTCATTGACTACCTTGAAAAGAGAAGGACCATCAACATCGACTATTACATAGCGTTATTAGACCGTTTGAAGGATGAAATCGCCGAAAAACGGCCGAATTTGAAGAATAAGAAAGTGCTGCTTCGCCAAGACAATGCACCGAGTCACAAGTCAGTGAAAACGATGGCAAAAATCCATGAAATGGGCTTCGAATTGCTTCCTCATCCATCGTATTCTCCAGATCTGGGCCCCAGCGACTATTTCCTATTCTCAGATCTCAAAAGAATGCTCGCTGGGAAGAAATTTTCGTCGAATGAAGAGGTGATCGCCGAAACTGAGGCTTATTTTGAAGCAAAGGACAAATCGTACTACAAAAATGGTATGGAAAAGTTGGAGGGTCGCTATAATCAGTGTATCACCCTTGAAGGGAATTATGTTGAATAAAAAAAAAAAATTTGCCAAAAAAATGTGTCTTACTATGGTAGGCCGGGGACTTTTCAATTGACCTGTTACATGTACAGTTCAATAAAAGCAATCCTTAGAAAATGAAGTTTTATGTGAGTAATCGTTTTCTACATTTTAAATTTGCGAAATCATTAATTAGGTCTTCAAAATCAATTGTTAATAATATTTCATTTTCAATACTCATCAAGCTTAAATTATTCAAACGTGATTGAGTCATACGATTTCTCAATTCATTTTTGACCAGTTTCAGTTTTGAAATGAACGCTCACCACTCGCGTTAGTAATCATCATTGATAAGAAAATGCTCATTATCATTTCAATATTGGAAAACACCGTGAATTTACATGTATGAGTAGAGTGTTTTGATCCCAATTACAGTCCTCCCAACCAACAATTTGTTCATCATCTTCATTTGCATTTGTGGAATTATATTTTTTAATTAATCTTTCTTCTTTTTATTTCTTCTTTTTGCTTTTTCTTCAGCTTTTCGCCATCAATGATCATATACGACTTGAAATGTTGACATTCCAAGTGCAGTTCCTCTCCATTAATGTCTTTATCGTAAAATTTTGATATTTTCTCGCATGCCATTTTAATTTCTGTCTCATCCAAATTAGAAATATTTTCAAAAAATCCAAACATTTCAAAAAGCTCCTCAGCAAGTCGAAGTTTGATTTTCAGATCATTAAGATAATTCGTAACAGATTTTAATAGCCCAATGGGTACGGGAATATCTTCAGTCTATAAGTCTTTTAGAATCGATAAGGGACATTTGAAATAGACTAACACCTGTTGTTTGACTAGGCACTTTGCGATAAGCTCATAATAGAAAAGGTATATGCTTATCCCAATCATTAGGGTTTTCCCTCATGACATGATGTATCATATTTTTTAATACACCATTCCATCTTTCGACGAGATTTTTGGATTGTGGGTGTCCTGGAACAGAAAACCTAGGGGAAGATCCTATTCTTTTAATAAACTCTTTTGCGAGACTGGATGTAAAGTTAGAGCCTTGATCGTTAACAATTATTTTTGGTATACCAGTTCTTGAAAATATTTGCAACAATACATCGCAAGTCGATTTTGCTGTAAAATTCTTTAGACAGTTGGCTTCAGGCCATCGGGTGCACTGATCTATTGCGCACAGTATAAACTTGTATCCCCTATTACTAGGTTCAATGAGGTCTATTATGTCAACATTTATAATTTGGAAAGGTTCATTAGGTCGTGTTACAGAAGCTATGGGAATTACATCAGATGGTTTCTTAATAGCTTGTAACTGGCATGAAACACAAGTGTCGCAAAAATTTTGCACATCCTTTTTCATGCTAGGTCAGAAAAATAAATATCTTAACCGTTCTAAAGTGTTCTCCCCCCCCCCCTCCTAAATTAAATCAAAAATTAGAATTTTTCAAATAAAATTGTTAAGTTTTCTTTTATTTTGATTGATTCATTTAACTTGTCTGCATGTGACCTCTCTACCACCGCGACAGGTACTGGAACGGGCGAGTTCTAACAATTGCTCTCTGCGCTCACGAGGAACAACTAACTCTCAGCCGAGTTCATCCAAAATCTTATATCATGATATAGGAACTCATTCTCAATCAAAAACATTTGAGCACTTTTTGGCATCTTGCCAACATTTGAATAGATTTTAATCATTTTCTTGTTCAAACTGAAATTTATTTGTATCCAAAACTAAATTATTGTTGACACTAGCACTGTCTATATCAGCACTAGTGAAATTACTTTCAGAATCATTGTCACTGTGCATAGGTATCCTACTATCTTGAATAAAGTTAGGTTTATATTTCGTATTGTATTCTCAAAAGGATTGACAGAAATGTACTTATGAGATAACTGGATTTCATCGGCACTAAAGTAATTTATATAACTTTCAAAATTATTTTTATTTGCAATTAAATCATTATAAGCACTCGAACTAAATTATTTACTATTGCACACATGATTGTATAACAAATGTATATACAACATTAGACTCAGAAATTATAATTATTAAATTCACATTTATTAAAGGTGCAATGACCTTATTGCCAAAAGCAGATTTTAAAATAACCTTTCCGCAAGGATTCTGATAGTGTTCAGGTACCATACTGGTTTTAATTATAAATAATTAGGTTGCAGTAACCACAACAGCAGTTAATGTTTTATTATTATGGCATTCTACTTGAATAGCTATTAAAGAATAAAAACAAATTTTATATTTATCCTGCATTTTCGGTTTACCGCATAAAACATCTGTTGATATATTAGCTATCAGCAAATGATTTTCGTTTTTATTATTCTGTTCATTAAAAAATTTCCGAGTTCTTTTTTTCTAAAGTACATAATAACGTATGATTGCATATTTCACAATTCAGTTTATTTTTATGATCCTTAGCTAAGTGCTTTCTGCCAAAATAAAGCATTACCCTGACTTTTTAATTTTTCCTTTTTCACTGATATTTCCGTATGGAAACACTCCGATGATTCATGCTTTCTCGAATTGCAAAATATACAACTCTTAAAGAGAACTGATGAGGCGTTGATTGAATATTTAGTCTCGTGTATGAGTGCGTTTTTCATTTCCGTCTGATTACGAATTAAATCTTTCCTGAATGGTTTAGGATGACAGTAATTACATTTTCGATCATAGACTGGTGTGATTTATCATTACAATTAAAGATATTAGCTCTTTCACGAGTTTCTATTTCATTTCTGAGAAAATCCAAAAATGTATTAACATCAAAGCATGATTGGCCATCATTATTACGACTGTATTCTACTACTAAATCGTTTGAAATAACTCTGAAAAACACAGGGATTAACATATTATTATACAATTCTGATTTCACATTTAAAGAACATAAACTTCGAATTTGTATTTCAATTATATCAAATAATTTACTTAATCTAAAAATATCATTAGATCGTGAAACAGGATAAAGATTAAGAAGTTTTTGCATATGTGTATTTATAATGATGTCATATCTTCCAAATCTAGTGTTTAATATATCTATAGCGGAGTCATAATTTGTATCTATAATTGGAAAACCTTCTATCGCATTAGTGGCAGCTCCACCTAAGTATGTTTTTAAATAATTAAATTTTTTTCTCTAGTTTCAGAAGTGAACTATTATCGTGAATTGTGACCTTAAACGCGTTCCAGAAACTAATCCATTGGGTGACGTAGCTGTAAAATTTAGAAATTTCTAATTTCGGAAGTCGCACTTGCTGCTTTTCATTCTTTGCCGAAACTTCAGTTGTTATAAGATCTGTATTAGTTTTAATCGTTTCCTGTCTATTTTTTAAATACCTGTTTATTTTCGATTTTGATAAAGTTATTTTATCTTTATAAGTCACGGTGTTTTCGATATCGGTTTGTAGTTTCGACTCATCATCAAGTAAATTTTCAATTTCTTCATCAAGCTTGTAAAGCTCTTTTCTTCTTTTTCTATGATTAAAGTTAAAGAATTTTCGAGAACATTAAAGTCATCAACAATTTTCATATAATCTTCGGCTTTGTTTATGGTATTGTTAAAGAAGTTCTGAAGTAACCTCTTTTCTTAGTTAAAAGTTTTACTTTCTCTATATTTAAATATCAAAAAATGCTTAACTTGAGCAGTCTTACACTTTCGAGGTATACATATATCCAAAGGTGAAATTCACATTAATTTTTTTGACAAACGAGAGTATCTGTTTATTAATATGCTCGTAACGACACCATTTTACTTCTGACACCAAATTGTGATCGCATGGTGTCATAGAATTACGAGCATTCATTTCTTATTCGTTTTATTATTACAGGACGACACTTTACAAATATGAAACACACACAAAACACGGAAATTATTGAATGGACTTCAGTCCTTCAGCGAGGCGTCTTACGCCATCAGGGTTACGTCTCTTTTGCCACAGGTGCTGACGAACTCTACATAACTAGATGGCGCCCGACCTCACATAATTTAATCATAAGTTGATTATAATGTTTTAAAAAGGAAGTACAACAATAAATATTTTAGAATAATAAATGTGAATAGGTAAATTCCATATACAGTTTCAAATTTAATAATGATTTACAAGCATTAAGATTTTCCCCTAAATTTTTTTTTTCTCGTATCAAGTAAAGCATTTATTAATCAAATTCAATCTTTACTTATATGTTTTATGTAAAATTAGCTGCAGAAATTAAAATTCTGACTATGTGAATAAGAAGACACATACCAAAACTTATATTAGTGATAATCAATATGATTTTTAAAAATATGTGTTCAATGTTACTTTTTAAAATTGTATTCTTCATAGAAATGATATCGTAAGGGGAAAATATGAACATAATTTTGAGAAATAGAAATATTTATATTCTGTAAATCTTGAATACTGCTTAATAATCTATTACGTTGCTTTATCGTGCAAATATGATTCTAGTTTCTTCTAACACCAGAACCTCAGTTTTACTTTGCAATTCATTTAGGCAGGAGCATATTATTTAAAAATATTATTCATGTATTTCTTAAAGATAATTAAAGTGAATAAATTGCGCGTCAATAAATGTTACACTAATATCAAGTCCCTTTTTTTTTAAAAAAAAAAAAAAAAGAATTATCCTACAAAGTCAAGTGAAAAATAAATATTTAGCTTAAGACTTTAATGAATGAATGTGATTCATTGGATTGTAAAAAAAAAAATGTTTCACATGTCGAATAAAAGAGCTGGATAATATGCTCGGTCTTATCCTATGGTGAACATTTATAAGTGCTTTTTTACGATAGTTATTGCACTATATGTATGTATTTGGTATTCATGTATACGTATGCTATACCAAAAGTTATAGTATTAACACAATTTGCATGTTCCTCTGATTTTGTCTGTGTGGCTACAGTAGCCTAGTGATCATGGTCGAGGACTCGTTGCCGACGGTTTTCGTAAAGTCGGGAGCTTAAGCCTTCATGTCACTAAAGACCAGCCATGTTGCCGGGTCTGATCCAAAAGGCTTGGCACTAAGTCCTCCCATTCATTCGGTAGGAAAGTTTGGAGAGGGAGGAGCCTTCTCAGGTGTCGTCCTCGCCGCTTGATCGAAGTTCAAAGAACAACTTCGAATTCAACAGATCGAAATATGAGATATGTGAAAAAAGTAAAACACAAAAAAAAAAAAAAAAAATTGGAAAACTTCTGCATCCAGAATTCAACTTCCTTTTCGATATTACTAAAAAAAACTCATAAAAAATACAATGCCATCCCCCTCTAATAAGAAATAATAGTTTAGTTTACTCAAACAAAGAAAAGGCTTATCTATTCGCAAATTCCCGGGAAATTTCCCTTCCAAGAATGTATACGATGATAACAATATAGAATTTGTGGAAGAAATAGCTCAAAATTACTTAGAAAATAACCATCGTCCTGACATCTCTCCACACCTCCCTTCCCTCTCAGAAGTTGCAGTCATCATTAAAAACTTAAATAATAAAAAAGCCCCCGGCGAAGACGGCATTCACACACAACACGGCTTTCAAATACTTTCCTCCAAAGCTCACTAGCACACTTAACAAAAATTTTTAACAGATATCTACACCTTTCACACTTTCTTCAAAAATGGAAACATGTCACTATAATCCTTTTTCCGAAAGCCAAACCATTCTCACTAACAGCTGTTTAATATTCGTTGACAGTTTGTCTAGCTTGCTATATACAGATATCTATGAGGTATTTCATAGAGTTTAAAAAGTAAACTTCATATACAATTTCTTAAAAAAAAAAAAAGTAATATTTCGTTTTCTTGTGCTATTTTTAAATTCCTACTATTAGCTCACATTCTCCCTATATATATCTTGTTCAAATTTTCAATCGTTTATAAAGTACTTATTATTCATCCACTCAAGTTCAAATACATTTTTTTAACTTGTAGTGGAAGACACTAGATGTTAATACAGTTTGTTCAAATATTAATTCATTTAATTAAATTTAATTGGTGAGAATGCAGTTTAGTCCAACCACTAGGCGCGTTTTAAAAATTGCCAAACTTGGCTTTTTTTTTTTTTTTTTTTGCTGAACGTTAAGTCCACGAAGCCGACTAGGGTAGTCACATTTGGCAAAATACCGCCAAATAATTCCTTTCGCCAAGGTGGTTGGGCTAAACTGCATTCAACCATTTAATTTACCGGATGAATTAAGAAACAAGCCAATGCTTCTACTATATCATTCGTCTTGCAATGGCAAATTCGCGTGTTATTTCCCTAGTATATAGTTATTTGTACATTACAACATTTGCTATTATAAAATTTGTGTTGCAGAAATTTATAACAATTAATAAATAATATGAATAACTGTCAAAGCAGTAAGATAGGATTATATCTCTCAGCATACTGAATAAAGAATAAAGAACAGATGTCTCGGAATGAAAAGAAAGGTAAATAACTCTTTTCTAAAGTTTTATTTAGTTTTCTTAGAAATTTTCCTGTGGCCGCGGTAGCCTAGTGATCGCGGTCGCGGACTTTCGCTTGGGGGTTATCGTCGAGTCGTGAGTTCAAGCCTTGATGCCACAAAGACCCGCCGTGCAACCAAGGCTGATACACGTTAAATCTGTTGAGGCTTAAAGTCATTCCGAGGCGTGATGAGAGGGAGGTGCTTGCTCAGATGTCGTCCTCGTCACTTAACCGAGACTCAAAATTACGAGGTCTGTTGCCAATAGCCCTTGTGTTGTTTCTAATGCGACGTTAATGAAACCAAAACCAAATCAAACTAGAAATTTTATTAAGAAGGAGGAATTTCATTTGCCTCTTATGTCATGTTATTCCTTTACTTTCATGTGGAAAGTAGTCACGGTAGCCGAGAGGTCATAGTCGCGAGTTCAAGGCCAACGTGGTTCCGTTGCGTCGCGGGTTTGAGTTTTGATTTCCCGAAAGAACATAGTGCAAAAGGGACTGATATACGTTAAATGTATTCCGAGTCTTCCAAGGGAAAGACTCGGAACTCCTTCCTCTCGGAAAGACTTTTCCTTCTTTTCGCTTCTTAATACAATGTTAATAAGCAATCAATCAAAAAAGCGATTGATTTTTTGAACTTAACTTTTGTTTTCTACATTGACAATTTGACATATTTGTAGAAAAAATGCTTTATTTCTTCCAGGAAAGCAATTCTAATATTTCGTCTTTACCTTTGTGCTTATAATTTATATTATAGTGAATTCCAGATTTTAACATTTAATACAAAATATGTTTCTTCTTTTTTTTTTCAGGCGAAATTCTAAAAGAAATTGCTATAAAGAATGCACACCTATAAATACGACCTCCTGTTCAAAAATATGCATCACTAGTAACTCAAACTGACAATAATCGAACATTCACTGAGTAGAAGAAGAATTGTGAATATTTCACATTTCATAAGTTGTATTCAAAATTTGAATAGCCTCGGTCCTTTTCAATGTTCATTTTCGAGCATGAAAATAATGTCTGAAGTTAGGAAAGACTTAAGCTCAAGCATAGAAATGAAATGTGCCTCTTTCAAGCAACAATATGGATTGCATACCCAGGATGTAAGAAAATGCCTGTAAATACTGTTGCTGTAACAGTGTAACGAGATTATATTCCTATTCGCCTCTTGTGCCATAGCTAAATTAAATATACTAACACTAAGAGTCAATAAGTCAGTCAAAGAGATGTTAGACAGCTCTCACATACTGTATTTATTTAACAATTTAATACTATAACGACAAATGCATACCGACTCCCCCAAAATATCGCCCTAGATATATTCACTTGTTCTACTAATATCAAACTAACGGAGTCTTACCAACGGAGCGGAGTTGTGGCTGTCTCGACTTCTATTCTACACTATGCCGCCGATAATTTGTAGCAATGCTTAATCTCGTCTTCGACTATAGAACAACTGTTAAACGCTAGAGTCACTCGACCTCTATCGTGTGTCTCAAACTTAGCTTATATACTTTCTATCTACCTCACTTCACTTTATTTCTACCTGCCTCTAATTTAAGTATTCACGTTTCATTTTTGGTCGATGAAAAGTTGTTTATTTATAGCAATCAATCTTAATTTTAAGTCCCCTAGGTTAGTGATGAGAAAACCGCGAATAGCCCAACGTCACAACTGGTATAATGAAAATTGGTGTGGGGGGGGGTGCAAATTTGGAAGAATTTCTGTCTACGTTAGATATCCCTCCTCTTAGTTCATATACGTGCCAGAAAGAACACGATCGTATTGTTACAGTTTGGGAGAAAGTTGCCGAAAATGAAATGTATGTGCAGCAATTAAAGAAAAACATTTAGCAGTTTAGGCTGGAGAAGTTAGAGGCGATAGAATTCCTATGCTGACAATCGTTGTTGATGGTTGATGGTCCAGTTTAGTTTAGTTTAGTTTTTTTTTTATTAACGTCGCACTAGAAGCAACACGAGGGCTATTGGCGACGGACCTCGTAATTTTGAACCACGGTCAAGTGATGAGGACGACACCTGAGCTGGCACCACCCTCTCCTAACATCCACACCACGCCAACGGGTAGTTGCTAGTCCAAGCGATCGTATAGAACCAACTACTCATCTCTATCTGGAGTGGTAAATTTTGGTTTATATATTTCGTATATTTATATTTATTAAATCACATTTATGAATTGAAGAAATTGAAAAGTTTTAATGCTATCTTGCAATTGTATTCATATGGACACAACTGAATTAAATTCATGTTTTAAAATGTTTTTTTAATAGTTTTGCATTTGCTTATACATTGCAATTACTTAGACATAAATAAATAAATAGATAGAATAATTAAATTTAAAAAAATCTCTCACTTGTTTCGTTCGTTATAATCAGTATTCTAACTTATATAATGTCCGAAATAAATTTGAAAGTTATTACACGTTTATTTTATAATTTCAGGCTGCAATAGTGGGATTTCGTACTAAGAAAGTCTTATACATGACTGTACGAAACAGATTTTTGCATGATGTGCTCCAGAGCTGCAGCTGTAAAGAAATTACCTGGAAAACACTGCTGCAGTAAAAATTGGCATGGTAACTCTTCGAGTAAGAAGGCAAACATTAATCAAGAAGGATTCCAAAACAGTGACAATGTATGATCTGAAATATGAAGATGTTGTTGGAGATAGAGATAGCAATGTTTATAAAACTATATTAGATTCCATGGCCTACGATAAACTGCAGGTCGAAAAATTGGACTGCCAAATTCCGGAACAATTTCCTTATTCCAAACACCTAAAAATAGAAAGATGGTTCACCCTATGACTTATATCAGAAAATACATCAAAAACAAAAGAAATCATCTTTAGTAAAGGCCGTACCCTTCAACCCACACAAAATCTCATACTTTTTAATTCCAATATCAACTGAGACTCTGAGGTAAAATATCCCGGCGTAACACTGAAATCCTAAATTACATTCAAAACCCACATCCAAAATATCAAAAAATGTTGGGCAAAAATAAATAATTGTCTTCCCTTAATATGTAGACACTCAGTTCTCTTCTCTCTTCTAAAGAAATTCAAGGAACCCAAAACAAAATACTAAGAATAATCACAAATGCCCTCTAGTACATCACCAGTTCAGTCTATCTCCTAATTAAAAATCATATATTTACCTATCAAGGAAATCCTACAATAGACTATAAAATCATAAAAAAAAAAAAAAAAAAATCTTAATCCGAGCCCAAATAATATTAACTCATAACAATAGCATAACCACTTCCCTATCAATCTTGTAAAAATAACTTTCACTTAATTCTCCCTTAACCTTTAGTATTCTAATTCAAACCTTTTGGGAAAGAAAAAAAGAGAGAGAGAAGGCCTTCTATCCCAAGTTCACTAGAATCTGTCCTACTCATCATTAACCAACAACTAATCTTGACACTCCTCACCTCACGACAAAGCTTTCACTCCCAGGTCCCATATATATATATATATATATATATATGTGTGTGTGTGTGTGTGTGTGTGTGTGTGTGTGTGTGTGTGTGTAATGATTTAACTTTAATTCAATATAATTTCTCTTAATAATAATTTAATTTTCTACTCTAACTCATTCCCTAATTCAAAAGTAAAGAGTTCATTCTTATTTCCTTATCCCCTTCCAAATTATCCTTTTATTTATTAGATCACGCGCTCGTAAAACTGGTTGCATCCACTTTCCCACGATTATAAATATGTCAAAACAATCCCTTCAGACTCCCCGTCTATTGTGATATTTCCCTAGAATCCCTAATCCTATACCACGTGTTTCCATGACGTTTTTTATATATATATAATTTTCCCCATTATATAATGGGATACTCTGAAAATTACAGCACTTTTTTTTATCGTCTCGCAATGTAACATGTATTGCGGTTAAACGGCTCCAAAATTTGTTGCTCTTCGACCCTGCCGGCTGGCCGATCTTGCATAGCGTCTTCTTAATGGATAATAAATAAAATCACCTCCATGAACTTGAATATGACTCACATTCGTCATTTATCTAAAATTATTTTCAACTATATCATGATGTAATGACCGCATGTAAATTCATTATATAAATATATATATGTGTGTGTGTGAGTGTGTGTGTGTGTGTGTGTGTGTACACTATAAAATTGGAAAAAGGGACACCTATATAGATAATTAAATTTTTATTCTTACTTTTATGACCATTGGCGCCATGTTGTGCTCTCTATTAAGGTTAACAGGGATTCAATAAGTGAACTCTATCCAAATAACGAATACCTCCCTAGATTTAACTATGTTTATTAAGACATTACACTCAAGGACACAACAAATTTGAGGACAAACAATTGAGGGTATAATACAGATCCACATAAGTCTCGATGTGGAACCCCATACTTACTTGTTAGCTCCTCCACATGGACTGCTGAGAATTCTAGCTCCAGTTGTCATCACTCCTCCAGTGATCGCTAAATGGCGCGTTCGAATGTAGGGTGGTTATGCACACACAAGTTCGAGCTTTTTAACATAAGAATTATCCTGCCTCCAGATGCTTTAGTTATGGACAGGTTCAACCTTAAAGCTTACGATGGGTGCGCTGTAGTATTTACAAACCTTCCCTTCTGCCAATTATAGCGATATCTCCATTATGTTATATACGTTATTAGACGGAAGTACTTAGACTTTTCTTTATATTTTTATAAATTTTTTTTCTTTTGAAAAGAGCTCCACGAAAAAGAGTAAACTTAAAACTTTCTGTTTTGCATTTGAATGTAGCATGAGAACTGATATAAGTTTACTGTCAGCAGTTAAAATGTATCACTTCCCTATAAATCTATCCAGAACGGTACAATGGGAAGCAGCTATGCAAAGCAAATGCAAAAAAAGATTGGAAAGCAAATGTTAATTCAGTGCTTTGTTATCAGAATTTTATAACATGTTAGTGTTTAAGTATATTATTGTAGTGATTGTTCTAAATAACCATGTGTATTTTGTTTCAAATATTGCTTGACCTTGTTTTATAGTAACCTTAGCAAACATTTGGCGCGTTTTTGCATCAGTAAAAAGAAATTTCTTTCGGCTGTTTTTTTGTATACCTTTTTAAAACAAACAGATGTGTTTTAATTATATATGGAATAATATATTATAACTAATTTAAATTATTATGCTCGAATTTTTATTGTGTAGATTAAGGCTCCCTTCGAGTGATTCCGAAAGTAAGAATCGATATAAGCTCCCTCTACTAGGAGGGGGCGTTACATAGTGCTGACGAAGTACTCATACAATACTGGTCATATGGAACAGAAGTAAATAGTTCTCTTATAAAAGAGAAACTATAAGCTTTATTTTTCTTAATTTTCCTTATTTCGCTTGAATTCAAATTAGGAACTTCTTAGATGCTTTCAACTTTTTCAATTTTGCTCTAATATTTTCCATTTTCTTATATTTATGTTTTGACAGCTATCATGAAGTTTGAACATGACGTCACAGAGTAATAAATATTTCTTCTAGACAGACTGAAAGAAGCAAGTATTGTAGGGCTGTCTCCCCACCTCAATTCTTCCCCTCCTATCTTCCACCCCATTCAAAACAAGAGAAAATGGGAGTAATTTAATCTCTGTCGTATTTTTACACAGTTTCTTACTAGCTTTTCAGGTAGGGAAGGATTCCTCGCCCTCATAAAGCAACTCAATGGATTTCTGTCCCTCGTGAGGCTAAATTGCCCTTCCGTGTTGTTCAAGTGTTTGAAAGTTATCCCAAATTAGGAAGAAATTGGCTTTTTCATTGCTTCAAAAATAGTCATTCTTCCCTTTCAACAACTTTTTTTACTCCTTTTTTCATGCCTTCTAATTTCAAAAAATCCGTTTCTACTATTTCATTTTTTTCAAAATCATATCACTTGATTTATAAAAGATCGACAATGCAAGTGATATTAAAAATTTTGTGTTTACTGATTAATTATATAAAAATAAACTTTAATATAATAAAAAGTTCTATATACAAAGTTTTGCAAAGAACAGATTTTGCCATCCAAAGTGCGCTCTTTTTAATAATTATTATTAAATTACTCAATTAAATATTAGAATTAAAGTAAGCAATGAAATATCGAGAAATGGACAATAGTAAACTTTTCTGATATTAAAATTAAAGGAACCAGTAAATTATTAAATTGATTTTATTTAAGCTAAGTGTAGTTAAAATCAAAGCAAACGATAAATTATTAAATTGAATTTTACAACAGCTACATGTAATTAAAATTGAAAGAAACGACAAATTATTAAATTGAATACATTTAAGCTAAATGTAACTAAAATTGAAGCAAACAATTAAAAATTGAAAAGTGATTTTGTACACGAAAAGTGATCTGGTTCGCCAAAATTGACCCAACTTAAACAATAGCCCCTTAGATGGCTAAAAAGCTGATACCTTGTCAGAACAAATTGCTTTATGCGGCTACTGTATTGTCAGTATGTGGTTGTATTAATTGAAATAATTATTAGAGTTTCGTTGATAATATTGCAGCCAATTCTAATTGCACCAATAGCAAAGAAAATTTATATCAAGGCGTATGCTTTTATTAAGAGTTTGACTTTTATAACTAAAAGACACAGATTGTAATATATATTTATTTCATATTTCTATAGTTCTCGTGTTGCCTTTAGAGCGAAATTAATAAAAAAAAACAAGTTTTATATTTCTTATATATATATATATATATATATATATATATATATATATTTCTATATATATATATATATATATGTTATACATATACATATATATATATATATATATATATATAATGAGGAGTGATGAGATTGTTCATCCCGAATCTACGATGGTTAGCTCTTACGCAAAGGGCTGGTAGTCTAGGGAGGTAATTCCCTTACCGGACTCTATTATGATTTCGTAGGAATTCAATGATGAGACTCAACTTGTATTACTTCATTTAATATTTGGAGAGATGAAGATATTTACACTTTGAACTATGTACAGGTTGTCTCTATTAGGAGTAAAAAGTTCTTCCGAGATGGATAGATGGCAATCTAATTAATCTTATCCCATATCGGCGATGGGTCCTGGAACGCGCTCGGGCGTTTGAAGTTTACTTCCGACGCGGGTAATGCGAAGGAGAAGAGAAACGGTAAAGTGAAGGAAAGAGAGCGAGAACGAAGTGTCACTCAGTTTTTGTTCTGGAATAGGTGGCGCTGCATGAGCTTATCACATGACTGTGATTCGTAGAGCCATCTATCGAGTATCGGAGGAACTGGTTTTATTGTACATAGGAGAATAAAATTAATTGCTTAATAATTAGCTGGAAAATCCTACACACACATATATACACTTTTCATTTATTTTTTTTACAAGATTTTATTTCGATTACTCTCATATTGAAAACAAAAGTTTTAAAATCATTACCTTAACTCAATTTTTGTTTTGAGTGAAACAATTATCTATAAAAAGGGTATTCAATCTTTTACACTTTGGGTGCCTTTGATCTTACCGTTTTCTTGAAGGAACATCTTGATCAAAGTGCAGAAAAAATAGGATGAATTGGATATCAAAGCTTTATCCTACTCAAATTATCAATATTATTACTGCATTTTTTTTTCTTCATCACAACACAGGCTTCTTAATAAGATAATGAAGGAAAAGGTAGCTAATGGCGTTTTTGTGGTTTTCCTAAAATGTATTCCATCAATAAGTAAAAACGACAATATTTTAAATTAAAACGAATTCATAAATTTTTTTTAATGACTTGGCTGTGATTGTTTTTTATTTCAAAGTATTTTAACGCCTGGAATAATTAATAAAATCTGCAACCTAATGTCTTGTTCAGCAACCAATCTGTTTCTGCATTTTGTTTTTGGCGCAGCATACAAAGAGAAAACGTTTTCACATACATAGGTCGAAACAAATGACATTCGATGTTTCACAACTCTTTTGGTAATTTCAGGATATTCTTCTCTAATATCAATCCAAAAATGCATAATATGAACTTGACTAAATTTTAGTTTCAATTGCGTGCCGGTCAAAATATCAATTTGAGAAATACCGACTGAGCCAAAGAATGGAAACTAATATGTGAACTAATGTGTCTCGATTAATGTATTTGAAGCACGTGACTTTTATGAAATTTAAGATTTCATTTTATCCAAAAAATACTTATTAATACTTATTTTTTATAAGCAAACTGCATTTAAGAATTCAAACTTGTATAAAAATTAAAATTTTGGCACTTTGATTAAGAAAATAGTGATCACTTACGGAACCCCTGAGAAAGTTCCAAGGAGCCCTAGGTTCCGCGGAACAAAGGTTGAAGACCTCTGATCCATAACAAAGGCTTTCAAAAATTTAAGGTAATGATAATTTTAGTTTGTGCAAGTAATCACGTTACAGTATCATTAACATCACATGTATGCATCAAACACTCACGATAGAAGCTTATAAAACACAGAATGTACCAACAAAAGAATAAATAGTATGCATGTCAAATATTTGCATTAAAAGATATAAAATTTGCATTTTATTCCCAAATGAAAGGCAAAGAAACTATAGAAATGGGTCAATGAACGTACAGTTAAAGGTGTCGTTACCTTTTTCAAACCTTGGTTAATTTTTCTGAAGTCAGTCGCTGAAAAGTTCACGTTACACTAGTACGTCATTTATGCAAACAAATAAATAACAAAATCTAAGCGTTAATAATTCATATTTTTCTAAAAATACGAGTATAATGCTATTTAATTGCTAAATATGCTAATATAATGCTAAAAATATAATGCGATCAATTACCACATATATAATTGTATTTAGAACTTCTTTAAAAAGAATGTATTTTTTTTTTTTAAATACTATGAATATAAATATATATTAGAATTTTTTTTTTATGTAGAGGAGCTCGAAACTAATGTAAAGAATTCATTTTTAAAAAAATACAGTTATTATAAAAGGTATAATTGTATTAGAACTTTCTTATGCAGCTAGGGAATAAAAATTACTACTCTAGTTTCCAAGACACTTTTTATACGTCATCGTGTATAACGTAGTCTCAATTGGACGACTGCCATAATGAAACGTTAATTGCTGAGTTTAGCGACTTTGGCACGTTTCGAAAAATGTTCAACCCCGCTAAGTAAACATTTCCCGTAGTGGCAGTTTGCTGTTTTCTATTTAGTGTAATTATTTGGAAAGTTATCAATAATTCATGGCCGCGGTAGCCTGGTGGTTTAACCATCGGACTCGTGGCCGACGGTTTTTGTTGAATCGTGGATTCGAGCCTTGATGCCACTAAAGATCCGAAATGTACCCGGGGCTCATGCACGTTAAATCTGTCGGAGGCCCCAAGTCTTCCCTTTTGCGTGGAAGTTAGGAGAGGGCGCCAGCTCCGATCTCATCCTCGTCACTTGATCGAGGTTCAAAATTACGAGGTCCGTCGCCATTAGCCCTCGTGTTGCTTCTAGTGCGACGTTAATAAAACCAAATCAAAGTCAATAATTCATAAGTAGCCAGATTCCTAATACCTCTACACTGCCTAGAAATTAGTGTTGCCATTCTTAAATAATGTTACGTATCCGCTGCGCTTCGTTCCTATTATCTACGTTACATATGGTAAGAAATTCGAACATTCCAGAAAACGTTCCAAATACAAACCGTTACTCGGGATGATAACTTTTGCTGCTCTATGTCCCGCAAAAATCTATCAAAAAAACATAATTGTTAATCAAGAGTGTCAATTTTTTGCTTTTTATCTCTTCATAAATTTTCTTTTAAAGTTATATGAACTTTAATTTTAATTTAAATTCAAAAAGTTCAAACAAATCTGTCTACATGGTGCTATTGTTTTCTGGAATTAATGAATTTTTTGTGAGTTATTTTTCTTGTCATTTTCTTGGAGGTTTTAAAAAGAAGTGAGTCTATCTGTTTGACTTCCTGTTTTGTTAGTTATAAATTGCGACTCGCCCAGTGGAATGAAAAGAACATCATTAAATGACTCGAACATGTCCAATAAACGCCTCAAGAGAAGTAGACTAAGATCCAAGAAACATATCAATACTGAATCGTCAGGTCAGGAACTAGTGATCTCCAATCATCAGTATCCTGTTTCTTCTAGCAACGGAAATCGCAATTTGAGAAGGATGTCTTCTGATCAAGCTGAGGCACACGCTATTCATCAAATACTCAACACTCAATGGACAGAAAATCACACTACTATTACCAAGAGGAAACTGACGGATTTTGATGATGATCACCAGCGTTTAATTAGTGAATTGAGAGCATCATATGGTATGCCACCTTTAAATCTAAAAATACAAAATGCCTCCTCTGTTTCTGATGATGAATCAAAAAACGTTGATAAAAAAATAGTGCAAAGACAGTTGTCGTACGTTAATAAATTACAAAAAGTACCAGTTGTTACCTCCTCTGCACCACTTCCAAAATTAATCATTGGAGAAACTTTGAAAGGTTGTCAAAAGTTTAATGTTTTGAAAGGCAGCGATACACTTGTTCAAGTTAACTCGAATTTAAATGTTTCTCAAAAAGCATTATCCAACATGAAGATAGTTAAAGTTAGCCCTACATGTATGAAAAAGCTGAAAGAATCTCTTTTAAAAAACTCTCCTGCTGCTGACTCTCAACATGTTTGTGTTGTTGTGCCACCCAAAGCACTGAACCGACTTAAATTATTGCCTACAAAAGGTGAGCTCCAAAAACTTGAATCAGTTACAAACAATTCAACTGAAACAAACTTAGAAAGGAAAAAACCTTCAATAAACAAACTAAATGTTGAAAAAATATTGGAAAATGATAGAATACGTAGGAATGAGAAGGAAACAATGAAGAAAAAAGAAAAGATTATAATGAAAATGGTAGCCAAGTTTGAGGAAAAGGAAGAGAAAAAATTGATGAAATTCTTAGAGAAAATAAAAGCATCTCTTATTGCTAAAAAGCAAGGTCAATTGAATGAAAAGGAAAAAAAATTTGTAGCCACAGTCGAAAATAAAAATAAGTTATTGGAAGTGATTAAATATTTGAAATGCAAAGATCAGAATGATGCTCGACGGTTACTCAAATATTTTGGTGTGTAACTTTCACATGAAAATTCTTTAATAGCAACCAAATTGCAAGTTAAAGTCTTTGGAATGATGTAAAAAACATTGAAAAAAAAGTACAACTCGGGAGACTGATCCATCCATCAGCAAACAAAAATGTGGAAGAAAGATTTCAACATCCAAATCTATACCTTCTAATAACACACCTTGCTAGAAAAAGATTAAAGAAATTCTGAGTGGCTTGTATGAGGAACAAATTTCTTCTACATTTTAAAAACTAAAAAACTTGACTTGTTAGTCTTAAAGTCCTGATTAGTCAAATAGCTTCAACAGTCATAAAACTATACTTTATGGAGGAGATCTTTTTACTGATACTGTCAATTATTACAAATTAAACATTTACCATTGTATGTTCATGTGGGAAAGTGAATTGTGGTGCACTTCATCCTGATTCAAGTTTCGCATGGTGATAAAAACATTCGTATGATAAAGTACTAACCAAACTGTGTAATATTTTAAAACCATAAATATATTTTATCATGGTATGTTCATGAATGTTCTTCATGAGGTTTTATCTATATATTACACTTATATGATTAAATTTTATTATTTTTCAGTAAAAAGAATTATTTGTGCCGTTTTATGCTCTTGTATATATATTTTACGATGCTTTCATTATCTTCTAAGATTGCTGATTTGTGTAGCATAATTTTGTTTTTCTTAAACTTTCAGTATAATTTAATTTTATTTTCATGTCCACAAGTGAATTTAAGTGTTATCTCAGAAGGTATGATTTTCGATAATGCTTAGTATTTAAAATATAGATATTTGACATTTAAAAAAAATTATAAAGCTTATTTGAAATTGGAAAACTTTTTAAAAAATTAGTTTTTGTTTCTTTTCTATTAAATTGTATTCATTGATAAAATTTTGTTATAACCAACTATGTTTGCTGAATGCTAAAATGTATACAATTTCACAAATATTTAAATTTGTGGGTCAGATTGTTGGGCAAAATAATCATGCATCTGTTAACCTATTTAAAATCTTCATGTTTCTCGGAATTATGAAATATAAATTGTTGGGTAAAGGAAATGTAACTGGGTCAGTTTTAATTTTTACACTATTATATCAAATGACATTTTATTAAAATGAATTTTTATTTGGATTCATAATAAATTGCTTGTTGTCTCTTTTTTGGCTCAGCTTTAGTATCACTCACCTAAATTTTCCCCCCAAAAATACTACCAAGTTTGGCAATAAAAGATAATTTGTATGAACCCATACCATAGCCCATTGGATGGCACTCTAAGCAATACGTAACAAGAAATAGTTTTTTTATATGAAAAAAAGAAATTAAATTTCCAAAATTACAAAGTTCTGTAATTGTTTCAAAAAAAATATACAATACCATCATTTAAAAGATCAGGTTCACTATATCTTGTTAATTGTTTTCTATTTGATGAGTAAAATATTTTGTATATGTATATTTAAAAATAGAACTTAAAATTAAATGCAAATATATATGAAAAATCATATCCATATTCAACTTCAAGGGAAAGAAGAACTTTATGACTAAAAAAATTCTTTTATAGTTCAATAAAATGATTGAAATATCATTATTAGGTGCACACAAAAAAATTTGCTATGTTGTACAAATAATTTTTAAAACATACATGTCACAAAAAGATAGAATCTTAAATTCGGCATCATACTTTCACCTTCCTGTCCTAATACCCTTAAGAATATCTATAAATTAGGAACATATATTTTTATTTTTTGAACATGAAATTTTGATGATAACCCTTTTTTAAAACACGATACTTGGTGCCAAAAAAAATGGTGTCAAATTTGGCAGGTGGGTGGTACTAAAGCTGTTCCCTTTTTTTTTTTTTTTTTAATTTTAACTAAAAAATCCTCTTTTTTTTTAAAAAAATTCTGTAAACAAGTATTGACTAACCATTTTCTTTTATTAGTTTCCCATCCTTAAGTAGCATGTTGTTGATGGGGTAATTTAGAAATATATTTCTCTTTGAAATTTTTTAAATTGTTGGAGAAAGCATCTTTTCTCTTCTATATTTTTATGATCTATATTATTCAGTAATATATTTTAATATATAAACTATTTTAACAATGTTATAAATTTCAGCATGATAAAACTGTCCTTTTTAACTCAAGCAACTGAATTTTAGTGTCTTTGTAACAATAACATATAAATTTTTATTTAGAGCAGTTTTTCATTTCATTATGACTTTCAATTCATTTATTAATTATGAATAAATAATTAAAAATTGTTGATGTACAGTGTTGATTATTGGGAAATAAAGCTTTGCTATTTGAACCTTTTATAATCTTTTCCTAGACTGCTGTGTTAAGTTTATAGCTATGTATGATGCGAATGCAATATCGGGCTTCATAAAAAAAATTGGCGTCATTGGGCACTTTCTTGTATCATTTTTTATACAATCACTTCATTACTGAATTCGAAGTTTTATATCTGTTGTATGAGGAAGTGTCATTTAAGTTTTACTTGTCACTCTGAAATAATCAAGATATTGGGATAGAATTTATTCTGCCTATTGATTGATCCTTATGTATATAATGTAATCTATAACTACTAATATCCATTTGTTTGGTTTCAAGAAGCCATAGATTGAATTAACCTAAAGGATCATAAAGTTTTAATTGCTACTAAAAGTAATCGAGATTAAAACTTAATTTCATTTACTATTCTTGAAGCTTCGCAGCATACTTCTCCCAATGTTTCTTGAAGGGCATTGCTGTAGAATTCAGTAGATTGTATTTTTATCTTCTCCATTCTGTAATTTGCTCAAATTCTACAGCTACCTGAAATTAAACTGTCATTAATAGCTTTAATTTATAATGTATATAAGAATCGGTTAATATGCAGGATAAACTTTATTCATATATTTCTTGGTAATAATTAAAACTTTACAATATCGCTTCGTATAATGCTATTATTTGAAATAAATTACTGGGATAATTGTAGTCTAGAATTGTAAATAAATTGTCTACTCTTCATAGGATTTTTTTTTTATATGGAGGAATTTTTTCTTGTCATATTATTTGGAAATTTCTGTAACACCAAAAGTTATAGCATTAACGCAATTTACATGTTCTTCTGATTTCGTCTCTGTGGCCTTGGTAGCCTATTGGTTATCTCAGCGGACTCGTGGTCACCTGCTGTCATTGAGTCATAGGCTCGAGCCTTGATGCCACTTGAGACCCACTGTGTAGCTGGGGGCTGATGCATGTTAAATCTATTGTGGCTCAAAGTCCTCTCTATGATGTGATGTGGAAGTTAGGAGAGGTGATGCCACACACACAGCTCATGTATCATCCTCATCACTTAACCAAGGTTCAAAATCACTGGGTCTGTCTCCAATCGCCCTTGTGTTGCTTCTAGTGCGACATTAATAAAACCAACCAACCGATTTTGTCTTTATTTAACTTTGACTCTTGTTCACAGAAAATTAAGTTATATTTCTTTATTTATTGGTTGGTTAACTCAGTAATAACTGTTTGTTTTACTTAAAATTATGCAAAAAAATCATTTCTAATTGCTTATCTATAGATAAATCTAGTTATTTATTCATTATTGATTCAAGAGGCAAATCTTTTATTAAATCATTGAATAGAAATATGAAGATTTTTTACATTTGCAAAAATAATTATTCATTTTTTGAAAATCTATTTTATTTTAATTTTTTCTTGATTCTTTGATTGAAATATCACTGAAGGTAAGATAACTGTTTATTAATTTTTTTTCAAACTTGATACGTAGATTGGTACAATAAAAACTACATGTAAAATGATGCAGTCTTTTAGTATTTTCAATTAAATCAGTTTTCTAAAATCTGCTAAATTTATCCTTGTGTGAACATTTTTTGCTTCTTTTTTTTAAATATATTCATAAATTTTATTATTTTCATATTAGTATGATTGTAAAAATACTTACTATTTAAATTAATACAAAGCAGTATTTCTTTAAAAATGTAATATGTGTATTCATTTTCACATGAAGCATTTTGTAAATTTAGAATTAAATTTATTTACTCTGATTTTTATATGATTGTTAAAACTCACTCAACATGTATAATTTTACAAAATAGCAATTTTAAATTCATGTACATAATTTTCAGTTTATAACTAAAATGTTCTGATAAAATTAAACTTCACATTAGCACAAATATTGTTATTACATTGTTTCAGAATAAATAAGGAAATATATATAATATATATATATCTGGTATATTGTTACAGTATTTACTTAAATATCAATAACATAAATGAAAACTCAGAGCTTTGAAAGTCAATTATAACCGAAGCTGGTTGAAATTGTGTAATGCACATCATTATCGAGAAAAACAGAATAATAAAATACTCATATCTATCTTGAATATTAATTTATAAAAATGAACACACAAAAATGGTACTATTAAGGTGTGATGCTCTTTTCTTTTGAAATGTTCTGAATTGGAATTGCTATGTTAAATTGTTCTTTTTAAGTTTTGTGTATTAATATATATAAGCTTTACAATTATAAGAAAATTATTTTATGAACTATTAGCTTAATCTCACTATACAAAGTGAATAATTTTAATTAAACTTAAGTTGCTAAAATATGCTGTAAAACTCCATTTACCCATTACAAATATAGTACTTGATATTAAAGAGTTAATTATAGCTTAGCAACGATGTTTAAATTAAGGAATTCCTATTATTTGAATATGCCCCCTCGGTTAAAGTCGCTAATAGGGTGTCCCCTAGGCGATTGGCGACTCTTTGAGGCGATAATAATTTAAAAGTGGTTATTCTTTATGGTAACCCTAAGAATACTCAATGCTTAAGTCCCGTACGTTTTGTAAGCAATTTTTGTACAAAATTTGGACTATTTTCAAATCAATAATTGATTGATGGTGAATTTTTGTCTCTGACAGAGCCATCGAAGACTAGCCAAGAGAATCTAATCTCCATAAATCAGAAGTAATTACATTATTCACATGACGAGACAGTACAGTATTTGTACTGTTATGTTTTTCTATTCCACTAGTCTTTCTTATCAGCGTAAATTGCCTAATTTAGTTCCTATACATACTAATCCTGAACTAAGTTCCTCTATTCCTCCATTGAACAGCTAACCAGTGCCTCCCTCACCATTTAACAAATGAATCGCAAGAGAAGAATGATACAACAAACGGTCTTCAAAGTATGCTCTACATTAGTTAAAAATATCTCAGAAGATTTAAGTTCCTTTACATAGATAGTTTTACTCTAGAACTATTGAAAAAAATTATTCCCTGGTCTAACTCTTCAAAGTTGCAATGATAACTATTATCTACATTACTTAGATGAACCCAATATTTTTTATGACTTTCAGTTTTTTCAAGACCCCCGAATAAAGAATGTAAAATAGATTCCTCACTGACAACTTCATGTTTCTTACATTTTGCAGCGTATTTCGAAATGTATGAACATTGAGTCCTGTATCAAAGAGGACCCGTATGAATCTAGTTTTACTATTTCCACGAATTTTATCCACTAAAATTTGTAAATGTACTTGCCGTATGGATGTTTTATTAGATAAAGGGCTCTCCATAAAAAAAAATTTCTTCCGACTTTTTTTTTCATTATTTTTATTGTCTTGATATTGATCATTCACTATCCACATTACAGAAAAATGTTGTACGTTATATTACAAGCAATTTACTGGTTGTTTGCAGGAACGCGCAACATGTCCGAGCTTAGAATTTAAACACCGGAAACAAATTCCATGCTTAAAAGAATTTCCTTCTTTTTTGGGGGGTATTGAAAGCTCTTCGCGAAACTGCAATCCTAACTCATGAACGATTTTTCGCAAAAAACTCATTCTCTATTTTTCGAATCGTAAGTCACGAGTATTTCGTCCGGAGCTATGAAATAAACCAACAGCCGATGGTTTATTTCCTTTTTCTCTTGAATGTAATTGTAGAGAAAATAGTAATTAAGAATAGTAATTGTTTTTTTTATTGTGGCTATCTAAATCGAAAGGAGAGTGAGCTATAATTAACTTTTGTTCTGATTTGCTTTTTAAGAAAATTTAAGAGATATGTCAACCTATCACTTCTTGTAGTTTCGGTTGGTAAGCAAGGCTCAACAACTGAGTAAAGAAGAATAAAAGATAGAGTCGGCCATCTCTATAAAGGGGCCTGGATGCAAAAAACTATTTGGGATCCTAAATTATTTGTAATGCAAAAAAAAAAAATTACAAACACTTACATATATTACTAATGCATGTTTATTTTATGCGTGATTTGGTTTTTGATATTACATTAATTATTTCAGCAAAATTATAATTGTTTTGCAATTTCTTTTTTCGCTGCTTAGTGTAGCAAGTGCATTTAGGCGTTCTGCACACATGCTCAACATAAAAGTTATAGGTGAGGATACTCGAGAGTACCCGAATTAAATAACAAAAACTGAACAATCGCATCATCAAGAATTCGTTTGAAGATTGTAGAGAAACTTAGGAGATCTACAAAAATAATGCTTACGATAAAATAAACTTTACATCATACTGACAACGCGAGGGATATTGTCAAGTTTTCATATGCAAGAGTACATTATTTTAGTTTTTTGTCATGTTGCCCCCCCCCCCAATTGCAGGCTCCGGTGCGCAGTATCTACCGCTCCTCCCCACCCCAGACAGCCGGCCCAGATTGTAAAAAAGTTATGCGTCAATAAATACTTTTGTAGAATTCTCCTACAATGGTCATTTAATCCCGTCGGAGTTCCGAAATACAGCCCTATAGATCAGATAAGTAACTTTTTTTTATTACTTTGTATAACAATTGGAGGGTTGTGTTAATTTGAATTGATATGCAGGAAGGTTTAGTATAAGTTAAATTTATTTCTAGTAAAATTTCTTTCCTTTGTTGTTCGATGATGGATAGTGAATAGTTCTAGGTAGTTGCTTTGTATTTCTTATGTGCACTGTTCAGCTGTTTTGTGAATTCAAACCTTTCTTTTGTTTCTTTCCACTTTTCATCCAGAAATTAGACTATCACGCTATATATATATTTTCTTTTAAATTATCAATTTCTTTCGCTTGATTTCCGTTTTCTTCGTTGCTTCATTTTATCTTTATATCGGACGCAATGAAATTTCCTACATCAAAATCGAATGAGATCGTAGCACAAAATCACCTTCAATTATGCAAGGATTTTTCATGTCTTCTATGACTAAATTCAATTCTCGTGTTAAATTTCTAATGTCGCAGTAGCCGAAGGGTCATAGTCACGAGCTCTCAACCGACGTTATTTCCTTCGAGTCGTCCGATCGATCCTGATGCAACTAAAGGCGTGTAAAGGGACTGATGCTCATTAAACCTGCCGAAATTCCAAGTCCTTTGGTTGGAGTGGTGTAAAAATTTGGAGTTGCGGAGCCAATTCTTGTGTCATGCTCACTTGACAGACGACCGAAATTGCGATATCCTCTACCAATAGCCTTCATGTTAAATTTGATTCTCTGTGTGATATTAATAAATAATTAATTCCATTATGTAATGAAAAAAAATTCATAATTGCTTATTTACATCAGTAATATTTGCTTATTCTTTTTCTTTGGAAATAGGCTAAATAAAAATTGCCTGTTTATAAATCTGAACGAGTTTTCTATGGGAATATGGCCTAACTTAGAAAGCTTTGTTCATAGCCTTTCGAAAGAAATATTTTTAAATTTTAATGTAAAAAAAACTTAAAAATGGTGTTTCACCTTACTGTCAATAAACCTTTTTTTTAAATGCAATGTGACTATAATATATGTTCCAAAACTACTACTAAGGAAATACAATTAAAAGAACCGTACATTTATATTGCATAATTTTTGTAGGGGAGGGGGCAGAGAAACTTATGAATAAATTTGATTGAAAAAGATCCACAGTTATTTCCCAATTACTTGCACACTTTAATTCTGCATGAATTTCTGGAATAATGAGGAGTTACTCCTAAAGTTACTGTAACTTTAATTTCAGGTAACTATTATGATTAATAAAATACATAGTTCTACCGTGATATATCTATTTAGTAGAAATAAAATTAGAGTATACAATTACCTTAGTTTTAACACGATAAATCAATATACAAATTTTGCACTTTTAAATTGACACTAATTAAATATATTTATGTAAACTGCTAAATAATAATCATTATATTGATTCATTTTATACATTAAATTTTGGACATCTTCAAAAATAATTTATGGGAGCATTTCTGTTGATAGATTCTTGCCAACACTCCTCAAGTTTATTATTATTATAATTATTTTACATTTTTATGCACAGTAATTTTTCTTCAATTGATTATTTATTATTATAATTTTTTACTATTATCATCAATAGTTTCTTTATAAAAATAAATGAAATTTGCATCGTTAATCTTAACACTTTTGATAGTTTTCTCTTCCTTTAAAATTTATTTTACTAAGAGAAAGGAAACTGTTTAGATTTTTTTTTTTTTTTTTTTTTTGTATATTGTTATAGAGGAGGAATACGCCTTATTACTCTAATTTTCTAAGACTCTTTCCTACGTCATTGTGTGTGACGTAGTTTCTATTGGGTGACTGCCATATTGGAATGTTACTTGCTCAATTTGGCGATTTGGCATGCTTCGAAAAAAATCTTCAACTTCGTAAAGAGTTTTCCTAATCAGTTTTCATTTCTTCTCCGAGAACAGTCTTGAAAAAACTCCTTGAAGGAATACGATTTGTCACCTTTACTTGTGGTCAGCAATGTTGTAGATCAGTAACGTATTCCTGTTTCCATTTATGACCCCCGTTATACAAGGGATCTGATGAACGTCAAATCTATTGGGATCAAAGTCCTTGACACCAATACTTTCTCATCTTCAACCATCAGTTCATGGCTCATTATACGTTGACGATCTGCAGATTTCCTGCGAAGGATCGTCAATGCGTATCATTGAGCGACGACTTCAGACCGCAGTCAATAACCTGGTTACTTGGTGTGACGCGAATGGGCATAGTATTTCTGCCAGTAAGAGTAGTTGCGTGCATTTTTGCAGGAAACGGGGTCTCCATCCCGATCCTGACATTCGTATCCGTAATACTTCTATTCCTGTCGTCCCTGACGTCCGCTTCCTCGGAGTAATTTTCGACCGCAAACTCACTTTCCTTCCGCACATTTTATATCTGCGGAGGAAATGTGAGAAATCCCTGAATATCTTGAAGGTGTTGTCCAACACCTCTTGGGGAGCGGATCGAACTTCATTACTCCGAGTCTATCAGTCGGTGATTCTGTCTCGGATCGACTACGGATGTGTCGTCTACGGATCTGCCTGCAAAACTACCTTGCGGAAGCTTGACCCAGTCCACCATAATGCTCTGAGAATCTGCTGTGGTGCGTTCCGAACGTCACCTGTGCAGAGTCTCTATGTCATTTGTAACCAGCTACCTTTGGCTTCGCGGCGCCTGAAACTGTCGCTCTATTATCATTTCAAAATGTCATCTCTCCCATCTCACCCATTAAAGACCATTTCTATCAGCCCGTCTTTTAGGAGATTGTACAGTGCTCGTCCTTCTTTCATCCGTCCTTTTTCTGAAAGGGTGAAAGACTTCATCGAGGAACTCAGCCTACATGACTTGGGTATTCAACAAAGAAATTTTATTAAATTTCCACCCTGGAATGTTCCAAGGTTTACTTTCCATAACCCTTTTGCTTTATTCAACAAATCCAACACATGTCCCATTGTTCTCCAGAGAATCTTTGCCTTCCATCGCTGTCAGTATGAGGATTTTATTCCTATATACACGGATGGATCGGAAGGAACTGGATACGTCGGCTGTGGTGTCGTTTCAAACGACATCAGGCACAGTTACCGGCTCGACTCTTCCTGCAGTGTCTACACTGCCGAAGCAGTCGCCATCTACTGTGCCCTGAAATTAGTCGAGACATCCAGTTCTCGAAAGTTCGTTGTATATACTGACAGCAGGAGCGTCCTGGAAACATTGGTTAATCTTAACGATCGCTGTCACCCAATTGTGATGGAGATTGCAGACATGATTTGTTGTCTTTATAACAAGGGTTATATTATTAAATTTTGTTGGGTACCTAGTCATGTAGGTATTTTAGGAAATGAACAAGCGGACTTGGCTGCACGTTCGGCAACGAATCCTCTGCAGTTTGCAGTCCCATTTGATGACATACGACGTCATATTTTAATGCTCATTCATCAGACATGGCAGGAATCGTGGAATTTACAAATTAACAATAAATTACACTCGGTGAAGCCGATCATCGAAGAATGGCCTGTATTTCCAATGCGAAGAGCCGATGTCAGATTGACTCGCCTTCGCATTGGACATACTCGTTTTACTCACAAACATCTTTTGTTTGGAGAAGATGCTCCCGAGTGTCCTTCCTGTCATGTCCCTTATTCTATTCATCACATTTTAATTGACTGTCCGGTGTTTGATCATCATCGCCGGACTTTTTTTCATTCATCTGTTTTAAAACTTTCTGACTTGGTGGGGGAAACCCCCCACCATAATTTATTTGCTTTTTTAAAACACATTGGCCTTTTACACCACATTTGATTTTTTAACTTTTTATCTTTTGTGTGTTATTTGTGTTTGTCTTGCGTTTTTTAAGGCTGTTACTTTTTAAATAGATTTTAACGAGTGTTTGGCGCAGCATAGCCTACTTTGGCTCTTGCGCCATTAAACCCTACACTCACTCACTCACTCACTCAAAGTCCTTGAGAGTGGAGAGTAAAATGTCAGCTCAAATTTCGGTCTCGACACCTGACAGTACTTCAAAATTATCAGGCGTATTAACTGTGTATAGCGGAATTTTATTCCAGCAAATATTTTTTTTTTTTTTATTTCCAATGGCAAATCAAATACAAACATAAAAACTAGAACAGGTTAAAGAAGTGACCCAAGACATTGCCTCAAAAGTTATCTAACACGCTAGAAAGTCCTTGAGAGTGGAGAGTAAGAAATGATGCACATCGACGCAGGTGTTCGCTATTCATTGGATCTACCGCATTATTGAGAGGCGCAACCAGAGTTCGTAAGAATTCTAATGCGATGGAGATACATAGCAGGCCGTCATGACCCATCATCTTTTATCTCAGCAAATATAGACTGTAAAAATTGTTTTACAAACAATATGAAGAATATTCTCACTGGTCATTTGGAACACTTAAAGTTAAGGTGTTAATTCTCGTGTGGTCTTGACATGAAACTTGTGGCTGGCGATGTTTTGGTTCAACCATGTATTCGAGTTCCGTTTCTACTAAAGCAAAGTCATGAGATTTGTTCATTCTATTTTAGATCATAATCTCCGTGTTACTATGGAATTGAAGCGAATCGAAGAGTTCCCACTCAGATCACTCTCTCTTCAACTGTCGTTGGTTCAAAATTACACGGTCTTAGTGGCCTCAGTTTGGTGGTGCTGTTATTAACAGACGCTAGTTAAGTTTTACATACATTCAAAAGTTAGATGGCTCGCTCTAACACCTGTTATACAGCGTATTTTATCCTTATTTGAGCATCCCCATTCATTTTCTTAAAGTTTTGACAAAAGTGCAAAAATTCTTGAATCTTTTTTCAATTATGGCTTTTTTTAAAAAAACATTTTATGGTTTTTCATTCGACAAATTTTCAAAGCAATAACTACTTTCTCAAATTGAAATGAAATGGAGACCTTGCGATTTAAGAATAATTGAAAAACCGGAAACAGAAATTGCATGATTTTATACACATTCACTGCAAGAAGAATCGTATTTCAAAATTTGCAATGTAAAAAAATCTTACTTCCATCGGAAATTTAAGAAAAAATTAGTTATTCTACTTCTTATAAAAATGACAGAGCAAAATTTTGTGAAAAGCAATACCGCAGTAGTTGAAAAAAAATATTTATGTAAAACAATTATCAAGTAATGAAAGAGTAATTGAAAACGTAACGAGACCGTAAAAACCGCGTACTATATTTTCCCCTTTTTCTCTCAGGGAAATTTTCCCTGACTCTGGCGATGTAAGCGCCACCTGGTGATTTCGTGATTTTTTAACATTATGATCCCCCCCTACCAGACGCTTTAGTAAGCGCCACCTATTTAATGTTTTTTAGCGTAAGGATTATTCTGTCTTCAAACGCTTTAAAGTTTAGCTTATCCAATGGCTGTGGAAAGTACGAAAATCTGAGGAACGTTCATTGAACAAACATAGCTGTCATAAGCTCAGGGTTGCAGGGGCCGCGGTAGCCTAGTGGTCAAGGTCGTGGATAGCGGCTGGCGGTTTTCGTTCAGTCGCGGGTTCGATCCTTGGCCGCCAAAGACCCGCCGTGTAGCAGGGGCTAATGCACGTTAAATCTGTTCGGGGCTCTAAGTCCTCCCTTTGACGTAGTGTGGATGTTAGGAGAGGGGGTGCCAGCTCAGGTGTCGTCCTCGTCACTTGACCGTGGTTCAAAATTACGAGGTCCGTCGCCAATAGCCCTCGTGTTGCTTCTAGTGCGACGTTAATAAAAACTAAACTAAACTAAGCTCAGCGTTGCACTTTTACCGCAGAAAAAAATTTCAAAAAAAAAAAATAAACGGCAATGAACTTTAATTCCAGGAATAAGTCTGCATGGTGCAGTTGTTTGTACGAATTATTGGACTTTTTGTAAGTTGTTTTCTTATTTTTTTCATGGTCTTAAAATTTAAGTACGTCGATTTGTCTTAGGTTCCAGTTATGTTTGTTGTAATTTACTAACCACGCATATGGAATTAAAAGAACGTTAACTAATTCATATTTATTAAGTAAACAATCAAAAAATGAACGTCTTAAGACAAGTGAGCAAGATCCTGAAAAACATATTACTCCTGAATCGTCATGTCTGAAACTAATGATCTCCAATCATCAGTATCCTATTTCTTCCAGAAACGGAAATTATAATATGAGAAAGATGTCTTCTTCCGATTTTGATAGTTCGACAAAAACTTTTGATGATATATTGAACTGTCCTTGGATAAAAATTTCATATAATGTCACATATACGAAACTGACGGATTTAAATGATGATCACCTACATTTTTTCAATGAGATGAGAGCAAAATATGGTATGCCACCATTAAATCTAAAAAAGCAAAATGCCTCCTATATTTCTGATGATGAATCAAAAAACGTTGATCAAGTTAACTCTGATTTAAATGCTTCGCAACAAACATCTTTTAACATTAGCCATAAAAGTATGAAAAGGCAAAAAGAATCTCCTGCTACTGATTCTCAAGATGTTAGTGTTTTAGTGTCCCCTAGAACACTAAACAATGAGCTGAAGAAACTTGAGTCAGTTGCAAGCATCTCAACCAAAAAAAACACGAAAAGGAAAAAGTCTGATGCAATAAACAAACCAAATATTCCACAAATATTGCAGGATGAGGAAAGAGATATGGAGAAGGAAAAAATAAAGAAAAAAGAAAAGTTCATGAAGATGGTAGCCAAGTTTGAGGAAAAGGAAGAGAAAAAATTGATGAAACACTTAGAAAAAATAAAAGCATCTCTTATTGCTAAAAAGCAAGGTCAGTTGAATGATACGGAAAAAAAATTCATAGCCACCGTTGAAAATGAAGCTAAGTTATTGGACATGATGAAGCTCTTAAAATGTAAAAATCAGAGAGATGCTTTGCGGTTTCTCAAATATTTTGGCGTTAAAGTACCACGTAAAAATTCTTTAACTAATCGCAATCAAATTGCATATGGATGTAGCAGCAATGCTGTAAAAATGATTGAAATAAAGCCTTCAGGAAACTTTGATAATCCATCAGCAAATATAATTGAGCAGAAATGTAAAACAAAATGCAAGAGAAGAGGACGAAAAATTACAAAATCGAAATTTGTACCTGCTGATAACATTCATTGCAAGGAAACGGTTAAAGAAGAAGTTATTAGTGGCTTGTTTGAGGATCAAATTTCCTCTACATCTAAAAGAGAAGCAAACTTGACTTGTAAGTCTAAAAGTCTCGATTTGTCTAATAGCTTCAACAACCATAAATCTAAACTTTGTGGAGATCTTTTTACCGATATGTCCATGATTACAGATGAAACATTTACCATTGAATGTCCATGTGGAGAAATGAATTGTGTTACCATGGGTGGTAGATTTCATCCAGATTTAAGTTCTCGTAAATGATAATTTCATGTGCAAATAAAAATTGTTTTCCACATTTCTACTAACATAAAAAAGTATTAAGCAAACTGTTTAATTATACACTTGGACTTGATAAAGTTCTTAAAATGTAAAGATCATAGAGAAGCTTTGCGGTTTCTCAAATATTTTGGCGTTAAAGTACCACGTGAAAATTCTGTACCTAATCGCAATCAAATTGCATATGGATGTAGCAGCAATGCTGTAAAAATGATTGAAATAAAGCCTTCAGGAAACTTTGATAATCCATCAGCAAATATAATTGAGCAGAAATGTAAAACAAAATGCAAGAGAAGAGGACGAAAAATTACAAAATCAAAATTTGTACCTGCTGATAACATTCATTGCAAGGAAACGGTTAAAGAAGTTATTAGTGGCTTGTTTGAGGATCAAATTTCCTCAACATCTGAAAGAGAAGCAAACTTGGCTTGTAAGTCTTAAAGTCTCGATTTGTCTAATAGCTTCAACAACCATAAATCTAAACTTTGTGGAGATCTTTTTACCGATATGTCCATGATTACAGATGAAACATTTACCATTGAATGTCCATGTGGAGAAATGAATTGTGTTACCATGGGTGGTAGATTTCATCCAGATTTAAGTTCTCGTAAATGATAATTTCATGTGCAAATATAAATTGTTTTCCACATTTCTACTAACATAAAAAAGTATTAAGCAAACTGTTTAATATACTTTTTATACATTTTTAAGTAATGGATATATCAATATATTTTTTCCTAGCATGTTCGTGAAAGTTCTCACTGTATATTACACATATACTATAAAATTTTATTTTTTTTCAGTAAAAAGAATTTTTTGTATCATTTTATGCTCTTGTATATTTTTCTCAATTCCTGCATTATCTAATAAGAATGCTGATTTGTATAACATAATTTTATTTTTCTTTAACTTGCAGTTTATCTGATTTTTTTTTTATGTGCCATACAAATGTATTTAATTGCGATTTTTTTTATAATGCTTAGTATCTGAAATGTTAGATAGTTTACTTAAAAAAAGCTTGTTAGAAGTTGTAATCTTATGAAAAAAAAACACTTATGTTTCTATCAAATTGTATTTGTGTTATAAATTTTGTTATAACTATGTATGCTGAACACTACAATATAGAGAAATTCATAAGTATTTAAATTAATATGTTGGAATGCAGAATAGTCATGCATCTACTATTAACCTATTTAAAATCTTATGTTTATCAAAATTATGAATAATAAATTGTTAGGTATAAGGAAATGTAACTTAGTCAATTTTTATTTTTACTCTTTGTTATAAAATGACTTTTTATTAAAACTGATTTTTTATTGATTTCATGCCTAAATTGCCTGTTGTTCATTTTTTAAAATCAAAAATCCTGCAATTTTAAAAAGAATGATATTGACTAGCCATTTTGTTTTATTGGTATCCTGTCGTTAAGTAGATGTCTATGGGGTAATTTATCAGTTTATTTTTAAACATAATTTTAAATTGTTGGAGGATGCTTCTTTACTCTTCTATATTATTCAGTAAGATATTTTAATGTAAAAATTATTTTAACATAGTAATAAATTTCAATATATAACTGTCCTTTTTTTTACTCATACAACTGATTTTTAGTATCTTTGTAACAATAACATATTAATTTTATTTAGTGCAATTTTTCATTACATTATGACATTTAATTCATTTATTAATTGTGAGTAAATAATGGAAAAATTGTTTATATTCAGTGTTGATTTTTGGGAAATAAAGTTTTTGATGTTTGAACCTTTTACAGTATTTTCCTGTATCGCTGTGTTGATAAGAATACTATTTCAAATTTCGTAGCAAAAATTTGCTTTATTGGGTACTTTCTTATTGTATCATTTTTGACAAAGTAGCTTCAGTTATGTATTCAAAGATTTATATGAGGGGATTTCATATAGTTTTAATTATCACTGAGAAAAAACCCAAGATAACTGGATAAAAATTTTTCTGCATATTAATTTATGCTTATGTACTTAAAATTGTAAATTACAGCAATTAATGTTGGTTTGTTTAGTTTCTAGAAACCATAGATAGAAATAATCTGCATTATCATAAAGATTTAATTACTATTAAATTAATTGAGAAACAAACTTATTTTTTTTCTTTTCCTATTCTCAAGACTTCCACCCGTATGGTTGTCAGGTCCAAAAGTCCTCCTATTGGCATGATCTGAAAGTTAGGAGAGGGGGTTCATCCTTGTCGTTTGACCAAGATTCAAAATTACGACAGATTCACCTGTATGGTGACCAGGTATGAAGTAATAGTCCCACTGTAACTCATGCATGTCATATGAGGTGACTAAAGTGTATATTTAGTGTCTTGGCCAGGCACTCTGCCCTTGGGGATATCAGGGACTTGCCTTCTTTAGGTAAGTATAAGCATCATGACACCAAAGCACACTAGTGATCTTTTTCTTTCCCATGGGTTTTACTATCTTTGGTAAACATGGGTGATGAGCTCTGGGGATACTCGAGTGATTCTTCTCAGTTTTGACCTACCTTGTTGTCAATTTTCATTTCTTTTTTTTTTACTTTTTTTCAGATGTCTAGATCACAGCTTTACCTTGTTTTGCACAGCATGGCTGTGTCTGGCTATTGTGCCAGTAAACAGTACTATCATATTACACATTCTTAAGACTTCTCTGCATAGTTATCCCAGTGTTTCATGATCTGTCGAAGATCTCCATACTTCAGGTTGTTATAATATACAGTTTTTTGAAACTAAACAAATTGACATTAATGGCTGTTATTTTCATTATAATGTACATAAGGTTTGATAACTATGCAGACATTTAAACTTCACAATACCCCTTCGTATAAAAGCTTATATTTGAAATAAATTACTGGGATAAATGCAATCTAGAATTGTTAACTAATTGTCTACTCTCAAAACTATGTTTATTTTAATTTATTCTCAATTCCTTGGTTGAAACATCAATGAAGGCAACATAACTATTTATTATTTTTTTTTTTCAAACTTGATGCTACCAATTTTTGTCTTTTCTAAAAAAATTTCATGTCTAAACCACAGTTAAATCTTGTTTGGAGCAGTATAGCCACATCTGGCTCTTGCGCCAATAACCTTTACTCTGACTCAAACTTGATGCTAGATAGACGATCATTGATACAATAAATGTTATATGTAATAATTCGATATAAAAACCAACGTTTTTAAAAACAACGTTTTTATATGGTGGCAAAGTTTATTAAAGAAAATTATTGAAATATTAGTTAAAACTGTTGGTTTATTTTTAACTTTAAAATTTACTAAAAAAGAGATATTTGTGAGCGTATTAAAAAATTCATAATACTCATAAAATCAAAACATGCATTTGAAAATTTGTAAGTCATTCTATTAAAAAAAAAAATGGGAACCAGAATTCAGAAAAAATTATTGTGATAAGACATGGTGCCAAATATTGGAAACTTTCTTTCTTGCGAATGATTACTGTCTAAAAGTCAGCAATCCTTACTATCTCGGAGATAGTAAAGGGGAGATAGTATCTCCCCTTTGTGAGTACAATAGTTTTACGAGGCTTCATGTGGTGTGGGGAGTGCTCGGTGTTCCCAGAGGGGGAAAGAAGTTTTTTCCTCAACCCTAAAAGCGCCTAGAGGAAAGAATATTTCGACATTAAAATTATTGAAATATTAGTTAAAACTTGTCGCAAACGTCTAAATATTGCATTGTTAGGCGAGTACGAACGATTCCCAAAATTTCAAAGCTCTAGCTTGATGGGAAGTTGGTTAAATTAACGATCGAAAATTTGATGACACACACACACACACACCAAGTGAAATTCAGAAAAACGTTGTAAAAAGATACAATCGTATAGTATTTTCGATAAAATCTGTTTTCTACAAATCTCCAAAGTCTGTCTTAATCCGTGTGAACATTTTTCGCTTCTTTTTTCAACTAATTCATAAATTTTACTACTTTCATATTAGTATGATCGTAAAAATACTTAATATTTAAATTAATATAAAATAGTATTTGTTGAAAAATGTAATACATATATTCATTTTCAACTTAAACATTTTGTAACTGTAGAATTAAATTTCATTACTCTCATTTTTATATGACTGTTAAAACGCATTCATCTTGTATAATTTTACAAAATAACAATTTTACCTTCAATTTCATGCACATAATTTTCAATTTATAATTAGAAAGTTTTGAGATAAAATTAAACCTCGTATTAGCACAAATATAGGGTGGGAAAAAAGTCCGTAAAAACTTTAAAATTTATATACTCCGGAAAATTAAACAAAATAAAAAACTGTTTGCAGGTCTAGCATCGATAAGTCACGGGATTTTTTTTTAAGATAAGAAAAAAAAATTCAAAATAACAGCCGACAGATGGTGCTGGTACATACGACTTAGTTGGAAATATGCAAATGAGACAGGCGATTATAGATACTGACTGATGCTCTTGATCCAGTTCTTCGTTGCATGCCAACCAAGTAAACAAGGATGCTGAGTGAGAAAGACAAAGCTTTGTTGGTAAGCTGTTTTACATGAACGAGGAATCGGCGAATGTTGCACTGCTTAAATTCCGACTTCAGAAAAATGTGAAGACTGGAAAAGGGCCTTTAACAGTGGCAGGCCTCATAAAGCTTGTTCAGCGATTTGAGAAAACTGGATCGTATAAGGTCCTGACGACCAAGTCTAAAGCAGACACGTTCGGTGCACGTAGCTGCCAAAATGGAAACATTAGTGTCAAAATCCGTTGCAAGGACTAGCAGTGCACGGGAAGCTGGCAGACGCTTGGGTTTACCACCATCCTCAATGCGCAACATTCTTCATGGAGTTCTTAATCAGTATCCATACAAATTACAGTCTTGCCATGAACTTTTACCGTAGAAAGAGAAGCATTTGCAAGGTGGGCTCTCTCCAAAATTGAACAAGATTCCTCTTGGGTCTTTAACATCTTGTGGACAGATGAAGCTCATTTTTCGATCCATGGCGACGTTAATACCCATAACTGTCGCATCTGGTCGACGTCAAATCCATGAGTGTACACAGAGAAACCACTACATTCCCCCAAAGTCACAATGGGTGTGGGTTCACAGGTTCTTCATCATAGAACCCTTCTTCTTTGAAACACAGTGTCCAGTAAATGGGTGGAAAAGGGTGACCGTAAATGCTCAGCGTTATTTAACACTTCTGCACGAAAAAGGTTGTTCCATGTTTGTGTGAAAAAGATGCGCTCTCTACTTTTACGTTTATGCAAGATGGAACAACAAGTCACACTGCTAATCCAGTCAAGGAATTCTTGATACAGACGTTCGGGGAAGAAAGAATCATTAGCAAATGTTGTAAGTTTCCATGGCCACCTCGGTCACCAGATTTGACACCAGCAGACTTTTGGCTTTGGGGATATTTAAAATCGCAAGTGTATCGATCCCGTCCACCCAATCTGTCGGAATTGAAAGATGCGATCCGCCAAGAGCTGTCATGTATACAACCGGACATTCTACACTCTGCCGTTGCTAGATTTGGGATACGCCTGCAATGTCTTATCTCCTGTGGTGGTGGTCATGTCGAACACATATTGCTATAGTAAATTATTTTTGTTATTTGCGTGTCTTTTCTTTCTGGGGCTGATGCACGTTAAATCTGTTCGGGGCCCAAAGTCCTCCCGTTGTTGTGGTGTGGATGTTAGGAGAGAGGGGTGCCATCTCAAGTGTCGTCCTCGTCACTTGACCGTGGTTCAAAATTAGAGGTCCGTCGCCAATAGCCCTCGTGTTGCTTCTAATGCGACGTTAATAAAAACTAAACTAAAAAACTATCACTACAAGAATCATGACACGAACTTGAAGGCCGCTCTCGCGGCCTAGACGCTCGATGAAAATGCAACTTGCGTACTTGCTGATGGCCAAATTTTCTGTTGCATTGAGATTTAGGATACCTTTCAACGACTGAAAAAATGCCTCGCCGCAAGATTCGAGTTCATTATGAGCAACTGTCAGAGTTTGAAAGAGGAAGACTGGGTAAATCGGAGATTACATAACCATTTAATTGCAATACATGTGTAATATTATTCTCATGATGAAAATTATATTGTATAAAATTTATCAAATTTAAAAAAAAAAATCATGCACTAGTATTAAAACAAAACTACAGTAAAGTTGGTTTAAGATTTTTGTCAATTTTTTTACACACGGACTTCTATGTCCAAATTCATTTCGAAACCGTTGAAAACTTACCAGTTTGGAGTAAAATTTTGTGTGTATGTCTACCCCTTATTCTCCCTCTCCGCTATTTTTTGTTGCCTTAATGTCCCCCGTCCCTACTTCTTAATCGCTGCCATCGCTTATTGTAAAAATAATACTTTCTTAAAAATGGTGTTATGCTTTTCAAATCAGAAAGAAAATCAGTGTTCAATCCAAATGCTTTGAAAACTATTGAGTAAAAAAAAAAAATTTGTCGTCAAAGGATTGAGGCACTCATTTAACATTAGAGGACGTATTAATGCACTTAAGGTCTTCTAGAAAAAATTTTGTTCAGAAATGTAAACAACAGTGTGTGATAAACTTTTATTTTACAGAGTATTTTGTAAAAAATAAATAATTTAAAGAGGTTGCACTCTCTTTGAACTAATTAAATTAAAAATAACACTTTGAAATTTAATTATGTAAAAAAAGTTTCAATCTGATCACTATCAAAAACAAGAACGATATCTAATCGATTGCCGCTTCGATGGATTGGTCGGAAAGCAGATATCGACCTGGCTCTCAATCAATGCCTCCTCCCCATGAAACCCTGATTTAATTCCCTGCAATTGTGACTACTTAAAATATAAAGTGTTTTTTCCATGAATACATATACTGTAACAACATTCAAAATAGACAATTGTGGGTTGAATTTTGTCATTGGATATCTTTCGTGTTTCTGATAGTGCTCACATTGAAAGTTTAAACTGTAATTTTCAATTTATTTTGTTGAAAAAAAAAAAAAAAACTTCTTTTGTTTTGTAATAGTAGTTCTACAAAGTTGAGATATTATACAAAAATCTTGTAAAATGAGTTTCACTTCTATTTCTAATAATATTTCACATGTAAATTAGTTTAGTTTTTATATTAACGTCGCACGAGGGCTACTGGCGACGGACCTCGTAATTTTGAACCACGGTCAAGTGATGAGGACGACACCTGAGCTGGCACCCCACTCTCCTAACATCCACACCAACGGGAGAACTTATGGCCCCAATAGATTTTACGTGCATCATGTCCGGCTACACGGTGGGTCTTTTGCGGCCAAGGCTCGAACTCGCATTGAACAAAAACCTCCGGCCACGAATCCAAAACCATGACCACTAGGCTATCGCGGCCCTCCCATGTAAATTAGAACGATTTTGTTTATATATAGTAATATTATCATAGTTTTATAGTAATATTATCATAGTTTTATAGTAATATTATCAATATCTTCGTAATTTTCAATAAACGTATTCTTTTAAAGGGATCTCCCACTTGTAAATTTTCAATTGGAAAGGATACCGCAAAGATTTAGTTTCCATGAATATACTTTTTTTTGTAAAATATGTCCAGAATATAATGATTGTAAAATGCTGTAAAGAACCCGAAATATTTGAAAGGCTTGGTAGAGAATTTTAATTAAAGGAACCTTGGTAGTAATCCATCTCCAGACATGATATCAAAAAGGGTTAAGTAGACGTAAAGAAGTTTTCTATTAACTTTTTATTTATTTTTTCAATTAACTGCTTGGAATTCAAAGGAAAACCAAAGTTTAAGAAATGGTCCCACCACCCCGGACGTTTTTGCGAATCCTAGTTTATATGCAAATCCTCACCTCCTTATACTTAAATTCTCCACACTTTCCTCATCTGACGCATAAACAGCTGATAAACAGATATTTTCAACACACAGAGCTCTACCACTGTAATTTACCCCGATCCCCCCTCTATCACAGCTCGTAGTGAAACTGCTTCGCTGGAGCACCTAGCTTATTAGAGGCATATCTCCGTATCTTAAGTTAAACCTGATAATATCCATGCCATGTTTAATTTGGATGCTTATATAAATTAGAAAATTAGGAATTAAAAATTATTGCCTGTATGTTAAAAATTTAATGGATATTAAGTATTTAATGAATTAGAAAAAGATGCTAGTGCTATGATCATAGGGGTGGGGGAATACAGGGTGATGGCGCTCGTCCAATCAGGAGGCAGCTGCTCATTTTCTACGAAGTTCTGACTTGGAAGTCTCCGTCCCCGCCTTACGGAGGGAGGGAGGGAGCTTTCCTATTGGTTGTTGGGGATGGTTGTTAAAATCTAATGGTTTAGTATACCATGTTTTTAGGGAGTGCTGCTGCAGCACTCCCTAAATCTCATTAAATAATAAAGTCTTACTATACAAACAGATCCTTCGCCCAATCATCACCTACGCCTCCCCTGTTTGGGGTTCGGCCGCACAAACTCACATGAAAAAGGTTCAAATCATGCAAAACAAAATTCTCAGAATAATGACAAATTCCCCCTGGTATATAAGAAACAATGTAATCCACAATGATCTTCAAATTGAACCAATTGCTTCATATATCACTAAGCTCTCTCGAAATCTCTTCACCTCCATTCTCCATCACAATAATCCAATTATTAAGGCTCAACTTCTTTTTACCAACCCCCACTCCAAATTCAATTTCGCATATAAAACTACTAAATGGTCCCTCCCACTTAAACCCCCATAACTTTCTTCATTTTTCACAATTATTAGACCTTCATTATGCAAGATTTTGGTACATTTAACTTTGTTTAATATCATCTAATCACACAGCGTTGATACTGCAAAGTGTCACTGAGTGAGTGAATGTAAAGTTTATTGGCGCAAGAGCCAGACATGGCTATGCTGCGCCAAACAAGATTAAACTGTGGTCTAGACGTGAAGTTGAAAAAAAAGATAAGTGATAGACAAGAAGGAGGGTCGAAAATAGAGAAGGATTGCTAGGTTATCCCGGGAGTGCGTCACCCGTGTTTACCAAAGACAGTAAACCCCATGGGAAAGAAAAAGATCACTAGGGTACCTCGGGTTCGTGAAGCCCATACTTACCTGAAGAAGGCAAGTCCCTGAGATCCCCTGATATAATCCCCAGGGGCAGGGTGCCCGGCTATACCCCCAGACGCTGGGTACCCATTTTAGTCGCCTTTTACAAAATGCATGAGCTACAGTGAGACTATTCTGTCATCCCCGGTCACCACACGGGTCGCAAAGTGTCACTGGTACTCTTGATGTTTCTTTTTTTTTAGTCCAATCGCCCTTAGGCGTCTTCTACATTGTTTCTTACGACCCATATATCCATCAATTTGAGCAAAAGCGATGACTCGCTGACGCTCGTCAGTTTTTCTTATGTCTGTCTGTCTGCTGCTGTAGTTTCTAATTTCTTGAATAGATAAGTTAGGGTGGTTTAAAAGGTTATTGTTGAAGATTTCTGCTATTGTAGTAATATAATTTTGAATTTTGGGGATATTTAAAGAAGTTCTTACATCATCATTTCTCATGAACCATCTGGCTTTAGCTATTGTTCTAATAATATTGTTTTGTAAAATTTCAATTTTATTAAAGTGGGTTTGAGCAGTTGTGTGTACCAGATTGGACAAGTGTAGGTGATGATTGGTCGCAGATACAGTGCATAGACAAGCAACTTGTATTTATTAGGCAACGATGAACTCCGACGAATTAAGGGAATTTCTATCACAGCTCAAACCAACAACGGAAACTCATTTGACAACCAAAAGACACCTGCAAGGTCCATTATCACCACCCCTTTTATCTTCCGCTCTCCACTCTCTATATATTTTGAATAATCCAGATTCAAAATATATATTACCTATCCAAATACTACCCGTCTAGACCAAAGTTAAATCTTGTTTGGCGCATCATAGCCACATTTGGCTCTTGCGCCAATAATCTTCACATTCACTCACTCTTATCGTCAGGTGGAGTGAAGGGGTAAAAAAAATAATAAGATAAATAAAAAAAAAATTATATTTATCAATTTCTCATAGACACAATATGTTAATTAAATATTAATAAAAACATTCCTACCTTTTGCAATCTGATCTTTTCTTTCTTTTCTCTCTCTTTTTTATTCACTTATGTAAAATGAAATGTGTTAATGCACATAAGTAAAATGATTGTTTTACCTCTTAACAAATTTCATGGCATAATTCACACGGTGTAAAGAGTCCACCGAACTGGGTATTTGATTGTTGTTGTTGTCCACACTTTCACCCTCTCTGCAAATCTGTCAAAAACCAGCCCCTTGACCCTACCCGCCAGCAGCTGTGGCTGAGCGGTCAGGCGCACGCATTGATAACAAAGCGATTTGCGCCCTAATACATACGTGGGTTCGAACCCCACCGACAGCCCATGTTTTTTTTTTCTTGTTCTGTTTTCAGTTACTATTATTTTTTCCCCTTCTTTCCTAAGTGAAAACAAAAGTAATCGCCGTCATCTGTTCCTTATTTTATAAATATTTAGAAAAGTTTTAAGATATGCGTATCTTTCTTTTGTAAAAGTTATACAGACAAAGTGTGTATAACAAGATTTGTGGTCTTAATTGTTTGGTTATAACTATGCAGTTTCACACACATACATTCTGTTGGATGAATCCAAATATATACAAACTCGTGCAATAATTTCTTTTACAATTTAAATTTTCTTCTTTTTCAAATCACGTCGTTTTATTCGTTATCTCTTTATTTTTTTAGAATTAGAAAATTTTATTTATATATATCGATTGGTTAAGCGGTTTTGAAAAGTACTGATTAGAAAATCCATTGCTCGTCAAACTCTTACGAGACAGTAAAAATAAAAAGACTCATTTTCAGCCCGTATTTTATGAAATTTGAAATTAATACTAATTTTATCATGAGAAATCTGCTAATGAGGGGGGAAATGAGGTCTCGACTAGAATTTTCTTGAAGTTGTTCAATTATGAGTAAATTATTATTATTTCACTGAATTATAATTGAAAACAAAACTTAACGCCGCCATTGAAAGTTTTTTTTTTAATATTATGAATGTTAACTGAATCAAAAGGATGCGTATCATTTTTTTAAAAAACATATAAAGACATAAAGTGCATGTAAAAAAAATTTAATTTACATTCCTTAGGATATGCATGTAATAATTGACTGAAGGGAATTTCAACCCTTGAGGAATGTATAAAAAGTTTGGTATGCTACAATTCACTCTCTTTTTTTTGTATCTCTATTTAATTTTATTATTTTTTTTTTTATCTCGAATACGTCTTTTGTATAATAACACCATTTTTTTTTATAAAAAAAATTATGGCTTTGAAATTGAAAAAAAAAAAAAAAAAAAAAAAAATGTGTTATTCGTGTTGCAAAAAATTTTGAAAAACGTTGTCTTGAAAAAAAAAATGCACCACCAAATGTTTTAGAGGCTGGTTAAACTGGAAGGGACCCATTTCTTACATTCAAATAAATGGAAAACTCACATAATATTTAGATTAATATTTAGGCGAGAAATCTGATACGGATACCACAAATTCATTAACCATGTTAATTTAATGATTTTTTATAGATCAGTGTTTTTCAACCTGTTGTCAACCTATGCCCCCATAAGCCTTTTAAAAATTCTTATGTCCCTCTATACATATATATGTGTATATATGTAAATGAATTTCGAATTGCCCCCTTATGGGGCGTAGGCCCCAAGTTGAGAAACACTGATTTAGATATTAATTGACCATGTTTATTAATCAATCTCTTAAATTCATAACTCGGTTTCTTTCGTGTCGTTAACACTGATATGAATTTTGTCCAGCTGCAAAGAAAGTTTTATTTTATTTACTATTATTTTACGGAGGGGGGGAAAAGAAATTTTGGGATATCGTAGGTCAAATTCTGCTTAACTTTCCAACCTCGAGAACTTTTTTATTTTTATTTTTGAATATAGAATTTCGGGAAAATTGTATTCATTATTTAATACCGAAATATTAGGAAATATGAAAAGAAATGAAGAGAAAATTAAGCTTAATTGATGAATTTAAAAATTAATATCTTATTCAAATCAAATTTATTTAAATTACATGTCACGCGATAATAGGGTGGCCCTCAAAATTGTGCAAAGAGAGTTAACTGCCATTAAACCATTTCTAATTCAAATAATGACGTCAACCATTAATGAATAATTCGTTGAGTTTGTTACCGAGCATTTCAGCTATTACACGCATGAGTTTTCGAAAATATCATTTAAGGTATTTTTTTTTGAGGAGCTATAGATCAGAATTCCTTCACTTTCCAGTATAATATACTTTAAAAATATTATTGACTGATTGTTTCTGAAGGTCTCATTAAGAAGCAATTCGAGGGCTATTGGCGACGGACCTCGTAATTTTGAACTACTGTCGAGTGACGAGGACAACACTCTCCACATTCATACCAATATGAGGACTTAGAGCCTCGCATGATTTAGCGTACATTAGTCCACTGTCTAAGGATTTTTCGTGGAATCAGGACTCCACGTTGTGTATATATTTGTCTGCAGGAGTAATGGAAGTCAGAGTAATGTAAAGAAGTTTTTTTTAAAAAATAAGAACGTTACATGGCTTGAAATATTAACTACGCATAGATGAAGGTGATTCAAAGACATTTTCATCTATTACTGAAAAAATGCCACATGGTGATAGTGTCACAATTGACAAACGAGAGTGCATTGGACATTTTCAAATGAGAACGGGCAGCCGCTAGAGGAAATCGAAAGTCTCGTTGGAAAAAAAAAATTAGTGAAAGAGGTCACGTAATGAATATCTGTGTCAATATCCAAAATGTTGGTATGTTAAAGTAAGATATCGGGGTGGTATGGGCTCATCAGCCAGTATAGATGATGAATCGAAACATTGATTCTATCCTAAAGGCAGTAACAATGGTGTAAATACACGGGTGTGCAAAAAGTAAGGACGAAGTCGAGAAATTAGCATATCAGCGAAACAGAGTACCGTGAGTGAGTAAAAGTGAATGGCGCAAGAGCCACATGTGACTATGCAGCGCCAAACGTGTCTATCTGTGATGTAGACATAAGAAAGACAGAATTAAAAGGAAGAAATTGTCTTTTGTGGCACCAGGATTGGAATCCATGAATCGTTGGAAACAACCACGGTCATGAGCTCGCGACCATGACCACACGGCTTATGCGGCCTCTATTTTCATTCGCACGGGATATGAAAAAATAACTACAGAAAGCACAAAAATTCTATCTGTGTTTCATTATGGTACATAATCTGTAACTCCACTTCATGTACTGCAACCAAAAATGGAACAACTACTGAATCTTTTGGGGGTGTTCTCGTAAGTCAAACAGAAGATGTATTCAAATTGTATTAAAAAAGATATAAAATGAAAATACCAAATTTATTGGTTTGTATTACATTGAGTTAATACAAACTAATTAATTAGTTAATTTATTAGTTTGTATTAGACTGAATATTTTCTCCTCCTATTTCTATCATTTCTAAGTATTTCAAACTTTTAGTAATTTCGTATCCAATGCGGGATAAACAACTGTAATGTAATGGAAGCCCGAAATGTCAGGTCATTTTACCCTTATTTACAGGTAACGATAGCTCGCAGAATTAGAATCAACTTGCATTTCTTTATTTATTTTCATACCCTGATTGCCTGTTCTTTAAATATTGCAATAAAAACAGTTAGACTCTCATGAGCAAGATGGATCGGATCGATTACATTGTCAGTTTCATTAGCTCTAAGATGCGGGATTTGTCTGGAAATTTCAAAAAGATGGAAAAAAATATGTTTCTACCGCTTCTGGGAGATAGATTATTTTATTTTATTTTTTGTAAAAAATATTTTTAAATGGATGTCGAGGCACATTATCTGTATCAAGTCGATGGTTGTAGTATTCTTGGTTTACGGTGCGTTTATTGTCGGATCACATATTCGTAACATGGATTAAGCTGAAGTCTGGAGACCCCATAAAGATATAGAGCTGATCAGTTGATTTATATTTTCATTTCGTTTTTTTTAAAAAGCCCTAAAAATGTAGACGATCATGCTTAAATCTCGATTATTCCATTTTCACCATTACTTAGAAGGATCTCATTTAAAGCTAATATATAGTTAATATTAATTAGCTAGTATTAAAGCTAATATTGAGTCAATAGATTTTGTGTTATCTATTGTGTGACTCACAATAGATTCAATAGATAACATAAAATCAAATGAGGCTATTTTAATCAAAGTCAAAATAATAGAGATTATTCTAACACAAAGTCAAACATTAAATACATTTTAAATTCTGGTTATCAATTAGTGACCGGGAATGACATAATAGTCCCACTGTAGCTCATGCATTTTGTAAGAGGCGACTGAAATGGGTGTCCAGCGTCTGGGGATTAGCCGGGCACTCTGCCTCTGGGGATTATATCAGGAGAGCCCAGGGACTTGCTTCTTCTAGTAAGTACGGGCGTCCTGACCCCGAGGCCCCCTAGTGATCCTTTTCTTTCCCATGGGGTTTACTGTCTTTGGTAAACACGGGCGACGCACTCCCGGGTTACCCTAGCAATCATTCTTTATTTTCGACCCTCCTTCTTGTCATCCAATTTTTGTCTTTTTTTTTTTTCCCCCGTCTAGACCACAGTTACATTTTGTTTGGAGCAGTACAGCCACATCTGGCTCTTGCGCCAAAAACATTTTACATTCACTCACTGGTTATTAATTAATTCCTGGCTCTTCTTACCTACGTATTAGAATTTGAAGAGTATTTTTGATTAGCAAGAAATTTTGATTATTTCATTTATTATTTGCAATATCCTTCACCGCCAAAGCTACTAACATCTAACCTAATTTACCAAATAAACGCATGCAATTGCATATGTATTGCATATTATGTACTCACACTACACATTTATAAATAATGTGAATCATACGAAATGGTATGCACATACTCAGAGGTATTGCGAAATTACTAAACTTACAATATATTCACCATTTATTTCCTTCTCTATCAAATGTTTTCAATATAGATTCAAGTAATAAATTAACATTTTATAAAACATTTAAGAAACCTGTGGAAAGACAAGAAAAATAAAATGCAAAGTGTAACTAAGCACAACATAATGATCACGTTATATCGAAGTAAAGTGTCTCACTGAATCAAAATTTAGTTTAAGCAGACAGGACGACTGGATTAAAAATCAATAAAGCTCGTTTCCGAAGAATTATGAACAAAATATAGTTGAACGAATCGTCGAATGAGATTCTAAACATTCTATACTTATTATTAAAGAAAACATTTTGCTATAAATTTCAATTAAAGCTGTATCTTTATAATAAACTCGTTTCAAAATGAGGTTTTATCTGAATACATACAGATAACAATGTAAATTTTTTTAAAAAAATTTCACTTTTCAAGTTAAAGTACTTAATAACTTTAACGCGCATTTACAGTACTAAGTAATTGCAATTTATTTGGAATTTTTTTGGCAACACCCTCGTTTCGCCGTTGAGAACCTGATCCATCGAAACACACTAAGCGATCATCATATTTGACTCAACCGCCTAAGATGAGTCAAAGCCTTTTTTACAACGTTTTTCTGAATTTCACTTGGTGTGTGTGTGTGTGTGTGTGTGTGTGTGTGTGTCATCAAATTTTCGATCGTTAATTTAACCAACTTCCCATCAAGCTAGAGCTTTGAAATTTTGGGAATCGTTCTTACTCGCCTAACAATGCAATATTTAGACGTTTGCGACAAGTTTTAACTAATATTTCAATAATTTTAATAAGTCAAAATATTCTTTCCTCTCGGCGCTTTTAGGATTGAGGGAAAAATTTCTTTCCCCCTCTGGGAACACCGGGCACTCCCCACACCACATGAGGCCTCGTAAAACTATTGTACTCACAAAGGGGAGATACTATCTCCCCTTTACTATCTCCGAGATAGTAAGGATTGCTGACTTTTAGTCAATAATCATGAGCAAGAAAGAAAGTTTCCAATATTTGGCACCATGTCTTATCACAATAATTTTTTCTGAATTCTGATTCCCATTTTTTTTTTAATAGAATGGCTTACAAACTTTCAAATGCATGTTTTGATTTTATGAATATTATAAATTTTTTAATACTCTCACAAATGTCTTTTTTTAAGTAAATTTTAAAGTTAAAAATAACTAACAGTTTTAACTAATATTTCAATAATTTTCTCTAATAAACTTTGCCACTATATAAAAACGTTGGTTTTTATATCGAATTATTTGAAGATTCCTCCAAGATAATCTGCCTTTTGCCTTTGTCCTGCCAGTTCCGCTCCCCAGTCAGCTTGAAATCCGATTCAACAGAATCTAACCACCGTGATTTTGGTCTTCCTCTTTTCCGACTAGTAAAGGGCTTTGCACCAAAAATCTTCTTTATTGAATTTTTCTCACCCATTCTAACAATATGAGAAACCATTCGTTTCACTTTAAGACATTCAGTGATACCAGGTTCATTAAAAATTCTATAAATTTAAAAATTGAAACGTCTTCGCCAAAGGCCATTTTCTGTGGTGCCCCTGAGAATACTTCTGAGAACCTTTCTTACAAAAACCTGTAGTTTTGTTTTCTCCATTTTTAGTTAGAGACCAAGTTTCCGAGCCATACATTAGGACCTAATGAGAGTTTTATAAAAGAAGTTTTGTTTGTTTTTCTGGAGAGAAAAAGGACCTCAGTAAAGAGTGGAATTCAAAGAACCTTTGTTGGACAGTAAAATACGATTTTAATTCGTTAATTTGTTTTCAATTCGTAACAATTATAGAGTTTGATCACAGACTCAGCGAGGAACGTTATTTTGTGTGTGGAGCAGTTTCAGAATTAAAACAAAAAGAACCTTAAAATATTCTCACTCTTAGAAACAATCCGTAACGTAAAATAGTGTTTGAATATAATTAGTCAATAATTAAATGCATGTTTATTAGCTTACTTATAAAATTTAAAATTATTTCATTCTTTTAATATCTAATCCATCTACAATTACGCAATATCTGGATCAAAGCGTTTTAACACTTATATTTTTAAAAATGATCCGCTCGTGATTATAAATGTGTGGAATGTATTTGCGAAAAATATGCCAAAAATGTAGTAAAAGTTAGAAAAAGATTTTTCTGTGAAAAAAACCCAAACACTTGAATGGAAATGATTATAAGAATATTCCAGAAAGTATGAATACTGAGCCTCTGTCGATCAAAGAGAATTTTCAAAGACAGCATTGAAGATTAAAATCTCGGGAATAGAATGCGTACACGTTTGCCTCAATCGGTTGAAAACTCTTGTTGTATTTCCGTGTTGAAATGAGAATCTCGATTCCGAGTGCCGCCATCTGCGAGTTGTGGAATATAAGCCGGTTTCTTCTCGCGAAGGGAAACGCGCCCTTCCAGATTTTTAGTGAAATAAAAACTGTTTATGGGGATGGTGTCACGAACCGTACATTTTTGTACAAGTTGCGTCAAAAGTGTAAAATTTGCACAAAAATTCAAAACCGTTGTGTCGGCCAGAAAGATCATGGCTTCTGTTTTTGATCAATGTAAAAGGATTTTTTTCACTGAATTTTCAGTCAATGCCGAGCTCAACTGAGAAACTCTAAGAAAAATTACGGAGGGCAATACATAGCAATAAAAGGGGAATGTGAGCGAAGAGAGTGTGTTTGCTGCACGATAATGCACAACCCTTCACAGCCTACGCCACAAAGCTACTCATGAACTCATTGGGTCGGAACATCACGAGCCATCCCTCGAATCCATTTAGTTATCGCAGCCCTGGTTTCACGCCTTTAGATTTTTATCTTTTCTCCTCTCTGAAGTCGTTTAGGGATGGAAAAAATTTTCGACAGCCAATGAGGTCCAGTGAGCCATCAAATAATGGGTCAAATAAGCTACGGGAAATGTTTTGACAAAGGTGTAAGAAAGCTCATCCCTTGGCTCATATAGTGCACAGTAAAGGAAGACATCTACGTCAAAAAACATTGTTTGATGTGCGCGTATGAATTTACAAATTCTTAAAAAAATTATTACTTTTGTGGAGATTTTTAAGAAATTGAGTTCGTACTCATATTTTTCGGACAATTGAAGTATTTTATTTAATATCGTGACATGAGTGTGGGAAATTAATGGAATTTACGGATATATTTTTTTTTACTCAAATTTGTCTAGTTATAGCAAAAAATGACATGATTAACTTGAAGTTTAATATAATAAACTAATGGTCAACTTTACAACAGTATAATTTTGAATATGAGTTTCAGTAAAATTTCTCAATACGATATATACTAAAACATGTCACGGCGTACGAGCCTAAAACAGTAAACCCATGTCTCTCGCCGTATTGCAAAAATAGTGAATTATATTCCATTAAGCATCAGTTAAAAATGCCCTGAATATCATTCCGTTTTGATCGAAATTATTTCGAACTTCCCAAATATGGCGCGTTTGAGCGTGGGATTTATTTTCAAAATAAATTCAGTAAAGTATTACAATTTAACTACATACTGAAATTATCGTTTATTTTCTTAATTACTACACGCGATTAAATTGCAAGAACAATCACTTTCATTGAAAATAATGAAACATTTATTTAATTTTCGCTTTAAAATATTAATTACTGTCCTCAATTGCTTTATTAAATGTTCATTACTATTATGAATGAACGTTTTTTTTTAAATAATAATGTAGCTTACGATTGAAAACAATTCACATGCAATAACACTAAATCCCTCGCCGATGTGGAACACGTTTTTGCCGTTTGAACAAACAAGTGTTTCACCCAACAAGACTAGGGGAGGGGGTAGAAAACATGCGGATTGCAAAAACATTCAGAAGATATACTTCGTTTAGACTGGAGCAGATCTTTTTTCGCTGCCATAACTTCCCAGCTACATCATACATTCCAAAAAAGAAAGAAATCGCACTTGCCGCCGGTCGAAAGCATTAATTGCTTCCTCCCCAAAAGAGAGAGAGCCATAAATTATATTCTCCGGGGCTGGAACGTGCTGATGGCCCCCGATGTCTAACACGAAACGTGAGAATTCAGAAGTGACACGCTTCGTTGTAGAATGGTTGGTGAAGACTCTTCAAATAAGCATGTCATACTCGTGATATCAGATGGCAATATATATAAACGAAAAATAGCTGACTATTTATTGAGTATTTCCAAGGAAAGTAGGAATTGCAGTATTTTTTTTAAGCGTTTAAGATAAAATATCTTGCTTGAAATGAAATAATGCTTTTAGTGTACCAAAGTTACAAGATAAAAAACGTCGCTATGGTCCTTGAATTAATAATCTTACAAATCACAAGGCAAAGTATTCCTGCTACAAAAGTAATTTACAGAATTTGTTAAAAACTTGTAAAAAAACCTGCCACCATAACTATATACTATTGTGCACTTTCACTTGTCAGAAATGAGTCATGGCTGGAAATGAGTTTGATTCTAACTCATTTCCAGCCACAGTGATTTCCATATGAGGAAAGAAAATTGATACGGAAGGGAGGGGGAGTATGTCAAAAAAGTTGGCTCACAATTGCTTGCGACTATATGTTCACGTGAGTGAGTTCTTTCACTGGACACTGTGCTTCACTTCAAGCATGCACACTCATATATTTCACTTCCAATTATAGCAGTAATGAGTATTAAACATGAATTAAACTTTTTTCTAAATGTTATTGTTACTTTCATGTAATTTTCTAAATTTATTTTCATTCTTTTGTATTTCTGTTACACGTGGAATATTTTACTTGGAAAATTCCGGTCTACTAAATTACTAAGCTGATTAAATTACGATAGATTTTTTTTTTTTTTTGACTTTTTGTGTGTTTTTCTTTTTAATCTTATTTTTTGGTTTGTAGTTTCTAATATTTTTTGAAATTACATTTTTGGTGTAAAACCATTTGGGGATAGTTAGACCTATAATTCTAGAATAACCCAGCATAAAAGACCGTGTAACACGACATTCAATGCATTATTCTCCTTATTGTCATTTTCAAAAATATATCTGTTTTAATTTTTCAAATTTAATATTTTTTAGTTTCTTGAATTTCTATATATTTTACCCAATTTATAAGATTTATGATTATATATATATGGGGTACACTTTACATCTATTTTCGTCTTAGGGAATACGCGATCAAAAAGGCTTGGAGGTCACTGTTTTTCCTTGTAGTAGAACAAATTAAGGACTTTCTATGAATCAGAACACTCAAGTTTTCGCACAATGTCTTGTGACATGCTTTCAGAGTAATTTATTCGTATATTCTGTCTACGTTTAGTGGTTGGCTCTAAATAGAAATACCTTTTGGGATAAAATAGTTCTTCGTATTAGTTTCATATTCACTAACACAGGGTCTTCGCGACCGAGTTTAAACAAAGACGTTTTCAACAAGAAAAAATGAACTTATTTTACGCCAAGTTTAAGTGATCTCTACTTTTTCAAATTAAGAGCAAATAAAGTCATATTTCAACACTGAGATATCTACAAACTTATGCATCTCTTTATATAAAAATCATTTTTATATTCGTAAAAAATTATGTTCGAGAAATTAATAATCAATAGCTATATTTGAATTTGTAAGTCATGTACTTATCTTTGGGAATGTCTTCCATTCCGTAAAGTTAAAAATTTGCAGAATTCTCATAAAAATAACATTCGACACACAACACATAATTGTAATTTCAAAATCTGAATTCTGTAAAATTCGAAAAACTTAAATTTTATGATTCATATTTCACTTAATTTTTATACATTACTGTGAATTAATGAGATTTGTGTGTGTTTATTAGGAAGGGGAAATTGTACGTTCTTCTTTCGTATTGAAAATAATTTATTCTATAATGTGGAAAATATCTGTACAAAAAAATGGATAAAGTATAATTTGTGAAAAGAGAAAAAAGACATTTTAAGCAAAAGACAAATAAAGATATTTGGTCTATGGTTTGGCACATTTATTTGCGATTTTAAAATTCAGTTTTCTGCGTTTTATATATTTAATTCTATTAAATAATATGTTTGTTGTGGAAGCGGAGCACTCTCCATTTTTAGGAGCAAAATAAAAAATAAAAATGCAAAATCTGAAGCATTTTCAGGTCTGATACATTTAAGGCTCCCGTTTACCGCTAATTTGATTTCGTTAACGTAATGTTAATTTTGCGGAATTTCTACAACAGTACGCAAATCCATCATTTTTCGCTCTTTCAAGTGCACTTTTTTACATTCAAATAAATAAAATAGTTTGGATTTGAGGACGAGAGTAGAAATTCCATAAGGTTATTATTACGTTCACGAAATCAAAATGGCCGGTAAACGGAAGCCTGAAGACGGATAAATATTTTTCAACATTATTTTCATTCAAACGGGTTATAAAAATCGTTCTTAATGCAAAAATTTTTATCTATGAATTTATAATTATTTTACAAACTACGAGATATATATTATACTTTCTCTATGTACTTTATCCTGATCTTTACCTTTTTTGTGACTGTAAGTCGAGAAGAAAGTGTACTTAACCTAATCAGGGAAAATAAAAAAAACCTGCAACATTAACTAAAATATCTCTTGTATTCAAAGGCAAATAATTTTTTTTTGTTTAACTCATATCCAAATTACAAATAAATGGTATGCATCAACATACACGTTACAAATGAATATTATTATACTTATGCTTTACACACACATATTGTCAATACATAACACGTTCAAAATATCATTTGTCTCATATACTATGTCCATAAAAAAAACTCAACCAATGAATAATTTCCAACTTAAAATCACGTAAAGTAAAATAGTAAATAGCGAATGAAATCCCTCATATATTACATTCATAGTACGTAATGGGAATCAGTTCTGAAAAATTGGACTCTATCGCTTATTCTCCTTCAACTAATACGTAGAAATTTTATATTATGTTGTTTCAATTGAATATCTCTCTCATTAAATGAAACGTGTCTTAAAGGGATTAGAATTACTGAAATATAATGATTAGGTTTAATGAATTGCGTTTATAAGAAACGAAGAATTTAATACTGAAGTGTGTGGGTGGTAGAGATAGTGGGCTGAAATTATTTATCTGAGACATATCTAACATACTTAAGGTTGAGTAAGAAGTTTTACGAATGATCATAGAGTGGATCTACAAGGATCAAGGATTCGAACCCTCTTATAAGCAACCTTTGTAAGGGTCCTTAATTTTCAGAAGCAGTGGCGAATAGGAAATTATTCATACATATAGTAGGTTAGAGATTTGTTTTTTTAAATAATTGAAGGTCAGAACATAAACAGTTTTATTTCGTTAAATGTCTAACTTTATTAATTAGTGACTGTGTTTATAGATGACTCGTATATTAATAATTAGAATGGAAATAGAAGGATGTAATAATAGGGCGCTGTGGCGAACCCAGAAAAAATCGGCAGTGGCGGGGGGAGCACAAAATCTACAAGAAGGGCCTAGATGTTTCTTTTCGCTCAAAAAGTTCAAAAGATTTAACTATGTTTTTTTACTCATGCTTATTTGATCCTTAATCAAAAAGTTAACTAAATATTAACTCAAAAATCAAATTCAAACTGAGAGCTAAAAACTTGCAGCGATTCTCTTCAACAACAACGCCAGAAGTTAAAAAAGTCTTACTTATTAGCCCGAACGAGGCATCTTTTTTTTAGCCTAGTTGGTTAAGGCACAGCAAAAAGCGACCGGTAAACTTTACTTCGGACCCACTGGAACAGGGTTCGGAACAACCGCTGCCGGCACTCCAAGACTAACACTACTCTCTCCTTCTTCACGGGGTAGAAAAACATCCCCCCCATATTTCGGAGAAAACGTCAGCTGCCGAAAACTTTTCAGTATGATAGATAGCTCGGTTCTGTGTGTAGACACAACAAACTACTTTGAATTTGGTAGAGATTTCCTGTTCAGGTAAGTTATTTTGTCTGTGTGTGAAATTATAACAGGGGAACCTGAGCTCGTCCTCAGAATCTGCCACTGCTGGGGCTTTACAACCGTTTTTCCTGTGATGCGTACGTTACACAAAAGTAATTGTTTCTTTTCCTAAAGCGCAAAATCCACTCATTACTACACCCGACTCAATTTTATGGTCGTAAGTGAGGATGGTTGCAAGGTGCATGGGTCGTAAATCGTGGAAGATGTTTCTTTTATTAAAAAAACAAATAAACATGTACTGTGCCGCATTTTTTACTTTTCATTCAAATATTTTTTTGCACGATTTTTATTTAACGTGAATTCAAAAATTATTTCATCTTATATCAGGATTTTTTTTATTCAACATAATCCACCGAAATTCGAATGAATTCTTTTTTTTTTTTCATATCACACATTTTTCTGAAAGTTTCCAAATATATATAATTTTATACAGTTTCACAAATTGTCTTTTATATATCCTTCTTAGAATGGCATTTTTTTTTTTCTAATTCTTCATTTTATTGCAATGTTGCTCGATCATAAAGATTAGTTCAACCGATAAATGTGTTAAAACCTCCGGGGCACCAATAACTGAAGATACTTAGTTTAATTTCGTTCAAGAGATTATTGTCAGAAAGTGACAGCGATTGAAATTCTGTTTTAATTATCGAATTATTTTGAATATTTTTTGTGTTCTTGGATTTAACAAACTCAGCGAAAGAGCCTTTAATCAAAAAAGCGTAAAAAAAAGGCCCTACACCTTGCCGAACAGATGGAGTTATGATGTTTGGAGTAAGGCTCCTTCCTTTTAAAGAAGAATGAAGCTAAAAAGAGTAGCTCAGCATCATATAAAGAAACAAACGAAGATCTCTTAGTGAAAAACAAGTATTCTAAAATAACAGATTTTTTTGGGGAAAAAATTGAAAACAGAACTCACACACATGAGGATGTTGAAGGGGGGGGGGAATTGTTCAATGCAAAGTTTTGCAAAGAGCAGATCTAGCCACCCAAAGTGCCAACTTCGAAATATTAAAATGGACAATAATTTTCTTTTCCGATATCAAAATTGAAGGAAATGAAATAATAGTGATAAATTAATAAACTGAATATATTTAAGCTAAATATAATCAAAATTGAAGTGAAATATATAAATTAAAAAATTGAATAGTATATAAGCTACTCGTAATTAAAATTAAAGCATGTGATAAATTGAAAAACTGAATATATTTTAAGCTAAATGTAATTAAAATTAAAGAAAATGGTAAATTATTAAACTGAATATATTTTAAGATATATTGAATTAAAACTAAAGGAAACGATAAATTATTGAACTGAAAGTGATTGAAAAGTGATCTGGGACACCTTTCTATACATTACCTAAAACAATAACCCTCTTGGATGGCTTTAATAAATGCCAGGAGGGTTCAATAAGTATTTGTATTTGAAGACAAATGGCATCATTTAGTAAATTGCTCTTACTATTGGGTGCTGCCATCCGTTAAACGGAGCCGAAACAAATTTGACATTGATTCATAAGTTGGTTTTGATTTGAGTCACATGTTGTCAAATCAAAATTGGATCACTGCCACGTCGAGTTGTCGACGTCATTTTGCGACGAGTTGTCACCGTCGAAGATGAATTGATTCATCGTTATTCGCTAGAAACCAAGTAACAATCAAAATGTTGGCCTTCTTCCGGTGAATCTGTTCCAATGAAGGCGAGGTTGATCACATAGATCGGAAAAGTTAAGACGAAGAATTTATGAGGTGCGAAAGGCGTCATGATCACGAATGCAAGAAATTGAGACAGTTGTCATGATGTTTCCTAAAAACAAACCATTTTCGATGCTACGCGTACATATCTGTTCATGATGTATTTCTGTTTTTGTTTTGATCAATACCTTTCATAATAACGTAATCGCAGGTGTTGAAGGAAAAACGTATTATAGTTATGTGAACAAAGTTTATCGAATTCCCATTAAAAATAATTTAGAATTACCGGTAATACTTCGAGGCTAAAATTCGCAATATATCGGTAATAGAAATTCTGTCTGTAATGTATTTTAATTAAATTAGCGAATGGATTATCCATTATTCCATTCATCTGAGTTTAAAATGAGAACAGTAGTAATAGCACACACATACAGAAACATTCACAATTCTGAACCGCCCCCCTCCCTCCCCTTCCGAAGCGAAGACTTAACACGTGCTGCCACCTCCTGCGGACGATATATATTCCAAGTAAACCTCTTGGTCAGTTTCCCTTCATTAAGTCTTTCAGATCGCTGATAAAGGATTCCGGTTACCGTCATGTACCGACTCAAGTGTTCTATAAATTTTCGCAATCCCTTCTTTAAAGGGGGAATCCCCTTTTGCAGATGTCAACACCCAATCATAAATTCCACCCAGAAAGTGAAGTGGGGGAGAGGGTTGTTTTGCATTCCTGTCGGGAAGTGTTAGAATAAAGATGAGCCGCTACCTCCGGAGTTGTAACTTATGATGTTGCTATGACGATGGACATTTACCATGAAAATATCGTTTGCAATGGTGGTGGGCTATGCTACAAGTTTTTGTTTATTTTCAACCACCTGCTTCTGGTGTGAATTCCCCCCCGTGCTATTAGTTCCATGGGAATGGGGAAACATAAACCGGCGTTATTTTGAATAATTCCGGGGTACTGAATAAAAGTAACGTCAACAAATAAACTCAAAACCAGATTGCTCGAAATGGAAAGCTTCTTTATTCAAGCTATATATCTTATTTGTTAATTGGTGGTTTAGAATGTTGGTTTAAATTTTACAAAAAGTTTAATTTTTTATTGGCATTGTTAGATATAATGCAAAACATAAGTAACTGAATTAACGAAAAATCGGATCATTGGAATGATAGCTCAAATTTTTAATGAAAACCATTTTTACAGTTGATTTTCAAATTCAAATCAAGATACTTCTTTTCCAATAGTACATTTTTTGGAAAAAATCAGTTTTATTCACAGTTCATTATTTTCAAAGACTAGTCTTTTGAACATTTTTTAATTTAACAAACACTGACTTTATATATATATATATATATATATGGAAAAAATTATTTTATAGCTGCATAAGTAAGCTTTCTCTGGACACAAATTCGATTTCCATCAAATGATTAAAAAAATATAAAAGAAGTGTTCTGTACGAGATGACCCTTCATACTTCTGAAATTGATGTAGTAAGCATGTCCATTTCTTGTTTTACAGCGAATATATTTGTGCTCTGCCAATATATAATGTTGATGCAACATGTAAATTAAAGGTTAACTTGCATATTATTTTTTTTAACCCGCCCAAGGGGCTATTGTTTTAGTTGGATCACTTCTGGAGTACCAAATCACTTTTCAATTTTTTATCGTTTGCTTCAATTTTAATTACATTTAGCTTCAGTATATTCAATTCAATAATTTATCGTTTTCTTTAATTTCAATATCGGAAAAGTTTACTGTTGTCCATTTCTCGATATTTCATTGTTTACTTTAATTCTAATATATTTAATTGAGTAATTTAAGAATACTTATAAAATGAAAGCCCACCTTGGGTGGTTAAATCAGTTCTTTGCAAAACTTTGCATGGAACTTCTTAACTTAATGTTTTAAATTTTTGTTCATGAGTTAAATAAAGATTTATTGATTGATTATTTTCTTAACGTCGCACTGAGAAGCAAAACAAAGAATATTGGTTACGGACCTCGAAATTTTGCACCTCGGTCAAGTGAAGAGGACGAAATCTGAGCTGCTATCTTCCTCTCCAAACTTCGCACGGGAGGACTAGGGACCTGGACAAATTTAACATGCATCAGCCCCTCTACATGGCGGGTTTTTAGTCAGCAGCATTCGGATGAGGTAATTGAGTGCTAGCCTGGGCAGGAGTTTTACTCATAAAAAAAAAAGATCATTTAATGCGAAAAGAACAAGCAGTTTAATAAAGGCGCCTAGTATGAGATAGTGCGATAGAGTAGGAAGGGAGAATAAAAAAATGAAAGGAGGAAAGAAAAAAAAAAAGGTTTTTCTTCCTTTTTTTTCCCCCTCAACCGGAAAAAATTCCAGTCGTAGGAATTGTTTTATTTTATAATAATATAAAGTTTTTTTTTATGTTTTTGTAATTATAAGAAATTTTTCATTTCAGGAGAATGGTGACTGTAATGGACAGTCCATTTCCCGAATTGAAACAAGTGTATAATTTTTTTTTTTTTTTGTATTTCTAATGTAAAATAATAAAAAGTAAAAAATAATAAAATGAAAGTGATGTAAGGAGGAAGTTTAAGGATAGGAGAATGGAGAAAGCAAAAAGAAGCAACTAAAAAAGTCGTCCGGAATCAGAGGAGTTCGGTCGCCAGATCAAATAGCGACGTGGGTGGGGTGGTAAGAAGGATTGAACGGAGGGCCAATGGTGTGATATGTGTATTGGAATGGTTGATCGGAGCGGAATTCAGTTTTACGGGGGATAGAGATTGAAATAATTTTCACACGATTCGTAAGGAAACGGGTGAAATCCATTATTATGAAGGAAGATTTTTTGTGCTTGAATAAGGGAGTTATTATGAGAGTGGATGGTACTGTAAAATCTCCTAGCCAAGTAGGAGATGTGTTTTTTAATGGGTGGGATGTGTAGGTCGTTATGAATGATACTATTACGGACATACCAGGGAGCATTTACTATAATTCTCAGAATTTTATTTTGGAGGGTCTGAATGTGTTTGAGATGGGTTTTTGCTGCGTGCCCCCAAATGGAGGATGCATATAAAAAATTATGGGTCGGATTACTTGCTTAAAAAGTAAAATTTTATTTTTAAGTGATAAATTTGAATGTCTTCCTATTAATGGTAGACAATTAAAAAGTTTTTTCCAACATTTTTCCTTGATATTAATGATGTGTTTTTTGAAGGTGAGTTTTGAGTCGAGTGTAACACCGAGGTATTTAACATCGGTGCTCCACTCGATATCATCTCCGAATAAGTGTAGTTTTTTACCAGGGGGTGGGGCTGTGCCTTTTCTAAAAACAAGTGCTTTGGTTTTATTAGTGTTGACCGCGATGCGCCAGAGTGAAAGCCACTTTTCGATTTTGTTAAGGTGTGTTTGTAATTTTTTTCGGGCCACGTTTGGGTTGTGAGATTGGACGAGGATGGCACGGGTTTTTAGTGGTATTAGTGCACGAACCTTCGACTCGACGAAAAGCACCGGCCGTAAATCCGCGACCATGACCACTAGGCTACTGCGGTCACGACTTAAAATAAGATAGAGGGGATTAAGTGATCAATGTACTTCATAATATAAATCTACTTTTTAAGAAAATGCTTTCTTAAAATCGTATTAAAAATTAAATCTTTGAGGCAATTTTTAAAGATACTCTTTGCACATTAGTCTAGATGCTGCTCATTTAATTTTCGTTTTATTTGCATATATTCTTCAATAAAACAGATCTATATTCAGAAAAAAAATGATGAATGAAAATTAATTCTGTTACATAATATGGAAAAAAAATATTTCACTAATTGTCATACATTCAATGCATTTAAGACAATACAAAATATTGTTAATGTTGAACGGATTTCATATGTAAGAAAAGTCCACGCAAATGACAAATAGGTTCTCATGAAGTGAATCTCTAAATTTTACTGCGAGACGTTTCTTGCAAATGCAATACATTTCATTTAAACAGGAAGCAATTAATACACTCAAACATAAATACTCGATAGCACCAATTCGAAATACGCATCATCACTGAACACAACAAATCGAAGTCATTAAGCATTTTATCACATAAAGCACATATACGAGTATACTAACTAGCTGAAACCGTGCAATGGTCCACATACATATTCTTTCTAAGTTCATTATAGAGAACTTTTTCCCAAACTTTTTCAGCTTAAGGTGCCTTTTTCGAACTAAGATTTTCCCAAGACATCATACCTTTTGAAAAAGCAAAATCAATCATGCCAAAATATAAAATTCACGACTCCCCTAGGGGCCGCGGTGCACACTTAAGGAACCACTGCTCTGGACTTGCATCGTAGCATCTAGTTTTGAAGCCAAATTTGACAACATTTGGCAACCACATTTTTTGTTGTCGTCAAGGTCACATAAACTATTCAGCTTTACTGCCTGGTGTATTCTTTCCTTGCCTGAAAACCATCTTTCCGCCCACTGCACCAATTGAGCAAGAAAAACAATGAAGTCCGATTTTTCTGCAACACAATAAGATTTTTTAGTTTATTTCAAACGAAATGCAAGGAATTGGTTAATCATGTCATCTTTCATAACTCATACAAATTTCGAAGAGATACGGCTTAATATAAAATGCAAGGGACATTTCACGTAACAATAAAATAAGAAAATTTATAATACTAGAAAAGGACATTATAAATATTTATTCAAATACAAAATTAGAGTAGAATTTTACATAATTATGTACGCTTTATGTGAAAATCAAACATTTAAACAATTATTACAGAAAAATCTGTTTTTTCAAAAAAAAAATTCAAATTTAAATTAATTTTTCTTCTTATTCATTTTTTGCAATAAAAGCAGCAAAATATATTTTTCGAAATAATAAGACATATTAAAAAATTTCAGCACAATACGACATTTCTTCAGATTTTATATTTCCTTTTTATTAAGAATGTTTCATAGTTCTTTTATTTTCTTGCTGTTAACAAAGTTGTTCTCACACTTACTCGACAATTATCTCTCAACTCCCCTAGTTGGGTTGAGTAGAACACGCGATGAAAAAATATCAAACAATGCTGAACATACGCTGAAAATAATAGACTGAAACAAGCAATTGTTCTTGTTTACATTTAACAGCAGAGGACACGCCCATTTAAAGGCCTTCGACGCTATATTGAAATCCCAAATCACACTCACATTTTTCTAATTATTGATAAAAAAAAATAACGAAATTTTTACACGCGATTATTCTAAGAAACGTTTGGAGTATTATTACTGTAAAAAATAAAACTCACAATATTTTGACTCATTTTCGGCATTTGGATTGTCAACTGTCCCTTGCATGTAATAATAATGATATGTAGATTTACATTATTAATAAAAAATTTGCTGCTTAATTCTTATCAGTTTTCCAAACTATCTAAAATTATCTACAATGCGTAGTAACTTTCTCCAACAGACGATTCACATTTGATGGCAAAATTTCAGAGATAAGTTAGAATTTTACAAAGAGTGGCCTGTCAATTTTAAAGCTCTAGAAAATTCACATACGAAATTATCCATATAAGGAAAAATTACTAGTTTGAAAATTTTATATATATATATATATATATATATAAAAGAAAGGTTTCCTGTCGAATTTAGAAATATTGATGTTTAACTGAGAATTTAAATACGTAAATGAAATAAAAAAATACCATTTACTTCATCATGTTTCGTTTATTTTTCTTTTCGTTATTTTTTTTAAAATTGATTTTAATTATTATATTCTGTTCACAAATATTTGAACCTTATGTCTCGAATCATTGATCATGGTCGGTGTTGTTTCAATCGAATCGTGGGCTGGAGTCCTGATTCCACTTATGATTCGTCGTGCAGTGGAACTGATACACGATATATATGTCAGTCTCGGTGGAATGGTGTGAAAGTTAGGGGAGTGAGGTGCCAGCTCAGTGTCGTCATCGTCATTTAACTAAGTTCAAAATTATGAGGTTCGTCACTCCCTCACGTTGCTTCCGAGAAAGACGTTAATGAACGATCAGTCAATTTATCAAATTTTGATCCGTGTTCGTCAAGGAGATTTTTTTTTAAAAAAATATCTTTTTGTATTAATAAGATTTTTGGAAATTAATGTGCAATTTTTATATTTGAATAAACTTTCTTGAAAAAAAAAAAAAAAAAAAAAGAGTGATCGTGTAAGATACTAAAAAATAATTAGTGCAGTCAATCGTTCCCCACCTCTCATGGTAGCATATTTTTTCTTCTTTTAATTCTCACTTTTAACTGACTGCCGAAATAAACCGAGATGGTACTCATTTTTTTCATAAAAAAAGTGCTGTGAAAAAGAAATGCGTTAAAACTTAGTGAATTGTTGTACAAAAGATTTTCTTCGTAGTTAATAGCAACTTGCGATGGTTTGACAAAGAGTATTTCAAGTTTTCTTTTCATAAAGCGTATTTAAAGTTTCGCTTATCAATACTTCATTATAATTGTACATCTGTTTCTCTAAAATTGCAATAATTTATTTTTTGTTAAGAGATGAAAGCATAAAGTATACAAAAAATATATAAATTCATAGAAGATCGGAAATACCATGCGAATAGAAAGATCGAGAAGATTGACAATGTACTTTATTTCAAGATCCAATGATCAAGAAGAAAATTATGTAGCATTTAATAACATGAGATTTTTTTTAAAAAAAGATTTTTACAAAAAAATATTATGTTCTTTTGTGTGTGTTATATTCCACATCATGTTTATAAACTCAATTATCATTCAACCAGCTTAGATGAGTTGAGGCGGCCATAAATACTCCTAAGAGATGCAATAAAAAGGCCACTTAAATCATTCCTGAAGAGGAATCGTAGAGATCTGACAGTTTATCGTCCCTGTACCCCCCTCTCCCTTATGATTTCAGCAGTGCAATCGCTTATGATGATTCATTGTGGAAAAGTGAAATTTGCACGTGGCAACAGTGTTTTAAAATTAGGAGTGGATAAAGTTTGATCAAGGCCAATAATGTAGAAGTTTTAGGTATACATCTGTGCATGCTTTTGAATAACATAAACATACAAAGGCAAAGCAGTATTTCTTTCCTCGCGTTATTTTTTTTAGTGATTCATGAATAATCTCACAATCGTTTGAATGTAAGCATTCGGAGCTCTTCAATTTAATTTGAGCAATATTTTTTTATTTTACTGATATGAACAGGACTATATCCCAAATGACTACTCAGATTTCAAAATTCTTAATTTTAAAAAATAAACCACACTGATTGATAAGTAATATACGAATACAATGGAAAACTGTGGAAGTTTTACATTAGGAACAATAGATGACCCTCGTGTGTTCTTCGTGAAGCTATTTCACGAAAGCTATTTCAGAAGATTTCTAGGAGTTACCTCGCAGTTGTATCGCTCGCTGTAGACTAGATCACTTGATGTTGCATAGCCGGCCACTTAAGTCACCTAATATGCGTTTCCCATGTCTAATCACCTGATACCTCATGCGATTTCTTCCTTTGGAGTTTGTAAAAGATAAAATGTTTGCGCCATCATTCCCACAAATTTATATGTATTTTAACAACGGGTTTCTACTGCTGTATTATCAATTACCTCTGACACTTCACAACGTGTTTGGCAGGAATTTACATTCGAATTGACATAATTCATGCAACTAAAGGAAGTTGTATTAAACACTTTTAAAAAAAACTTTTAAATTTCCCTTTGCATTCATGTTTTACTTATCATTCTGTGTTGTTTGTTTTTAGAAATATGAAATTTTAAAATCGGCTGAATCATTTTGAATAAACCTGTATATTCTTTCATGTTAACAATGCTTTGCAGGTATCCTCAGCATTTTACTTTTGCTTCGTTTAAACTATATAAAATAAGTATAAAAGTAGAAGTAACAATATGGAAGATTTCTGTTAAAAAAGTTGTATCATTTTGAACGATTTCATTGTATTGTGAAAAAATCTTTGCGAGCTGATGGTCGCGATCTCATGGCTGGCGTTATTTCGGTCGAGTTGCGAGTTCGGGTCATTGTCCCACTGTAGACTCATTGTACTGATATACATTAGATCGATCAGGACTCAAGTCCACACGTTGGGATAATGAAGAAATCGGGAGAGTGGGGTGCCAACTCAGGTATCGTCCTCATCTCTTGATCATGGTTTAAAATCACGAAGTCTATCGCCAATACTTCTTTTGTGCTACGTCAAAAGACCATCAATCTGAAATATTTTAAATTATGAGCGTGTTTGTAGTTCGGGGATGTTTGTAGTAAATTAAGGGATTATAATGGTTATTTTTCAGTTTTTTAAATGACATCTATATGCTACCCAAACGCAGTTTACATAGAAATTGTATCATTCATAGTGCGATTGCGATTCTTAATTAACGTCGCACTATGAAGCAACACGATTCTCTGTTCAAAAATGGAAGTCTTAAAAAACATCAACAAATTACATTTCAACTACACAATTGTGTGCCTGCTTCTTTTTTTAACGCATAATTTTACCGATTTTGTTTTTTCCCTCTTTTTTTTTTTTTTTGATATATAATAAATATTCTCTTATCATTATATTTTACTCGATATTTTAAAACTTTCTGAAATAATTTTTCCGTTTGATCTACTACTACATTTTAAATCCGTTTTGAAGTTATTTTCTAAAAATTTAAATTTAAGTACTTTTTTCAAAAAGTTGTCTTTATTAATTTTAATAATGAGGTTTATTAAAAAAGAATTATTTTTAAATATTATTTCGGAAATTGTAAGAAAAATATCTATTTTAGTGAACACCATCCTCAGAAAAAGAATTTTAGTAATTTTGAGATAAATGAAAGCAACTTCCATAAGAAAAATATTATTCAGACATTCAATAGATTAAACGCACGATTAAACGCATGACGCACGCTGTACGTTTTTTATTTATTTTAAAAGTATAGATGATTGGTCCATAAATTTGATTTTTGTTTAAATATTTTGAAGAAATATGGAACTTAAAATGCTTAAAACCTCTAATTTTTGTAGCATCTTCATGAAATTTAATTCGAATTATCTCTCATGTGTGTTTATATCATGCACTAAATGCTTTTCAGAAGTATTAATAATCTTTCAAAACTTCACTATTTTTTTCATACATATTTAAACTGTTCTTTATGATTGAAAATGTTTCTATAGAACTTCTATACGCTTCTTTAAACATTAAAAAAAAAAAAAGAAAAAATTAGAACTGAGTTTTTGAACTGAATCATTCGGGGTTAAAAAAAAAAAAAAAGCATGAACTCTTAGCAGTCCATTTTTGTTTTAAATCTCTGAATAGTCATTATAAATACTTTTTCAGCTGCGAAAATTTTAAATAAAATAAACCAAAACTTATTTTTAATTTCCTGTACTGCACTATAGAGATGACAATTTAAAATTTTTGTCCCTCTTTATATATATATATATATATATATAGTTTTTTAATTGGTTTTACAATATTTTAGATGATTAGTTAAGTGTAACTCAGTTTTTGCAGTGAAATTAAAAATGTTTACAATGTTTAGCTTCTTTTTTTTTCTTTCTGTGGTTCATTTTCTTACTTCGTTGATTTTTGGTATGATTCCATATTTTTTTATGATGTAATTCACTGAAGTGTGGTTTGATCAGTAATAACGTTATAAATACACATTATTCCATTCCAAATTATGGAACAGTTTTATCTACATTATTTCCATCATTTGAAATTTTGCTTTTCTATCATTTTGTTTTCTTTTAAATTGTTTAGTTCTTCAATAGTTTGTTTTGAATTTTTTGGGTTTAAATTTTAGATTGTTTGATTATTAAAGTAAATTTTTGTCTGATTTGCAAAAGTATTAATTTTTTTTATGATTTCCTTAAATATTTAGTTTTTTTTTCTACTAATAATAGTTTTGATTTAGTGTTGGATATTCTAAGATGCTCATATGTTGTGATTTGTACTATTTGTATTTCGTGTATATATATCCACATTCACGAATAGAATTTGAGTCAAAATAAACTTTTTTAAAACAAATGAATTCATTTTGAGAAAAATAAATGTACCTAATCAAGACGAAGAATTAATAAAAAGTATAGATCTTTCACACGCATTCGCCACACATACACATACAAAGACATTGCATGATTGAAAAATTATCCGAATTGAATAATGTTGTTATTAATAATTACTTATAATATTTCTTATTAATTAAATTTTTGTGTGTAAATTTTGCTTTTTTGAGCTCTAAGTACTCTTAAATAGTAGGAGAAATTTTTTTTATTTAAATATAAGTATACGCTAAATTTGTTTCACAAATGAAATGAATACCAAACTTTATTCACCCTTTTCGACTACAGACAGCCGTTTGCACTTTATATGAAAACGATTTTGCTGTCACTTTTCTATGCATAAATATGGCAGGGGTTTTTGAACGCGGTAAGAGCGCATAAGACCACGCACCTCCAATTGATTCTGCAAAATCGAAATGTTTTTTTTCTCTCCCCTTTTTTTGTTTTGTTTTAAACAGCAAATATATTTCGACCTCAAGACGATGTTGATTGATTTTACTTATTTAATGAAATCAAAATGTGCCGTCTCCCCTTCCCCCGGATCACAGTACAGTTAGCGCTCAAGCACATTCGGGACCACGACTGAGCCGGATTAGCAATTTTGACGGATTATCGAGTGTTAATATAGCTTTAAAGGGAATATTAAAGATCACTCTAGATAAAAATCTAAACAATTAAAAAATATTTTTTATTTGTTTACGCAGCTTCTGAATCTTTAGTTAAATTAATAATCAACAACGTATTTTGTCTTTCTAGACACTACACACTATTAACAATAATTTAATTGAATATCCTGGTATTGATAAAAACACGCCAAAAAAGAAAAATTAATACAGTACAGTGACAATTAAAACAGGTTGTGAGTAGCTACTCTGGTCACTTACTGTAATTAGTTTTATTAGCTCTTGATGAACACTCGTTGAGCTGAAAGAACATTTTCCTGTACAATATATTGTATGTAAACACTGAAAATACTGTGCAATCAGGGTATGTAATTCGCTAAATATGAAGAAGTATTGTACTAAAATGAAAACTATTACGATAAACATTGGGCGAAAATGCGAGCAGCGCTGTGTCGCGACCTGTCAGTTCATGTCAACACTACACATAAGAAAATCCCAAAGCGAATCGCTCCATTGACACTGGATAAAGAATGTGCAAGCCATTCAATGCCGGATTAAAAAGCGCTTACTATATAACAATATTTATTTGAAAGTCATTTATTTGGAATTGTGTCCAAACTTTGTTACTGTTCTGAAAATTATATTAATCTTACCAATGACTCTCGCATCGATAAAAATATATTTCTCAAAATTGAAAACAATAAAATTTTAAGTATCGATTTCTAATTTGCCAAAAAATTATGATATTATTGATGAATTTGCTGTAAAACATTTAAAAAATGGAACAAAAATCTTCTTCAGTGAACTTATACTAGTAAGTTCTGTACCAAATAGAACATTTTATAAGTGTACGAAGCATTTATATTTGTAGCTAAATTTATAAACGACTTTTTGTGAAATATTAATTAAATTATAATAATTTATTTATCCATCATTTGCGTGTATTTAACTCTGTCGGGAATCCTTGATTCTTTTCTAAAGCTAGAATTCGAATTTTCTACAAAAACTGACTTTTCTCGAAGAGATCGAGTCAACTTTAAGCTTTACCTCACGGTCCGAGAATACGGCTTTCAGAATCTTTGTATAAATGTACCGACGGCCGGTTTCCAAAAGCAAATGGACATAAAATCCAGTGGAGAAGAATCAGGATATTTAACAGGAATTGACATGCATTTTGTTTCAATTATGTCGTTATTACATATGTAGTAGTTAATTTTGATATGCGACTAGAGGCTTTGTCCATGTGCAGGTTTTTTTTGACAAATAAAATTGAAGTTTCTTGGTCAAATATTTTTAAAATTTTCTTTTGTGAAATTGAGAATTTATATTAGTATTACTTCTCAAATTTTTTTATGCTTAAATTTGCCGTTATTGCAAAATCCTGCTACAATCGTGAATATTTTCAAAACAATTTTTTTTTGAACACAGCCATTTTTTCTAACATTTTCTACAATAGAAATGTAAAAAATCGCTCTTTTTTGTTGCAGTCACTTCAATAAAGCTATGCTCTATCACTGATCAACTTCTACATGTTTCTGGATAAATAATTTTCATATAGCATTCTGCAGTTAGCTTTTCTTTCTTTAATGTTCCTCGACAAAAGGATGTGAAAAAGCTTAAGCAATTGGTTATACTAAGTTTACAAAAATAATTTTATTTGCTGTTTCAGATGACATTGGCAGTGTTTTTTGGGTTGGAGCGTTATTTTCCATTACGCGAGAATTGTCCTTCTCAATAATGTTTGGATTTTAAATGTAGAAAACACTCTTAAATTTGGTATTTGATTTGGCACTTTCTAGAATCCGACACAGAATGAACTATTCGCATTCATATTTTTTTTTTTTTTTTTTTTTATCGATTGGTGACTTTTGAAACCCCCAAGGCAAGACACAGAGCTTGCTCGAATGTTCGCAAAGTGTTTATTGTAACTGTGAGCTTTTATTTCAGTATATGTTTCTTATTGAGTTTTTTTACGTTTGAGCAAATACTACAACTGTGTACGTACAGTGAAAGATTCTTGAAGTCCAGATGGTGTTCTTTCAGTGCTAAAAACACCAAAAACCAGATGTAACCAGAGTAGCTCGTTACAACTTGTTTCAACGTTCACAGAACTGTAGTATTATTCCTATTGTTTTGTGTTTTTTTATTAATCCTAGAATATTCAATTAAATTATTGTTCAATGTTTTAATTAAAATTTTATAGTTTCTAGAATGATGAAATACTTAGCCGGATATTTATGTCGTCTACGCAGGTCTAGAAGGTGCGAAAATACATTAAATACATGTTTCAATTTATATCTAGAAATACCTTGTATGGTTACTTATATCGCCTACAAAAGTTATGGATGTGCGATAATACATTAAATACATGTTTCGATTGTTTAAATATATATCTAGAGTGATTTATCTTCTTTATCCTCATTAAAATTATTTGACGCTTGAATAATGCGAAAAAATCGGTAATCCCACACAACTGTATTCCAAAATGGCTGAATAAAAAGTGCTTTCTATATTTTGCTTATTAATTACACAAAAATTCAGCAGATGATGATTGTCAGCACAAATTTCGAGCACAAAAATCTTATTATTATGAAGGGGGGAAAAATCGAAATTTGTTTTCATAACGGACAAGCAATCTTCTGTGATTCGTGAATATCAACTCTCTTTTTACTGCAAAATGCCTGAAACTAAAGCGAAACTTTTCTTGTTGCATTGAATTGTTTGTTGGCTGTTTCTGAATAAGCAGCCGTCAAAAATAATAAATCATTGCATAGTATTCGATAAATGATTGAAATCCATTACAATCAAAGATGTTTTAATTACTCTTTTGAAAAGTAAACAAACTGTGTGTTTTAAATCAATATATAACCGAAGTCTAGTTTATAAGTGAATGGCTATAATTTGTTCATTGACATTTCGGAAGAGAACACGATAGGTAAATCGGCGATATTTCAACAAAATTTTCAATCATCCCTAATTTAACGAAAGCTCTGGGGAAAAGAAACCCTATCTTTACCATGTATAACCGAATGTACGCTTTTTAAAAATATTTTTCCTCGTCTCTTTCACATCATTTTTTTTTCTTTTTGCAACGATGCATTTAAAACTGGATTTCCATGCTTCAAAATAAATTTACTTTTTGCTTTGCGACTAATACCTCAACAAATATCGAAAGCAAATTAAGCGATAAAATTGTTATTCATTCAAAGGAATATAAACAAGGGAAGAGAAATAAGCTTGTCAAATTCCAAAACAAAACTTGTAGCGTCTTGGGGGATTTTAACATAATAATCGCCTCTTCCTCCTATTGGTCACGCCCGTGTGTGACGTTCAGCAGCAGAATCCAATGGCATTCGACATCGTTCTGGAAAGAACGATATTGAATTGTATTAGTTATTACAACACTGTAAACATTATGGACGGTTCAGCGATGGAGCACGATTTCGCAGCTGTGGAACTTCTGCGGATTCCAGCGTTATGGAGACGATATTACGACCACCTGGTTGCAAGTGAGTGCCAATTTTAAAATTCTTCTTATATTAACTATATTGCACTTTTTTGAAATTCTTACTTGAATTTGAACCGAATTGATGATAGTTCATTACATGAATGTAAATTTAAAAATGATTTAGTAGTTGATAAAGTTTGAAATAATTAGCATTCTTCATTTTCAACTTGTGGAAATATTTTGCACAGCTTACATGAAGAGTTATCGCATCATTCTGGTTTTTTTCCTACTTAAGTCTTGTGAAAATAATACAATTCTGTGTTAGTGAAAACACGTACACGAAAGGAAATTGGTAGAAATGAAAACATTTTTAGAAGATGTATGTTTTTGGTATTCATAAGGTTAGAGTTTAGTTGTGTTGTATTTACTTTTCCTTAACAGCGCAGAAGTTGAGTTGATTATTTTGATTTTCTCCTACTACCTCTTAGGAGGGAGGGATGGCGAGGGTGCTTGAGTGTCAGTACTGAGATTAGTGTATGGATTAGCTTACCTTTGGAGTGAATCAAGGTGTTGATGAGAATTTTATTCGCTGTAAATACTCATATTAGCAGATAAAATTAAGAATTGTATGAAAGTTAAGAACCTAATTTGGCAAATTTAGCATTTAATTCTGAATGTGTGCGATTTTGAGAACTCTGATCAGCTCACCTCCCCCCCCTCACCCTCAGGGTTGGAATGTGTGAGAGGAATAATTGATCACATTTACCGTTGTATGCTTTTTTTGTTTGGTATTTAATGCACAAGTTATTAAGATGATGAGAATAGTTAAAATTTTGTTTTGTTATGATGTGCGTAATATTTCGCATTTTCTGGTTTCTAAAAGAAAAGCATTCGGGATTTTTCAGAATCTAGTGTTTTAACGTGTTCTATTTTTATGCTGAGGAATATAGAAATGTATAGTCTGTAGTACATCGCATATCGATTTTAGAAATATGTTTTGAACAGACGAATGATGTTTAAATAATAGAAACAAAAGTAACTCAGGTAAATCATATATATATATGTGTGTGTGTAATTTGATATTTATACTTACAAAACTTTTCCCTTCATATATTATTAGTATTACATAAATATAGAGGATTCGGTTGCTCCGGTTTATTATTTTGAACCTACTCTTAATTAAGCATACACTTTTAAGTATATAAGATTGTTGTGGTGACAAATTTTATTATGAAATGCGAAGTATAAAATACCATGCACAAAATAAGAATACATTTTAAAGTATGTTGAGATCGAAATTTATTTTTACTTATATACTAACAGCTTAAATTAAAAATATTCCTATTGAATGAAGTATGTTACCTGCAGGTGTACACATTCGTTTTTAAAACGAAACTTGACATTTTGGAAAGTTCAAAGCATTTAGCATTGGATTAAGATCGAATTATACTATTTTACCTATGTATTAAACACTGTTTTTGAAAATATTCCAATAATTTATTTCTGGTAAGAGTTTTAATAGAATGTAGCTGACATCTTGTTTTACCTCAAAAATACAAACTTTGAAAACAAAACTTAATTTAAAAGTAATTTTAACTATAAGCGAATGTTTTATAACATATTAATGCTCCAACAATCTGACACTTTTTTTTAGCATAAAAATATTGATATTTATAACGAAACTAAATTTTGAAGTAACTTGAACCGTGAAGAAATGCGTTTTATGACATAGAAACATTCTAAAAACTTCAAACCTACATACATAGTTTTATTTAAATTTCATTATTTAAGCTGTTCGAAGATATTTAAATTTCGTTATTTAAGCTGTTCGAAGATATTTAAATTTCGTTATTTAAGCTGTTCGAAGATATTTAAATTTCGTTATTTAAACTGTTCGAAGATAGTAAAACGAAACTTCATATCCTAAAATGAGTTGTTCATTTAAAATAATAGTTTGACTAAATTGATTAAAGCGAGTAAGGGAGGGAGAGAGAGAGAGATGCCAGATCTTGTTATGATACACAACTCAATTTTTTTTCTTCTGCTATTGTAATAGTACATTTCATTTCTCCTAATTTTGTATAGAATGTATAGATCATATTTTGCTGCTCGACTGTGTCACTGTAATCGTTGATACATTTTTTTTAAAAAAACGTGTTTTATTGTATATTGCGACATTTAAACTTCAGTAGAGAATTTGAATACACCATAAATGTATCTTATTCCTGTATTCTAAAATAACTATTTTTTTTTCTTTTGCTGGTGAAATTCTGGTCGCTCTTACATGTTCATAGGGAAATGAGATAAAATAATTATTGAGAGATAATAACTCATTTATTCAAAAATGAACCAGGAGTGAACTGGATTTATTTAAGGAATTCTGACAATTTGCAGAAAATTCATGTTTTAATGATGATAATATTTTATACCATTACATGGTGTTTTTACAGTAAGTTTTTAGCATTTTTTTTTTTAATATTGTTTTTCTGTATTTTGCAGTTTTAACATTTTTTTTCTGTAAAAATGAATTAATTAGGCCTGCATGAGAAATAGTTTCGAGTAGAAGTAGTACAGAAAAATGTAATCAATGCATATTAGTAAAAAAATAACTTTTTTTTTCGGTAAGGACTTGTGAAGATAAATATATAATTGCATTGAAAATCCCTCAAAAGTGTGGTGGCTCAGTGGCGGATTCAGGGATATAGGCACAAGGGAACGTGCCTCCTCTGTCGTAATTTCACGCATCAGGAAATTTCAACCTAACTTAAAAGTATTTTTTTTTTGTTTTTGTTTAAAGTTGTCTGTTGTGTCCAAGCACAGGACTGAGCTTATGGATCGCACTGTAAGTTCCTAGTTCTCAATTCGAATTTGATTCGTGAGTTAAAATATTAAGTTTATTTTTAAATAAAGAACGATATAAACATGGGTAATAAACGAAACAAACACAGTTTTCATACCTGTTGTAGAAAAATCCCAGTTGATTTTTTCTGGATACGCCGCCGAGTTCGCCGAAACTAAGCTTCCATGAAATGTGGCTTTAAAGTAATAAATAAAAAAATTGCATTTTCATAAAAAAAAGAACTTTTTCATATTTTTTGTGCAATTAATTCTGTGTTGCAAAATAACAATAGATTTTCACCATTTTTTTTTTAAAATTCGTAACTGCCATAATGTTAGAAAGAGTTGTCTTAAATTCCATTGAGTTTTTTTTTTTTTTTTTTTTTTTTTTGACATATTCGAATTCATAATTTCCATGAAACAGTATAAGAAGTGTTTAACATGAATTTCGATCTTTATATGGATTGTTGTGTCTATAATAAAGTTGCATATATGTAATAATTTAACATCTTGAATGCCTTAGTTGTCAAATCACAGAAACAAGCACTTGCACGTGATTTCTAATGATATGACCGAGTGGGTCCATTTTCGCGCGCTTTTACGAAAGCGATTAAGGCATTTTTTTTTTTTTTTTTTTGGTAAATATTGCAGCAAAAACAAATTATCGCTCCCCTCCTTTTTTCACAATGATTAACCATTTTTTTCTTCTAAAATACGATCAAAGTTGACCGTTGTACTTTCCCCCCCTTATTATTTTTTCATAGAATAAAATTAATTTTATTATATAACTTTTTCTTTTTTAAGTGTTGTTATATATCATTGAGGAGATCATTGAGACAGTTATGTTGAATTAATGCATCAAAAATTCGTTTATTTTTGGAATAATGAAATTTATTTGGAATCATTTGATTCTCCCATGCATTTTTAATGTTTTATTCCGGGTCTAAAGGTCAACATCGAAATCCGACCTAATGGTGCTTTCTTCGTACTTCTCCTCCCCAGTTGAGATTGATATATATATATATACATACCTAAAAGGAGAGAGATTCCATTAAACCAGTAGCGAAAAGATGAGACGGAAAGATAAGCTTGTTGTTACACGTGCTAATTGGTCGACATGTGTTCGGTTGGACAGTGAACTGAGCAATTATAGAATAAAGTGAACTTCGCATCTGCATAAGCTAGCTTCCTGGTCAATAGAAACGGAATGAAAATTTTGTTTGTAATAATTTGTTAAAAAAATTCGTTCTCCACATAACGTTTTAATTATGTCGAGTACAATTTTTTCAGTAGTTGTAATAAGACTGGCATTGTGTTAATCATCAATATGAAGTATGTAATTCTCACCTGCCCCAGAGTAGGCTAAAACAATATATCTATAGATGGGAAAAGGAGCATATTGTATATGTATCATTTAAAAAATGTTTTGATAGATTGATTGATAAATTTAAATATCAGTCAAGTGACGGTAGACGACACCTCAATCTCCTAACTTCCACACCACACCAACGGAAGGACTTTTAACCTCCATTTATGAAACGTGCATCAATCCCGGCTACACGGCAGGTGTTCAGTGGAATCAGGGCTGGAACCTACGAATCCGCGACCATGACCACCAGGCTATTGCGGCCACGTTATGGTAGATGAAAAGATAACTAAAAGCCGAGTAACAGACTGTAGAAGTAAAATTATTACAAAATTAGCCTATATTTCACGCAATTGTACGGCCATCATCAGTGGCGACTCACATAATGTACTAATCAAAGTGGTGAACTGTTAGAAATTCCAAGTATAATGTGACTAGACATCCCGATTTTTAACAATTTATCCTGCATCCCGCATGGTTTTAAGAAAGTCCCGATTTTTAGAAAGAATACACGATAACCTAGGGAACGGTGAGAGAACGGGAAGGGAATATACGGTTATCGGCTTCCATGTAGCTACTTCACCAGGTTATGAGTTTTATACAATTTTTTTAAATTTTATATTGTTAAATTTTAATAATAAAAATAATTGTTGAGAACTGATTATCAGGAACTGTTTATCAAAGTTCGCCTTGATCAGTTGCTAGAATTCGATTACCATTGTTTTTATTTAATGAACAAATGCATTTTTCGGCATAAGCAGCGACGAAAACATTTTGTAGCTGTAAAATGAAGAGAGAACACTTTGTACACTTCCACAGATTTTATTCTTATGGCGACATGTTCCGCTAGCTATCTAGTATCATTCTGAACGTTGTTGCGAAGGGATTATTACATCTTATACAAAAATTGGAAACGGAGGGGAATTTTTAGAGGAGGAGGAGTTTGTTGGTCGTCCACGAAGTAACGCCTTCTCATATTGAGTTTTGTAACTGTCTCTTATACGATACACATCGTGCTAGTGCTAGTTAAACAAGTGATGTCAACAAATTCACCATTCAGATGATTTAAGTATATAATTTTTTTAGGTACCAAAAGTAGGTATTTTTTACGTACCAAATTTTTAGTCAAGACCCCCTCCCCCGTCAATGGTGTCTGTCCCGCTTTTCGAATATTAAAATCTGGTCACCTTAGCCAAGTGGTTACTTGAGAGGTAGGTCCTAAAGTGTTTACAGTACAATATATTAGAGGTGGCCAGCCTGCAGCAACAGCCAGTTACCTATCTGAAAATCTTCAGAACCTCACTCAAGTTCTATAGAAAAAATAAAAAAAATCAGATTCATTATGCATTTATTTTGATAGTTTTACATATGAAGCAAAATTTTTTATTTGCTCTTCGCTACTACAAGGTAAATAACTGTAATGTAGAAATTAATTTAAGACTGATTAAATGTCTGTTATATTGCATCCTTTTGAGTCCTTGATCCAGTCTTTATCTCTAATTTGCCAATATGATAGCTTTTTTCATCTAGAGTGGCAATGCTAAGTTCCAACAAAACTACAAACGTGTTCAATACATCGTGCGTTGGTAACCACTACTCTATGCAGTATAACGATAAATCATTTAATTTGTTTTTTGAAATCGAGTTTGTCAATGAAATTCTGAAACTGACGATGCTTTTTTCTGCTGGTTCGAATAAAATTTACAATTTTAATGACCAGTGTAAACGCGTGCTCGAAGTAAAAGCTTTTGGCAATATGTTTACGATGCCTCAATAAATTGATTAGAATAAAATTAATAATTAGAATTCGACTTGTTGGTTGAGTTCGGTTTTTGGAGCAGACGAGAAGTGGGAGTGGAGATTGATAAAATAACCCAAAGGATTACCCACAAAGTATTGTTAATTAAATAATTTGCTTATAATTTTAAATTAGTGTTCTGTGATGTGTGCAATTTAATAAATTAATGATTTGTTCCCAAAACATTAGGACTTCTGACTGTGTAGTTTTGCTCATACGTTTCAGGACAAAATGACTGAACGTGTATCGAACCGAAATAAACAGATATTTTTTTCGGTTTAACTCCTGCCGGTTATTTTGACCAAAATAATGGTTTTTTTCTGGTTTTCTGTACTATTCCTGTTCGAAGCCCAGATTTAAATACACTAATGTCCGGGATCCCTATTCGACCTATACTGGGTTTGAGCAAGTGTATTAATATTTGAACAACTATATTTTTTTTACTAAGGTTGAACTGGATCGAACCAAAGAATACCGGAAGACTACGAATCATTTCCATTAACTGCATATATTTGTACAACTCAAGAAATTTAAATATAACAATTTTTTTTCATTTCTTAGTTGAGCCGCTATAAACTTCTTGAAGAACCGCATGCGGCTCGCGAGCCACCATTTGGCCACCGTTGCAAAATACAATGAGTTGTAATTACTATTCTTTGGTATAATAGTCTTTGTTGCTCTAACAAACCAATCAAACATTGTTCTTAGAGATTGTAAACAATTAGTTAACCCAAGTATAATAATTATATATATAATTTTAATATTTTTACTATTATATATTTCAGATGTTAGGCAAGAAGATAACCAATATTGTTCGTAAATTTTTAAAAAGAAACTTGAATATTTTTATTTAAATTTAATTGATTGCTTAGATACCTCATAACAACCAAAGTGAGGGTTTAGCAACAAGTTTAAGCACAGTTAAGATCAGTAGAAACCAATTAAAGGAAAAATTCGTTTTTTTTTAGAATAGCTCGAACGGCTTCAGAAATTATCGCAACACGACTAATTAAGTAGATATGTGAAAAACTTTCGGGGGGGGGGGAATTTAGGGCAGAGACAATGAATACCGAATTCATAGTACAGATAGTTTATTGAAGCTCAAACGATAAGTTTGAAGCGAAGAGCCAAAACACTATTCTACAATGGATATATGTAAGGAATTATGCTTAACAAAGTGTTGTTGTGTTACCTTGACTTGAATCTACACAATCTTAATTCCTCGTCATAGATAACTCAAAAGCTACATACAAAATCAAAATTGTATACTAAATAATTAAAAAGTCCGAGAAAACTTTATCTTAATAATTATAGATTAAAAATGAAGCTTGCTTTGTTATAGTTTTTTTTGAAGAATCATTTTTGGAAAAAAAAAATCATGCATCCATACTCAGAAAATCTTTTCATAGCAATTCCAGGAGTATTTTTTTTTAAAAAAATTTGTACAAATTCTTAATCAAAGGTGAAAAACCCAATTCTCATAATTTTGACTTTCACCACTTTTTTTTTGTAGTGTTTTGAATTTTTGCAAACACACATAATTTTATACTAATTTACTAGGGAAAAATTGCTGATATTATTGTAATGATGTATTGATAGGTTTCATTAAGAAGTTTTGATTTTTATTTGTGCCCTCTAATATTTTTAAACTTTTTTAAAAAATCTTTTATAATAGAGTTAATAATTTTTGGGAAACGTGAGTGAACACCGCGTAAGTCTTGGGAGCCACGATTTCCCCAGAACCATCTTGTGGACTGTTGGAAGATTTTTGTAACTACGGTGGCCGCGATAAGCGAATGGACATGGTCACGAGCTCGCGGCCGGCGTTGTTTCTGTCGAATCGTGCGTTAAAACCCAGATTCTCAAAGGATACTCGCCGTGACGCTGGTTGATTCACGTTAAATCTGTGAAGGATCGGTAATCCTGCCATTGGTGCTGTGTTGGGAGAGAGGGTGCCAGCTCTATTATCTTTTAACACTTGACCGAGGTTCGAAGTCTTAGGCCATCAGTTGAAAATCGATATAATTTAATATTGAATTCTCAACTTATTTTCATTCTTTACCATTTTAGGCCTTTTTATCTTATGTGAACAAGAACTTGGGGAAAAAAAATGCAATGTCGTTCGAGATCTGGGGTGTAATTGGAGTTAAAAGCATCATTGAAGTGGTGATGAAGTTTGGAGAGTGGTGCTCCAGGTCAAGTGTCATCCTCGTCACTTGACCAAGGTTCCGTCGCAATAGCCCTCGTGTTGATTCCAAGTAAGTGAGACGTTAATAAACTGACGAGAGAGGGGGAAGGGGATCTGTGTGAAAGCGTTGTAAATTCAATACGTTAAATTTAAATTTTCCTACCAATTTTTTTTATTAATAAATGTATTTCTAAACTGTTAGTGTGAAAGATTGTTATACATTTTTTATATGTTGTGTAAGTTCTCAACTATATTAAATTTCTATTTTATAATTATAAGGAAGGGATAAATTTTTAAAAATAGAATAGGAACTCCGAAATTAAGTATCTTTCCCTTCACGAAAGCAATATGTATTTTTAACAGTCTTTTCCTAAGCATTTGTGACCACGCCAGCCGAGTGGGTATGGTAGCGAGCTCCTATGTAGTGCTGTTGAATTTTGAGTTGGGAGTTCTCATTCCTCTTTTGGAAGAGACCTTTCGTGAATAATAATATTTTCGACCCTGCTTGTCAACCACTTTTCCATCTTTTTTTCAACTTCACGTCTAGATCACAGTTTAATCTTGTTTGGTGCAGCGTAGCCATATTTGGCTTTTGCGCCAATAAACTTTACACTCACTCATTTGTGAATAATAAATGTTCAAAATAAATTTAAAATATGTGAAGTTTGTAACTAATCCCTAATAATGAATTACAGCATATTAGGTCTACCGAAAAGTTGATGTCCGTTTGTGAAGTGAAGTGAAAAGAAACAATACATTTTTCATACATTTAATAATAATTATTGTATGATATATTTTCCGTCGTTGCTTATGAACTCTTGCTAGAATGATGATTTGTAAAAACCATTTTTCAAAACTTCCATGTCTACAGAAACGAAGGTCTCAGATAGTGCTTGGTTGACATGCGCTCCAGTTATGTCTTTCAAAAAATTTTGCAGGGAGATAAAACAAGTGATAATTAGAGGATGCTAGGTCTGAGGAGTTACCTCAGACCTGCTGGATGTGATTGAAATTCCCAGCCTAGCTCTGTGATTGCTTGGAAGAATCGTCAAAACAACATGTATTAGGCGTTATCATGATGCAATGGAATGTGTTTCATACTTCCTCGCCGGCCACTTTTCTTTCAGTGCTTTGTTTAAATCATCAGTTTGCTGGCTGTATCACTCCGAATTGAGCTTTTTGTTAGGTTTCAAAAGTTCGAAATGTATTTGTTCTATATACCATCCTATGCACAGCATTCTCTTATTCAGACTCAATCTCAATTTAGAGGTGGAAGGGACATGTAGTCCATGCTGAAAGTATGCTCTTTTGCCATACAATGAATTCGGAAAAAAAAAAAAAAAAAAAAAAACGTGAAATTTTTTCTTGTTGAGAAACTTTTAAGTGTAACTTTCAATTATAAAACTGTCCTAAAACAGGGTCTTCTCAATTTACGATCTCTTCTCAGAAACTTACCTACTTTAGGTAGTAAGTACGAGAATCGTGATCCCGAGCTACATTAATGATTTCTTCGCCCATGGGGTTTGCTGCTTTTGGTAATTAGGGGTGACCCAGGACCTGGGGTACCCTGGATACCTCCATCTTTTTTTTTCGGTCATTCTTTTTTTTTTCCAACAAAAATTTGTCAACCATTTTTTTTTTTTTAAATTTTGTTTAGACTACTGTATGAAGATTTGTTTGGTGCAGTCTGGCCTGATCTTGCGTCATCAACCCTAAATGACAATCAAGTCACTCATTCACCAATGAGTTCCGCTCCGATTGATAGGAAGGAAGTCGCAACTGATCGTTGGTCGGATTAATATTTTTCTACGCTATTTCTCCTCTTATTACGAAAAATTAAATCTGTGCACAAATAATTATTGTAAAAAATGGGTAAAATACAAAACATGTACCCTGTTATCTGTAAATATTATTTTTTTGACATAAAAGTAATAGGAGTCATCATTGTAGTGTACGAGAAAATAATAAGGATCATATTTTGTTCATGAAAGGGTAACCGATTCAATCAGAATTGAATGGCATAATGAAATATTTGGAGTAATTGATTTTTTTTTTCTTTTTGTAAGAGTTGATGTGCGTCGAGTTCTGGTCCCACACATTAACACAAGGAAAATTACTGTGTTTCGACTATTTATAAATCAATTTGCAGATTCTATGGATAAAGTCCTTTTATCAAATGCGTTTATGATTTGTGTTCGCGTTTACAGAACGTAATCCTTAACTTGAATATATTTTTATACCATAATCTGTTCTATACAACACTGTAATACACACATGTACTACACAATTATCGTAAGACTTCTTCTACAAGGAAAAATGAACTTATTGTATGACAAATTGAAGATATTTTTCTGCATGGCGTTGAACGTTCGTGTGTGTTTATAGTTATGTGATTCAGTTCCTTAGCGTTCTATTTATCTAACTCTCATCAATACATCTATAGAATCAGCGAAGTGCCCGTTAATATTATTCAGCAAAATGGGGGGGGGGGAATTAAGCATTTTAAGATTTCAGTTTATGTTCTGTCTCATTAAATGCGGTAAGCTAAAACTTCATTTGGTTTTAAAATGTAGTAGAAGACGAATTAAATATGATTTTATTCCTAAAAGAAAGGATTGAATTAAATAGAGCTTAACAAAATAGAATAAAATGCGATGTTTCCTATACTTAAGGTGATCATAAACCATTTTGAATGGTACCATCCCATTTTTAGGTAACCGTCCCCAATGACAGGTTTTGGATGCCGAAATGTCTCGTTTTCAGAAAACAGTGAAGTAAAATTCATTACTAAATCAAATTTAAAAAAATCTGCATAGTTTCATTCTTATTTTCTATCACCTCCAATTGTATTTGAAGCGGTTCTTATCATCAGAATTTTTTTTAAGATAACATACATTATTTATTTCACATTCTATTCCTATTTAATTCAATAATATAAATAAAAAAATAACTGACGAAGTATGCGTTGTCTTTAATACACATCTAAAAACTGACGTTGTCCCATTTTGAGGGGGGATGGTCAAGTTACCTTTACTCTGATGAAGCCAAATTATAAATGGGGGTAGAGGCTTCTGTTTGAAATGTATTCTGATTTTAAGCAAACTATTGTCCAAGTCAGCCTTATTATCAAAACGCTTAACCTATTTGTCTCCCCCCCCCCCCCCCCCCAACCACAAAAAAAAAAAAAAAAAAAAAAAAGTAAAATGTTTTTAATTTACGATAGTCTATAAAATTGTAAATTCACAAGTCATTTTAATGAATTTTTTTTATTTAACAAATTTTGGCCATATTAGTTGCTAAAAATGACAATACGCAAAATTTCATGCAACATATTCGAATTCGTTTATTTCACTTTTTGTTTCAATAATATATTTAATATACATATATCTGCGTTGTAAAGCAGAAAAAATGTTTCTCTCTTAACATACTGAACTCTCTTAACAGTTATCTCTTAAACATACTGAGTCATACCAAAACTTAGAAACACTACATGATATTACAAGGGAAAAAAATCCCTTTTTAAAATAAAAAAAGTTCCAAAATAAATAGTTGTATACTTAAAAGTTATGTTTGAGGTTCACAACATACCTAAAGATGTAAAGAACATTGTGGTAAAAATTCATTTAAATATACGAAATACTTCTTAAGAAATGAGACTTTTCGTAATAATAAAAATAAAAATCCCAGTTTTCCAGTAAATGCAAATAAAGATATTAATGTTTCTAAAAAAATTATATACTTACATTTATGCATTAACTGACTAGCGTCGAAACAAATGCAAACCATTTTTGAAATTGTAAATATGTTGGCTTTAATAAAAAGTGATAAAGAAACTTAAAAATTTCAATAAAACGGTGTTTTTTGGGTAGGCAATACCTAAACGAAACTAATTTGCCATCCAAATCGTTTAAAATTGTTATTTTGCTGCATGCTTTCATCATTATATTTTTGGTTCAATGCACTAATTATGTAGATTTGTGTATTACATACACACTCTTGGGTCTGTTCTTTCATAAACAACTATTAACATTCCCTGATATTTTGAATTAAACCATGAGAGAGAGAGAGAGAGACGCATATATCATATCAGTCCCATGTCAGCTAGCCATCTAATTACGGTTGTGATGGCAATGAATAATGGGTGCAGCAAGTGAACAGTTTGTTCTTGTAATAGAAAAATACGATTCACAATTGAATGAATGGGTGCAGCAAGTGAACAGTTTGTTCTTGTAATAGAAAATACGATACACAATTGAATTATTGAAGTGCTTTGTGTAAAATTTTTATAACCTGTTTGAATGGAAATAGTATTGGAAAAATTTTAATGCCTTTTTACCACCGTTTGAACTTTATACCTGTTAGTAGGAGCGTTACTCATTTGTATGCGTTCTGAAGTGCAGCAAGAGTTCTCTTCAGTCCGACACTTTCGGGACCTCAGCAGTGTTGGTATAGCGATTTTACCAGATGACCGAGATCCCATATAGTTTTTTTTTAACAAGAATTCATTCTGAAGACATCATTCTGGATAAAATTTTAACAACTAAAACATGTATTTAATGTGTTTACGCACTTCCCGAATCTGAGTAGATGATATAAATAACCGACCAAGTATTTTGTCTTTATAGTTACAACACAATTAATTAAATTTAAACATCGAACATAAATAATTGAATATTCTTGTATTGAGAAATAAAAAAATGCGTCAGAGAGGTAAACTTAATGCAGTTCAATTATAGTTATAACAAGTTGTGACGTGCCACTCTAGTCACCTGCTTACGGTAATTAGTTTTATTAGCCCTCGTAGAGAACGCCTGTTGGGATTAGAGAATATTTTATTGGCAAGCACGCTGTACGTAATCTCTCTCTCTTTCTTGGTTTTTTTCTAATATGCATATATGATACGTAACCCGTTAGAAAAGAAACACCATACTAAAATGAAATCTAAGACTTAGAGACTGGGAGGAAATGTGAACTGCGTAGTATGGAGACTAGGTGGTCAATGTCCATCAACAAACTCCCAAATCCTCATAAAAAAATCCGAAAGCGAACAACTGGTTAGGTGCGGATTGTAAAGGATACGAAGCATTGAATGTTGGCTTAACGACTGCTTGCTAAATTTTGTACAATAATAGTATTACTTACTTGATGAAAGAAACTTGTGAATATGAAGACAGGAGTCATTTTACCTAATAAATATTAGCCACTCGGGTTATTGTTTACATGCATCACTTTTGAAGTACCATATTACTTTTCAATTTTTATCGTTTGTTGCAATTTTAATTACATTTAGCTTAAAAATATTCAATTTAATAAGTTATAGTTTCCTTTAATTTTAATTCCATTTAGCTTAAATGTATTCAATTTAATAATTTGTCGCATGCTTTAATTTTAATATCGGAAAAGTTTACTATTGTCCATTTCTCGATATTTCATCGTTTACATTAATGCTTGTATTTAGTTGAGTAATTAAATAATAACTATGAAAAAAAAGCGCGTCTTGTTTGGTTAAATCTGTTCTTTGCAAAACTTTGTATAGAACTTTTTGAATTTCTTTAAATCCCCCCCCCCCCCCCTCCTGTTTCAGAAAGCTTTACATGATTTTTTTTATCTTTTTCAAAACTGTTCGACTACGATGATTTTTTATGCACTGAAATAAGAGTTTCCAAATTATATTTATTTGATCTGACATGACATCATTTATGTCCGATACCTTTATATAATTCGAAAGGTTAATATCGAATTCCATTGATGTAATGTTACTGAAAATAAGTTAAGAATTCTACTGATCCTTTGAGGATGATAACAATTTATTCTGTTTGTTGCTAAATGATTTAGGTTTAATGTGATTTTTTTTAAAGACATTCTTTTCAGACGAGTTTTATGTTACATCATCAATGATCATGAATCCTAGAAAAACGATTTATTTTTCGTGTTGCTCATATTGTTCTAAAATATTTTCATTAGAAAGATTGGGAGAACTTCAATATTTTACAACGGTTTATTAATGCCTTGGATGGACAAATAGCTCAAATCAGAAGGTGGGGTGAATTATCGTTTTAGATAGCTGTTCGAATTCGACGGATTCGCAGCATCGCTGCAAGTTCTGTTTTCTTTCTCCGAATTCGACTGGCGTTGCCAATCGCAGTTTAATAAGCTATACATAAATTATTGATCGCTCGCGACACACATCACATTTTAAAAAATCGCTTTTAACGTAATGTAATAACTTTCATAAAGATTCAGAATTAAGAGATAGGGTTGCCAGCTCAGGTGACGTCCTCATCACGATCGAGGTTCAAAATATCGAAATTCATCATCAATATCCCTCATGTTGCTTGTTTCTAGTGCGTCGTTAATAAAACCCATCAATCTGTCATGAAGATTGAAGCATAATTTTTTTTGTTTTTCATTAATAGTCGGGAATATTTCCCTGATTTATATTATTTAAATGCATATAAAAATGTTTTGCTTAAGTCTGCGTAATACGTCAGGTTTTTTAAGTGGAAAAATAACTTTTTAGTGTTCCAGATGTAAATTGAATTTTTGTACTAAGTATGAGGGTCGTTTAATAAGTCCTTAGAAAAAAATAAAATTATTTTAGGTAGATTTTATTCCAACTTAATCTCTTTTCAGCTCTGTACACTTCTCCAAGCGTTTCTCCAACCTTTTTCCTTCTATGAAGTAAGATTTCGGAAAGCCTTCAGATTAGGCATTTGTTAAGGCGATGATCTATTCTTTCGTTGTGAACTTTGTCCTCCAATCCATTTTTTTAATGTTTGAAAATTAAAAAAATAAAAGTCACAGGTGGCCATAAACGGTGGGTATTATAGCAATTCAAACTTTATTCCATGATTTTCGCCTTTGAAACTGCACTGTTATAGGCACCTGTGCATTGTCTTGATGGAAACAGGATCTTTTTTAAACCAGGGCGGGTTTTTTTTTTTTTGTTTCCTTCTTGCAACCGGCGCAATAACGACGCATAACGCTCTCCAATTGTTATTTTTCCTTTTTTCAAGAAAGCGGTATAATGATTCTGCGTACATCCCCAAAACCCGTGACCATCACCTGGCCGTCCGATTTCACCGTCTTTGCCTTCTTCAGAGCCCGTTCGTCTTCAAAAACCCACTATTTTAACTGTTTCTATGTCTCCGGAGTGTAGTTGTGTATCCAGGTTTCATTTGCGACGAAAAAGTGCCAAAAATAACCTCGAGAGTCGACCACACAATTGCGTTTATTATCCACTAAGTGAAAACGCAGCACCTATCTTGCCGAGATTTTTTTCACACGCAATTTTTCGTGCAAAATTGAAAACACTGTATTTTGGGATATGCCAGTGGTCTCAACTATTTCGCGCACTTAGATTCGTCGATCACTCAAAACCATATCGTGGATTTTGACAATCATTCCGGGAGTAATCACATTCACAGGACGTCCCGGACGACGTTATTATTTTCGGGATGTACGGTCACGTTTAAACTCATTTACCCAATTGTGCAAGGAACTTCATTCAACTCGGCTTTCATCTCAGTCGGTGTTAAGCCTTTAATTATGTATGTTTAATCACCCCTCGAAAAACTCACTTTTTATTTTTTTCATTTTTCTAAATAAACACAAGTTTCTTGCTTCAACCAACAAAAAAAATGAAATCCTATGATGGAAATAATGGAGACAATTATTTAGTGAGTCATGATGCTTTCTGAAAATAGACCATTTTTGATGCTACGAGCGCCATCATTTGGATTTTCTAAGGACTTAGTGAACAGCCCCAATAAGTTTGATTTATTATTCGGAAAATCAACGATTATGGTAACTAAAATCAGCGACCGGGGTTCGATGTTTTTACTTGACATATGGTTGCAATCCTTGCTCACCGCACCAAGTGATGAGCACGGATTTAAGTTTTAAATTTAATTAATATATGCATTGTAATATAAATTCTATGAATATAAATATAATATAATAAGCCCTTCGATGGTTCAGCACATTCCAAAATTCAGCTCTGATCAAGGTATTCTCTTTCGGAGTTTTTTTAAACCCATTTATGTCGCAGGTTTAAATTTGGGAATGGTTACATGCAATTCATTCATGTTTGGTATAAAAATATTAGAAATAAGAATTTAATGGCCGAAAATAACTATTTCAACCCGTTTTATAATTGTGTGGCGTTCCAAAAAAGGTACAGTAGGCAAAATCATTGCCATATTTTATATAATGGATAACATTTGAGTATATATGTCTCAGAAAATAGTTTTAATGACTGAACACCATGATACAATACAACACTCGGAACTTATTACACTATGCATTGTTATAGTCAACTGAGCATTTCACATAAAAAGCAATATCGCAATTTTCATATGGAAAAGTGGCGTTTTTATGGCATTGGGTGCAGCGTTATTTGTTTTGACTGTTTTACCATCATATGAATTAAGAATCGTCTGGATTATAATCGGCATCAGAACCATTGCGAATAAGAGATGCACTTAGCTAAAAACCTGGCAGATTATTTGTTACTCCTTCTTTCCCTCCGAAACCCTCATCAGAAAGTGGTTGTATGACTATGACACGTGCTTAAATGTAGTCATCTAAAAGATCAGTTATTTCATTTAAAGTTAGAATTTTAGGCATCTGGTAGCTTGTTAAACTAAAAAAAAAAAAAAAAAAAAAAAAAGGTGAGGGGCAGGGGGAGAGAACATTAATCTTAGTGGTAATGGTTTTGCCTAGGGTTCCAAAATGAAATACAAAGTTTCCAAACCTATAAGTAACAAATAATATGTAATAACTTCTGTATTTTCTTGTTAATACACAATAACATAACTTGCTGATAAGTTACTGTAAAGCAAATTACATGCATGTGTAGGATAAAGTTATATTTACCTGTCTTCAGATGATACTTTAAAAACGTTCTCGAAAATCCAGATCGCTTTTTACAACAGCAATGCCACTCTACATATTGGCAGCAATGATTAGGGTGCTTAATGTTAGAAATCCTTACGAGGCAGAATAGAAGTGACTGATCGAAGCTCAATGATGACCTCTTGGATCTTGGGATGACCTACGGCGCGACCCTTGGAAGAGCGTTTACGGTACCTAATATACTGTAATAAGTAATCGACGCTAACTACATAATGTTGAAAGTAATCGATGCTAATTCTAAAGTATGAAAGTATTTTTTCTCCTACATTAAGTTTTAGTTTTTTATAAAAAAAATTCATGTGCATTCTTAAATTACGTGACTCCAGCAGGAATTTTCACACAGTGTTTGTTTTGTTGATTTTCAACTAAGTCCAAAATTATTCTTATGTTTCCCACAGACTTAATGAATTTTTTACACGGATTTATTACTCTTAATTCTTCCGAGCTTGTATCCAATAGAGCAAAAACAGAATGGCTGTATTATTATTTTAAAAATCAAACCTCACCCAACCTTGATCTTTGAAAAGGGGAAAAAAAAGTTGCTGATGTTGGATATTCTGTAATGTAGAATAAAAACATTTTCTGTTTTTAGTATTATAATCAGCGAAGTTTCTTATACAATGATTTTGGTTTGTTAGTACGAAGTCAGTGATTTAAAAATGAGTTCGAGAGAGGTCATTTTGTACCAATGTTATTTTTTCTCTCTCGATATTCATGCGTGTTATTTCAAATGATTTATACAAAGAATTGAAAAATAGATATCTAAAAGTATAATGAGATTACGAAGCTAACTTGTGTATAAATTCTTCAGTCTTGTACGAAATCCAAAATATGTGAATAAATCCAGTTTTACTTCAGAAAAATATTAATAACTAATGTTCCGACATATCTTCTGTTTTCTTTCGCTTTTTTGGATAAATAATGCTCAGAAGTATGATTCGGATTGGTATTATGAGGAATAAATATTAGTTCAGTTAAAAACTTTTTTTTTGCAGGAATTTTAAGTAAGCTGCAAAATAGGTTTTCTCAAATTAAGTTTTCGTCTTATTTTTTGTTCAATTTTTGACTTGTCGAGGGAAGAAAGTAATTTTGGTTCCTTTTTTTCGATAATTTACATTAACCTTTCATAATATAATCTGTTATTTTAATATTTTAAATGCTACAAATTTTGCATTTTATGATTTGACTGTCAAAAAACAGAGGACGCTTCGTCGATTCCTTAGATAAAGGATGGGCAAATAGCAGCCCGCTGAGACAATTAGAAAATTCTGCTTTGAACTGTGATTTCCTTCCTGTTGTTGTGTTGTGTAAAATAATTCCGAGGCAATCCAGTTCATTTTTAAAAATATTTTATTTACAAATTTATTTATGGCGTGCACACATTCACATGATATCAAAATGGTTATTTTTTTACAGAACCATTCGGTGTTAGCAGTATCGCATACGATGCCGAACACAGTGCATAGGCGTGAGTTAAAAGTTTTAGTTTCTGCTCGTTGCAGGAAATCGTAACGTCGTTTGTATGCAGATTGCGAAAATTAACAAACATGAATAATAATAATAATAATAATAAAAATCATGATGTCTCACCGTGCGCGACCGAAGATTCGTTTCTTTTTTTATTTTCCTATAAGATGACCGTGTGGATACGATACTCAATGCCTTTCCTGTTGATCCAGTTAATTTCCATATTGTCTTAGCTACAGTAAATATATAAATTTCGCAATTTTAGTAAAGGTAAAATCAAATCAAAAGTAAAATCAAAGGTAAAATCAAAAAAGTAAAATCAATGATGGATATGGTGCGTTTCATGAAGAATGAACGAACGAATATTTCTTTGGTAATTTAGGGAATAAAGCGATTTGTTTATTGCGTCATGAAACGATATCCGTATTTATATTTAAGGAATACAATTTGAAACGACATTACGAAACAAAACATAGCCAATTTAACTGGAAACTTTTCAATGGAGAAAGTAAAATTAAAGCCACGGAGTGTGTGAAAAGGCCGAAGAAGCAAACATTATTGACAAAGCAATCCACAATTCAAAATAACGCTAAAGAAGCAAGTATCTTGGTATCCTACAATTTTACTAAACATTACAAGCCTACAGATGGCATGCTCATTAAGAAATGTTTGGTAGGTTGTGCATGCGTATTGTGTCCTAACTGAGATGTAAAAAGCAAATTTGAAAGTATTTCGTTGTCAAAGTCTATCTCTAGTGTGACGCATTGATTCAATTATAGCGAACTCGTAAAACAGCAGCAGACAGCGAACAATTTTTTTTGTTTTTGTTTTCTTCGACACTGAATGGGAGCACAGATAATGAAGTCTGCACGATTACTCATCTTAATTCGTGGAATTAATGAAAATCTCAACATTCACTGAATGGCTTGTCCTAAAATCATTAAAAGGCAGAACCATTGGTCAGGACTAGCTTGAGTGCGCTGTAAATTATGTGTTGAAAAGTGGCTTATCTTGGTACAAAATAGAAAGCATTATAACAGGTATGGCTAAAGCTTTCGGTGGAAACAAATGTAGATATGATTTAGCTTTTATAAAACAAGTTACCAGCATAAGACACAATCAGTTACAAGAACAAAGAACAATCAGTGATATCGTATCTTTTCATTGCATTTTGCTTTCAGGAGAGACTTTGTAAAGCTTTACTGGAGCTGTCACAACAATGTTGAGTTGGTTAAACGTGGTCTAAGTGATAAATACAGTTTGGGTATTGCAAAATGAATTCGTCTTATTTCTGCATACGAAGGTGTATTTCAGGATTTTGTTACTAAATTATAATGTAAGAAGTCGAGCTATAAGATTCGTTTGCATCTGATGTATTGCGAGAAATTGAATGAACTGAATGTGGCATAGCATGGAAATGGGTTTGCTCATGAAAAGAGCGAGAATGTAAAAACATTCAAAGTAAAACGGAATTTATTTGCATGGCATTCAGATGAAGTTTTGCAATTTTTCTTTGTTAGGAACACAGAAATTGCCTAAAAGTGATTGCTAAGATTAGAGATCATCTGCAGAGTTTTGGAGGACGAGGCCATGAGAAGATTTCAGGATTTTTAAGAAACTGAGTCTATATTCTCGCAATTCGCTCTCTAATCCTATCACTGCTGATATTAACACGGAACCTGAGGAGCTGCTGCTGGAACTGAATGACATACAGTCAGATCACACTGTGAAAGAAATGTTTGTTGCTGTGACAGTTTAAATTTACTAATCTGTAATTGTTGAAATGTTTCCTTGTACAAGTATGTAGAAATTTGCTGGGAAGATGTTCTCTATATTTAAATGTATGAATTAGTAATCAAAATTCATGTTTGCGAATCAACAAGAGTAAATTTACATGCTTTTTTACAGACATATAACTTGCAGACAGTGAGAAAATTTCACCAAGCAATATCCCTCCTGAATTCAAAAAAAAAAGTGAGAGAAAAAAAAGTGTGATGAAGTACATTTGTCTCATTCATCTGATTCTAAAATTAAATATGCTTACAGCTATAGATATAAAATTATTCAATAAATAAATTGAAAATTGAATAAAACTGATACTATTTTATTTGGTTTATATTGATTAATTCTTATGGTATAATGAATATCTTTTCTGAAATGCAAGTTAACTAATGAATGCAATAATTTTAAAAGGTGCTTCCTTCTCTTCTAACCCCCGCTTTCACGAAGTGGCGCCCCCATGTCAAAACAAATGCCCACTCCTGCCCTTGGGGGTTGGTTAGCAGAGTAACACTTGGGCGTACGCAAAAGAAGTTAACAATTATTTGCGAGTTTTAGTATCGGGTATCAGTTGAGTGCGAAACTCTCTCGTTGGTCGCTGTGGGTCTGTAGATAATTTTTTGCGTCCAATTTACAGAAATTCCTAGTAATAAACCAGGGTTTTAGTGGGTTAGGCATCTGTTTGTTGAAAATGAAAGAATAGATAATCATTCGATTGTAACATTAGAACAGTTAATTGGCATTAGAGTAAGAACAGTTACACAATCCGTATTTAAAGGAGAAAAAAAATCTCTGTAATAAGTGGATGAGATTAAAAACCAAATATCCAGATTTAATCAGCACAACAATGAATAATGCATTCTTACTATTTGGTTCTGCGTACTTGCGTGAAGTAGAATAGAAGAGTTAGAATCAGATCTCCGAATGCATTGACAAAAGACTAAACAAACCAGATTTTTTCGGTATTACCTAACAAATATGTTTTGGACATGAAATTCTTATTCAAATTGTAAAGAAAAATTTAATTTAGATGTAGGTATATTGTTTACTGTAAATTATTTCATTTTTTGATTAACCGTATGCGCGCTCATATGCATATTACATTATATTATTTTATGTTATATTAATATAAATTGCATGATTTCTTGTAGCTCAATGGCGTTAGAATGTAAAAAATGATTATTGCTCTTACGTATTTTAGAAGATCACAAGGGATCACATGTTAATTCTGCAGAAAGTGCTTGCTTCATTTTTTAATCTTTTTTTTTTTGGGGGGGGGGGGGCATGTACGTGTGTGTGATGTTTATAATATATCTCTGCTATAAGAATATATATCCTCCTTCAGTCATAAGAATATCTGTTTAAGATAGCATACTGTTAAAGGATAGGACCCAAATTTGGAACACATATTTTAAGTAGAAAAATCCACCAACATTAATATTGTAGGTATTTTGGCTGTGTGATCTTCTATAGAGAGCAGTTTTATTTTATAGTTATATCTTCCCTAATCAATTCATTTTTTTCTGGTTAAGTTAAAGAAAAGTTACAAATTTCGTCACCCATACTGTGATGTCTGAAAGGGTTTTTTTCATTAGAGTTTAAAGGAAAAATTGCCCATTTATTTTAAATATTTCTAAATTTTTAAAACGCCATATAGTGAAAGAGTATTCGTTCAATAACGTTTTGAACTTTCACAAAAGTGGAGAAAATTTTCTTCCTTTGTTTAGAAACTTTGAAATAACCGTTGTAACTAAAATACTGGAGTTCATTTTTTTTATATATATTTTACTTGATGAACTTGCGTAGGAATATATGCTAAGTATCACCGAAGATAAAATGGTTAAAATACACACAATCAAATTGCCAAAAACGGAAGCTAACAACGTTACCCAAATCAGAATTAGTACCACTATTATTATTTTTTTACGTTGCTAATATACGAAGATAAATTCTGTACTTAAGCGGTCGAATATTTTAGCTTCGGATCCGGACACCGTTCTGAACCTGTGCAATTCGTTAATTTTTGTTCAGTATAAAATGAATGTGAAAAATGCATAACTAAAACTTGAATGATATAATGGGAAAAAAGTAATTACTTGATGAATTCGTTATTGTGTGTGTGCTAAAACTTAAATAGAAAACTTGTAAAAGTAAAAATATTGTATAAATATTTGTGTTATGTGTGCTTGGAATTAATTAAAATAAAAGACAAATATTTTGATTAATTTTCAGTTTCAATTTTAAGTAAAATAAATATTTTGATTAATTTTAAGTTTCAGTTTTAATTGGATTTTCTACACGGATTTATGGATTAAATTACGCTTAGAATATTTTCTGTGATACAGGTTTTTGTAAAACTCGATATCTTTCAGGTGCAGTACTGAATTTAGTAAAGATGACGAATAAATCCTTTTTCGTCTTTCCTGTAGATGGCAGCACGAAAGACAAATTGATACTCCAAAATTTGGCACTGCGGTTCCCTAAGTATGCTGCCTAACAATGGTGTACCCTTGGGGCCTAAAATACGTGTATTATGTTCGAAATTTGATATGGCCTAAAATACGTGTATTAATATATATGGAAATATGTTTTCATTTTTTGTTTGCGTCAGGATGTAAAAATATCACTTTCAATTAAAATATTAATGATATCCGGTTTATTATTGCTCTACAAATAGAAATGACCCTGTAAATATATTTATTGTAACCTTGCCCCTTAAGCCTTTAAAAAAAATAGTTTGCCGACCACAGTTTTTGGCATACGGTATACGAAAATCGATTAATAATCATACGGTACGAACTATTACAACTCTATAAGTTGTTATTGAATAAGTGTAAATGAAGCTTGACCCACTACTTTGCGGTCTCTTTGATTTTTATAGATATTGACTATAGGGGAAAAGTGAACTCGCAAGCACACTCACACAAAATAAATGTACTATCTTATGTGTAATCATTTATTTTATATTATGATCCCGATTTTCCCCAAATGAAAGTAATGCTCCCCTGTTCACTATTCGTTTCATATTACTTTGTGCAGCAGACAAAGTATTACAAATGTGATAAGTTATTTTGAGAAACGCACAGTAAATTCATCTGAAATTACACTTCTTGTATTTTGTATAGAATACAATAAGTTGATTTTTGTATTAGATAAAGATTATATCATCCGACCCCAAGTATATTCATTATAGGGATATATATATAAAAGAATTTTAATACACCATGGGTCTGGAGAAAACAGATAGGATATCATCCCCAAAGTAGACTGGAACCAAGGTCAGAGGTTACTTCAATGGGGAAGTGTTTTAATTCACCTATACATAAGTATCTCTCTAAAAGTGTAAATATAGCTTCTTATTTTGCGTAACGATTTTCATAGAAACATCCAAGAGACCTGTACTTCCTACATTTAATGTTTCCCTATTATCTCCCAATCTGTATCTCATTCACTACACTTCTTAAAAAATAATAATGCTGATTTTCCAAAGTCACGGTTCTTTACGAGGCGAGGTTCTCATAGCAAACATTGCAAAAAAGTAGAAATCCCAGAAATTAATTGAAGGGAAATGCGCGTGAGAGCGTGGTAAATTGGTAATAGTAAATTATTTTGTCAAAAAAAAAAAAAAAAAAAAAAAAAAAAAAATCACTACTCAATGAATATTAACTATAAAATGCAGCCAAAAATTACTCATGATTTCATAGGTGTGTTAACGTGCATTTTAACCAGAGTAAAGGTATTCGTGTTCAAAGTATCAAAATAAATCAGTCTAAAATTGTATCAAATATTATGTGTATTTATGGCTGATAATGGAAAACCATAATTTTGTGTTATCAAAATATACGTTCTCATTAATATTTTTAAAAGAAAAGTACAAGTTCTAATTTACCATGCAATTCGTTTTAATATTTATAATTATCACTTTAACGTAACTACGTGTGAAAGGTTTTTTACTGTTAATGACAAGACCGTATTAATCATGAATCTGATTTAATTGATTAGAGGTTATGCATAGATCAAGGATCTGTCAGTTTTTTTTTATTCAATATATATACATATTTAGAATTCAATGCTAAATGTTGGTGAATTCCCAGAAATTATTGAAATTTGTCTTCTATGGTTGATTACCCATGACCCCACTACTTTTGGACCTTCATCGTCTTTTCAGTATGCAGTAAAACTAGGTTGAATTGGATTAATTGGGACCAGAGCCGGTTCGGGATATCGAAAATTGGAAAATATGAAATAAGAATGAAATATACTTACAAAAAATTCATCATAACACATCAATCAATAACTCCCGAGACTAACCCAGAGATGGCGTTCGTAGTAAACCAGTAACCAGGTCTTTCTAGAGTACTAACCTTTGCTTGAAACGTGTCAAAATTTTAAGTCGATCGGACCAGAAACAGCTGAGTTATCGAGGTTGGAGTAAAGTCGTTTTGTAGTTTGTTTAAAAAATGGAAAAAACCGAGTTTCGTGTTCTGATAAAACATTGTTTTTTAATGGGTAAAAACACCGTGCAAGCGAAACAATGGATTGAAAAATGTTACCCGGACTCTTGTCCATCAAAAGTAACGATTTGTCGGTGGTTTGCCGAGTTAAAACGTGGTCGTACCGACACAAATGACGCGGAACGCTCGGGTAGACCTGTGGAAGCCGTTACACCGGAAAATGTGAGTGAAGTGACAAAAATTATAATGAAAGATCGTAAAGTGAAGCTCCGTGAGATTGCTGAGATGACACAGATATCACATGGAAGTGTATTTATTATCCTTCATGAAAAATTGAGCATGAAAAAGGTTTTTTCCAAGTGGGTGCCGCGATTGCTTTCGATGGAACAAAAAGAGCAACGAGTCGATGATTCAGAAAGCTGTTTATCGCTATTTACTCGCAATAAAAAAGATTTCTTGCGGGGAAAAAAAAAATTTTTTTTTTGAGGAGGGGGAAATGTTGTTTTCAATGTTAGTCTCGGGAGTTATTCATTGATGTGTTATATGTATTGAACAAATCGAATATGAATAATATTTACAGAAGATGAAGACTTACTGAACGATAGAAGTGCGCTTTAGGTATTTATTTTATTGCATTTTCTATTTAAACTCAGTAGCAATCATTTTTTACTGGTGATGAGGTTTTGTTTCCGTTAAGGTCCGTTACCATCTAAGGTTTTGTTTCCGTTCACTTTGCACAGAATATTTGTGAAGTCCTCTCCCCTCTTTCCTTTCATACACATTCATATATGCTGGAAGATGTCAGTAAAAAGATAATAATTCAATATACATGGATGAAACTTGGGTAACTTGCTGCGTAAAAATTTAAAAAAAAAAAAAAAAAAAAAAAATCTGACTGACTGATCCGGGTTAAAGGAGTCCCAAATTAAAGAGGTTCTTCTGTATGTGTATTTAATTTTATAAATAGGTTCCGAAATGAATGGAGATTATGATTCAGTATAAATATAAAAAAAGTTAAAAGTTAAGCGACTTTATCCACTTATTATATAGTAGCTATTTGTCATGTTTAATTTGTCTTAGTAATTTTAACACGGTGAGAAGACAACAATTAATTTAATTAGATTTACTCTCATTTGTTCATCTAAGCGGATAACTTCTTATAGAAGATTTATTGTAATCTTAAGCGTAAAATGTAAACAAGTATAAACGAAAGGGTTTTTCCTCAGTTTTTTTCTTTTTTATTTCGATTTTTTTAAGTCTGTTTTTGATACTCGAAGTAAAATCTCGGCTTCCATCTTGTTGTTACCGCGCCCCCCCCCGCCCCCAAATTCTGATCCGAGTCCAGACTTCCATTTTGCATACGATCTCAGATAAGCTTTTTGAACGTGTGCGATCCCAAATATGGAGCGATTAATTGAAGGTAATTGGAAAAGATCGTTCGCCCTTGGTTGGTGACAGCTGGTCTGACCACTTGTTCCGGGAGACACCCTCCTTTCCGCGAAATATTTCCTTCCGCAGGAATGTGTATCACTTTTCCCGGGGTGTGACAGATTAATGTTGTCACTCACTCGAGAATTAGTTCCGATCTAGGAGTTACTTTTTGCTTATGATGAGATCCTGTTTAAGAGTTGTACCGATGTTTTTCCTTTTTTTGATATCGTCTCCCCTTACTTATGCATTGCGCAGTCATAGTGAAGATGGAAGTATAAAAAAAATTCCTGTTTATTTTGTTGAGTTAGATACCCTCCACCTCGACTAATTTTATGTTTAAATGACGTTGAAGAGATGGAGAAATGAAATTAGATACAATTTTGTACAATTAAAATTTTTTTTAATGATTTGCCTTCAAATTTTTTTTTTATTTTATTCACAAAAATATTGTACGTTTAGTAAACGTATTTTTTGTGTTAGTCATTTTTTAAATCTCCTTGAATGACCAATCTTGTTTGAACAGAATTTATAAACAAAATGTTGATTAGAGATAAGATCTCTCTCTCAAATTGCAAAGTGTATATCTAATAAATTCACCTCTTTAAGTTTGGTTGGACCAGAATAGAAAGTTTTGTTAAACACAAACATGAAAATTTACGGTTTAATTTAACAAAACTTTCTATTAAATATTTTTTGGCATAGAACGAAGAACCTGCGCAATACAGTTGTTCTGAAATGGATTCTTACCGAATATGTCTCATTATGAATTATAAAGGTATGATGAGTAAGAAAATCGTGAGACACAGTATCATTAATAATTGAAATTTGTTTCGCTGTTAAATCATTCCTTTCTCAAAAAAAAAAAAAAAAAAAAAAAGCTTCGGCAGCCAAATAGCCATGGTTGCGTGTTCTCGAAGTCAGGGTACCTCTGAAGATCCTTTGTGCTATTATATTAAAAATAGCTACATGTTTTAAATGGTACTGAGTCTCCCTTGGTGAAGTGTGGAAGTGAAGAAAATTGAGTTACCTAATCGGATATCGTCTACGTTCGCCTGCTTTAGAATTCGCTGTTCGCTGCCAAACTTTTTTTTTTTTTTTTTTTTTTAAATTTACAGCTCCATTTTTGAACTAGGTGTTCTCACACGGCCATTTCTTTTACGAAAGTTCGGTAAATAATTATAAGGAATAAAAATGTGAGTTTCCGCTATGAACAATTTGGAAATCACTGCCTTAGACTAAGAACAGTTCCGTTGCCTAAAGTCTTTTAGTGCGGTGTTATTTTAAAACAATAGAAATCTGAAAGAGGGTAGACAAATTTTTTAACCGTCTTTTTTTTTTTTTTTTTTTTTAATTCCTGGTGTTTAGAAGCGCTTTTTTTTTCATCATAATTTTTTTTCGAAATGAACAATTTTTAATTTTATTTTTTATCGATAAAAGTTGTCAAATTTCATTATTTTTTAATGAGTACAATTTATTTTTTCATTAAGACAGTTTTAAATTTGTGAGTTTTAATTTTTTAGCCGTTTTATTAGTAACCAAGTCACACCAGTGGTTCATGTTAAAAAAAAAAATTCATTTCGCGGTAAAGAATGGGATTTTCGATCTAATGTAATGCTCAATTAGACAACACACACAGAGAGAGAAAGAGAAAGAGAGAGAGAGAGAGAGAAAGAGGAATTATATATACATAATAAGGGCCGAATTCCTTACTCATTTTGCAAAATGGTTTCAACCGTCTCTAATTATAGAAGTTTAATTGAATGATAACTAGCAATTTTGCTTCGCAATTCAAGTGGTTAATGTGAAACTTTTGAGAAGTGGTTTTTTAAAAAATAAGTTAGTGTGTGCATGGAAATGACCGTAGTAGAGAGATGGTCAATTACCATATTTGTTAGTTATATGACGCTTGAATAATTTAAACCCTTATTGTTAGAACTCCACTTCAGATACATGGTTTAGTGCTTTAAAAGTATATTCATGCAGATTAAGAACTTGTTTTGTTTCTATTTTATATGCTAAAGTTAAAAGTATCATCCTCGTCGGCGCCAATGGGAGGTAGTCACAGTGAACACGACTTTGGACTCGAAAAAGGTTCCCCCCAAAACGTGATATTTTGCTTATAACTAGTGTGTGTGTTTTTTTTTTCGTTGTGTAAGCCATTGAGAAGAAAATGGAAACAAGTAATCAATCGCGAAAGTGTTACGGTTTTTAGTATTCTTGTTTAATCCCTTTTAAAAGTAATGCACTTGATTAAAATATTCTTTTTTTCTCTTCTCCGAAACAGTCAAATGCAATTTGTTGTATTTTTTTCAAAGTTTACGTATATAGAAATTGCTAGAAAAGGATTCATATTCAACTTACTACGCTTCTGTTATTTTTGTTCACAACACAAATTGGTAGTCAAAGTTTTTTTTAAAGGTAATTGGATCCCTAATACAAATAGGATTAAAAGAGCATATATTAAACGTAATTGCATAACTTGTCAGTAATTGATCTATGCTCTCACTTTAATAATTTTGTTTGATTATATGCCTTGTGCATTATTTGTAATAAAATTACTATTCTTAGTTTTATTAAATTTTGAATATAATTTCAGGGAGAAAATCAAATATTTTTATTGTTTTATGTAAGTGTGTACTATTATTGCATTAAATATAATAAGAATGATTCATATTGTGTGTGTTTCACATTTAATAATTATAAAGAACACTAGGTAAATGTCATTTGCATTTAGAGTTTTGGAAAAATCATTAAATAATTTCTGCTGGTACAAATAAGACATAGAATTTTCAGCCTTTTAAAAAAAATATGTGAAATATGAGGAATTTTAAATTAGATATGTGTTAATTCTTAAAAAAAAAGGATAAAAAAAATCGATGTGGAATGAAAGCAATAAAACTTTTCAATTCAATGCACGACTCACTAAGCTATTCACATCGATTTGGGGAAAACTTTTAACCATCACTTAAGATATATAAATTTGTAGTACATTTAAAAATTGTTAAAAAACAATTCATAAAATATATCGTTTTTGTATGAATTGAAGTATTTCAACGTGCAAATGTTACAAATAAATTATGGTGTATTGATTTTTTTTTAGTTGAATAAAATTCATCTTTTAACTGCATTTTAATTCTTTCATGTGTGAACATTGTTTTTGTCATCATTAAAAATGAAATATATAATAATAGAAAATGAAACATTTCGTATTTTAATTTCTTATTTGATTTTCTCCATTCATTTTGAGGTAGTTGTATAAAGAGGAAACAAAAGAGTGATAGAGGGCAAGTTTATTATAATGAGAAGTGATAACATCTGAAGTTTTATGCCAATATGGCGAGTAAATGGGAAATTTGAATGTGTGACGCTTTTCCCGTTATTTGTGGCAACCTCATGGCCATGTGATGGTTTGTTGTTACAAGAAGTTCGGAGTCCTGTCTAAATGGACGCTGGAATTTCATTATCCTAGTCAATGTCGGCGAAAATTAAAACATGGAAATTACTGTAAAACTGGATCGCCGCAAACTTCCAAGTGAGTAAATAGCTCACATAATATTCTCTTTTGACAGCTGGTTTATCTCAAACTTGTTACCAAAAAGAATTACTTGTCGTACTATATACCGTTATAAGTGGTCTATCTTAACACTTCAATGTATTAAAGCGGGAAACATTTATTTAATGGAAGTCCTATTAACATGCAGTGATAAAAAATACAGTTTTCGAAATCAAACTATGAAAATGTAATCGCTTTTTTACATGCTGTATCGACGAAAGTTTATTATTATGTTTAAGTGGACACAAACAACCTTGTTCATTTCGCTGAAATCTTGGTAAAGTGACAGAAAATTCCATTAAATTCTATTGGTGAAATATTAGTTCCAAATTATTTTTTTGTTTTAGTCGTATTATTTTATGACTAGTGATCATTTTGTTAAACAATACCGTAAATTTCAATAAACAACAATGATTGTAAAATATATGTGATCTTAAGTTTGTTATTGTGATAGTTATGATAGAAATGTTAAAATAATGTTATATGAAAGCTATTTATTTAAAATTAATGTTATTGAACCATCCTCCCACCCATTACATTGCTGATTCTGCCATGGGTTTGAGATTTGTATTCTATTTTACCAAATTTTTGTGGAATGAAGCTATGATATACACTCTTCAAATATTTATGAAATATTGAGATGTCTAATATTGTTATAATCTGAGCACTTCTAGATTATTTAAAAATAATTATTATATTCAGTTATTGTTGTTTCATTTCCTTATGTTTTGAAACTTAATGTACAGAAATTTTATTATAGCAAAAAGTCAGTTGTAATGAAATACTGTTACATATTCTAACTCATAACAAGTTAGCATCATATTATAATATTACGTATATCTTTTCTTAGAGTAATAAAATCATAAAAGTTTACTCTTAGAATGTTTCAAGATAGAACGAAGAAGGTTAAAAAGTAAGCAGTGATAGCTTAATTGTTACAATTCATAAATTTCTGATTGAACAACTGTATCAAAATTTCATTTAACTCACAGTACATAAGTGTGAAGGGTTTTGATACGTAATATTGAAAAGCATTCATTATCCTAGCTTTTTTGGGGGAATTCATGTTGGACTTCAGTTGTGTAATTTTGTGAAACCTGAATCAATTTTTATGTGAAATCAATTAGTGTATTAATTTATATATAAGTAAGGCTTTCCATTCAATACATGGTTAAATATTCCTAGGGAAATTTTGATCACATCAGATTTTATCCTGATATGTATGAAGTAAATAGATACTTATGTGTTCACTCAACAATTATTTGTTTACTAGATGATTGAAAAAAGAAGATGAAATGTTTTCATAAATTATACAATGTTAGTTGATAGATTTCTCGTTTTGTCTTAAAATGTGCTACAAATAAATTTTTTAAGGTGAATTAAGAATGGAAATTGGACCTTTGAAGGAAACCATAAAACTGTAATAGTATTAAAATCATGTTTGTAAAAAAAAAGTTTTTTGATGAAAATTCACTATTTAAATAAGTTTGTTATCCAAATTATGTTGCATAATAAATTTGTTTTGATAAATTGATAAAATTTCTTAACTATCTTATGTGGTAAATTCTAAAATTTAAAATCAGTTTCTTTTGTTTAGAAATTTAATTTAATGACTTTACAACAACTACATGTTAAATATCGAAATTAAATTTAATGACTTTACAACAACTACATGTAATAAATATCGAAATTAAATTTAATGACTTAAACAACAACGACAACATGTAATAATATTGTAACTAACATATTGTACTGTACAGTATGATTAATATTTTGTGTATCAGAATGTAATAACGCAATTTTGTCACTGAAATACTATACATTATCATAAAATTTTCTTTTCTTTTTATTGATATAAATGTACCGTTTAATTAGTGAGTTATATTTTTGTTTTTTACTATCACAACTGTTCTTTTAAAATAAGTATTAATTTCGCTCTGCAAATTTTATTTCAAATATTTGTCTCAATTTATGAGATAATATGTTAAAAAAAATTTTTTGGGGGAAATATTTATCAACTATTAGAAAAAATTTAATATTAGAAATTTATGCAATTGTTATAAATATTCTTTTCTTAGAAATCATTTTGAATATTCTTTTGATTCATTTATGCTCTTTTAGTGTAGATGATATTTGTATGACATGTTTGAGAATGCATTGTAATAAGTTTTAATTATAATTGATGACTATTTTTTAAAATTAGTTGTGTTTTATTTTCTTCAATTAAAATTTATACAAATAAAATTTGTAATGGAAATAATTGATGCACCATTCTGTAGTTGTCTCAGAAAATGACTCAAATGTGATAAATCAGTGCTATCATTTGAGAATAATTTATAGCCAAAAAATATTGAATATACAGTATTTAATAAATGAAAATATTGGGAAGATAAGTTAATACTTTTTTTAAAATTTTGTTTTTAGATCCTTTGCAATTTTTGTTGATTTATAATTCAGTTAGAGATAAAATTATGTTTTGTAAGTATTACTGACCTATGCTCTGTGAAAAATAGTGTATTTATAATGTTATAAACTTGTGTAGATATTATGTTGCAGCCATTTTTATAACATAGTTACAAAACTATTATGACAGAGTCCATAAACTACTTCGGTCAAAGTGTTTTAATGAGTGGGATTTGAAATGTAAGCCTTGATTCTTTAAAAAAAGTATTTGGTGTGAAATGCCGAAGCTGCTACTTTTTATATCAAGTGTGGCCCTCTAAACACAAATTTATCATGTAGTCAATGTGTGTCAGCTTCGTGTTGTCTTGTTATAGTAGCTTACATATAGATGATTGCAAGATAATTAATTGAACAATTGTTTTATAATGTTAACCTAAATTCTTCTATGAAGGAAAGGAATCTGTATTGGATTTTTATTATTTTGAGGTTTATAGTTGAAAGAAAAACATGCATTTGAGGCAGTTAGGAATGGGTTTTAAGATTTTTTGAATATTAGGGCTTCTATTTTGGAAATCAAATCTTCTGGTGTAATTTCATCTTTTAACTTTTGATCCTACATTTTATTATATATATTCTCCAAAACTGGTTTATCTGTCAAAATTAAAGGATTAGAAAAGTAAAATCAGAAAAATATATCATTCCTATATTACTGTTAGGCTCTAGTAATTGTACCTGATAGGTAATTGTTCTTGTTTCATCTAGTGTGTGTACTGAGAAAGAGCATAAACAATAATTAAACAAATAATATATGCTTGAGAGTAAATATTTTGTGTTTGACTACTTCTTGATGATGAATATAGATATTTTTCTAATAGAAAGTTTTAGATGTAATTCTCGCATTGCATTTGTGTTCTTCGAGTAATTTAAAAGTTTGGCTTAATGTTAGAATAGTTGAAACTTTTAAGTTTTAATGAATGTTAAGTGTTCGGAAATTTTTTCCTGTCTGCTCACATAATGTTAGAAGTATTTTATTAAGATTTAATTATTAAAGCAAAGGAGAATTGCAATTCTTTTGTAATTTAGTAGGTGAAGCTCTTACTTAATTTTTTGTGTTATTCTATTTGGTATTTATTTTTCTGTTGGATAAAGTTGCTATTGAAAGTTTTTTAGATTTGGTTTAATTTAAATGAGATTGCTTTCAAAGAAATTTTGCAAAGAAGGTGATGACAGAGTTTTTTAAGTCGATTCTTCTAACACAATATTTGTTTGATTATTTTAACAAAACTTTTCTCTCAAATGAGTTAAAAAAAAAAGCTGTGGGTTTTTTAAAATTTTCTCACAGTCAGTATTCTTTAACCTGTAATCTGGATTATAGTTATAATGTCTTATTAATTCTATCTATCAAATTCTACTTGGTAATTTTAAATAATTTAATTTAATTTTTTTTTGTAAAGTCCTTTTTTTCCCTTCAAGAATGATAAAAAGTATTTTTTAAAAATAGCAAAATTATGTGAAAAGTATTATTTATAAATAGAAAAATTATGTGTAATGTCATAATTATTTGTCAGCCTAGTAATATTTTGAAATATTTTATGCATTTATACTCTTTAAGTTTAAAAGTTATCGAAAAGGAATAGACTTAACTGATATTGTTCTGTGATTGCTGTTGGGACTCATTCTTCCTTTCTCATCATTTGTAGTATTTTATCTTTGTTTGGATATTGTATTTTTCTAATAAAATAAATGGAATATTTTGAACTAATGTTTGGCGCATCATAGATTAAATTTATCTTTTTCGCCGTAAAATCCATCAGTCACTCCCATGTTAAAGTCAGTTTTATTTATTTAAGTTAAATTTTATTTATAAATAGGCACTATTTTCTTAGTCTTTAGAAGATTGCTTCAATATAACACGTACACGAATCATTTCCGTATGAAAAGTTCGCTCTCTTCTCTTATTCCCTTTTGATTTTTCGTTAAAAAAGATTGTCTTAATAAATCGCCTGCAGTGTAGTTCTTTTTTCATGTAAACAACATCTAACACTTATAAGTGCCGAGCGTTTCCAAAATTAATTTTTTACATTTGAAGAAGGTTAAAATTCTAGTTATCAAAATTCAAAATCAGTTGAAATAATCCAATCATATTGGAGGTAAGGTAACAAATATATATTTTTTTTGCAATCTCTTCATAGGACTTCGTTCTTATAATTTACTTTTAAAATGTACAAATTACCGATGATGGAATCTTTTAAAAATAATATACAAGACAGGCTCTAATAATTTTATTCAAATGGTGCAAATTACTTATGATAAAATTTTTCTAAACAAGCCTTTTTTAAAATCTTGTTACAAATGATTTTAAGAAAATATGAGTTATAATCATTTTTAAATGTGTCGCCAAAATACGCGATGAAGCGTTCATTTCTGGCCGCTGTACGCAGGATCCCACTAGTGGTTTCCAAAAAGGAAGGTCAACAGAGGTCCTGAGTTCGGTATTTAGAAAGGGGTTCGGTGTAATATAACTCTCTGAAACAGGAGCCACACGTTAAATGGTAGCCATTTCTTTTTAAGAAAAATGCTTCTTTTTTCAGTTAAAGGAGAAAGAAAAATATGCCTTTCTTTCTTGTTCGGTTGAAAGTATTTTGATCTTTCACAGTTAATTTGATAAGTAATTTTAAGTTTAGTAGTCATGATTGTGTATTAATAAACTTAAAAGAAAATTTATAATGGGTTATAAATTTCATAGCTGAAGAAATACTAAATTTAGTCGCCAAAATTAAATTGGTACTCTGTATTCACGAGATAAATTGCTTCTTTACTTTCAATTGGTTTGTAGATAATTCATCGGAATCACTTCAACATTTTCATTCTACAGATTTAAAATTTTTAAAAACTGAATTGAATATTTTGTATTAAATCTGTGTGATTGCAACCTATTTTTTATCGATTTTTTTTTTTTTTATATAATGTAAACATTTTGTTAGTGTTTTAAGTACAGATTTGTTCGGTAAGCCTCCAGTTTCCCGTATTGTGCAGTACAGGTAGTGTTAATTACTAATACTATTGGGAGTTAATTTTTCCGAATAATAGCGGAGTACATTATTTTGGGGTACATAACCTCACTGGCTATAATCTCCAGAATTTAATTATTCCGAATATTGATTATTTATTGATATTATTATTCTTTTACTTATTTACATTCACGTTTTCTCGGATGTTTCATTTGTAGAAGTAACATATATTGCAATGAAGTCATTTAATATTATGATATCATTTGATGACTGTATTGTGCGGTGAAACATCAGCTGCTACATTCGGTGGATTTTTCTTCACTCTTCCCCCTCCCCTCTTGCTTTCTTCTTTTCTTTTCTTTTTTTTTTCTCCTTTGCTATGAGCGATGCATTTGACAGTTAGTGAAGACAGCTAGATATTTTTCTCGTGTATTTGCATATATTTAATGGCTAAATTTTCATGACAGCGCGTTTGAAGGAGTGTAGGACTTGATTAGAACGACAGTATCAAGATGGTAAACGCCTCTGTACGAGAAGCTGAAATTATTACGTTTCTGAGTGCATGCACTCAATTTCCATTATTTATAATGTGAATAAAATACACAGGTGATCCTAAATATAACGCGTTACATTTGTAATACTATTTCGATTTAGCACGATTTACTGTTGAGTTATCATTTGTACAAGACGATCTATGTTTCTTTTAGTTTCCTTAATATAATTGAATAATTTGATAATTGTTAAAAAAAAAAAAAAAGTAATATAACTTTTGGTGGCAAAATCTGTTTTTCGCAGAACTCTGCTAGAATTATTTTTAATTTTTTTGAACCATGTTTTTTCGCGCAGTATTACAACACGATTAAAAAGACATGTAACGTCTTATAAAGCTAATGAAATTTATGTATGAGAGATGTTCAAAAACTACCCGTGTTAGGAAATGAGAATAGGGTGACTCACTGTGGATAATATCCATTGATCGTTTTTGCTTTTCCTGAGAAGTCCGTGAATATGACATATATCGCATCCCGAAAGATTATGGCTATAACTGATCTGGCTATTGAGATCGTCTTCGCCTTCATTGTAGCAGATTCACTCGAAGCAACGCTCTGTTTTCATTATTGCTTAGGTTTCCGTTGTATAATGATGAATTCGGCTTTCTCTAATGGTGACAGTTCAAAGCTGAAACAAAAAAAAAAAAAAAAAAAGAACTTAACTTTTGAATTATTGTCAAATATGTTATGGTGCCGTGTAACGTCTGGTAGCTCACAAAGACACCAATTTTGTTTAGCAACGCCATCTGTCGTTAAAAACAGGTACTTTTTAAATTCTCGTATGTAATTGATTCATATCATGACTCAGAAATCTCAATTTTTTGGGGGTGGGAGGGAAATACACACTCGCACTTGAATGAATGAAATGCAATAAACGGATTGATCAACATTTCTGAATTTGGCTCATATTTTCTTTCTTCTCACGTAAGATTTTATACTGTTCCATCGATTCTGATGAATCCACGATTATTTTCAGAAGTGAATTAAGTATTCCAATAATTGAAATGAGCTACGTGTTCCTGTTAGTTGTTCTCGGATTCAGTGTAGAAATGAAAGAATAGAAGACAAACGTTGCCATCATTTTTTGAGAAGGATGCGCTTCCTCGTATAGAAGTTGGCAATAATAATTTACTTATGACTTGTATTTATTTCCCATTTCTCTCTTAATTTCTATTACCTGAATAGAGGTAATTTACTATTCTTATAACTTTCAAGCTGAAATTTTTTGTAAATTGAAGAAAAATTATATTTAAAATAGATATTGATATATTTTGTATATTTCAATTTATGTATGCATTTTTTTTTGTTGAAAAATTTGCGAAATGATGAATTTTTTTCCAAAAATTTTGTTTTATATATCGACAAGTGCTCTTAAAAAATTATTTTTCAGAATGAATATGGACCTTTTATCTGTATTGATATACTTCTGATTCGGGAACTTTTATATGTAGCAACAGTTTTTAAAGAGAGTCGCGAGTGAAATTCGCTTTAAAAAACTATTAAGTAATTAATAAAAGAAAAAAAAAAGTTGTAAAAAAAATATATATAAATATAAAAAAAAATTATGACTTATACAATATATCTCATCTCCATTAGCTCTCTTTATTTTGGAGGTATACGATTTATTATTTGATGGAAAATATTAATAGTCCGTACCACAATTCTTCATCTAGTACAAGTAATTTTAAAGAATGGGACTCAAAATTTTGGGAATATTTTTTTCAGATAGAAAAATGCGCAGCATTTATATTTTCTGATTTCTACATCCTGTAGAGAGTAGCATATTTTATTTTATTATTTCTTCCATTTCTGTTTAGCGATCACGGTTAGTCGAGTGGTTACTGTCTCTAGCTTGTGGCCGGCGTGCTGTGGGTTTGAGTTCCGATACCATCAAATCCATCGTGTAACTAATCCAACGCATTTTTAATCCGTCGATGCTCAAAATCCTCACGTTGGGATGGTGTGGAAGTTAGGAGAATGGAGGTGTCTGCTAAGGTATAAATCTCGATCGCTTCACTGAGATTCTAATGAAGTCCTACGCCAGTTGTTTCTTGGTTAGTGTGACATTGAAAAAACAATTTATCGGCAGCGTTGTTCTGAATTACGATCAAGTGATGTAGACCACACTCGAGTCGATATTTGATTTGTGTTGTGAATTTTAGTTTGCAATTAAATTGACTTTTTAAATGCCCATTGGACACCATTATTCCATACTACGGTGTTTTGTGGATTCGGAAGTCTATATGTTGATGCACGGTCATAAAGCTTCCCCCAGGGTCTTACCTTCTTCAGGTAAGTCGAGTGTTACTCACTCAAGGCACCCCAGTGATCTTTTTCCATTCCTATGAGGTTTACTGTCTTTGGTAAACATTGGTGACGCGCCACCGGAATACCGTAGCAGTCCTTCTCTATTTTCGGTTTTTCTTCTTGTGAAACAATTTAGATCTTTTTTTCAAACGTTTGGATTACTGTTGCACTTTTTTTTGGCGTATCACAGACATATCTTGCTCTTACGCCATTGAACTTTCACCCACTGTCTTATAACCATTTTCATCTACTGGGTATCCCAGACTTTTACTAGTATCAATAGTTATTAGCATATACTGATATATTCAGAAACTCGGTTAGAAATTCGCTTGCAATATGGGATTAAATTATTTGTACAATTTTGAGCAATTTAATGTTCCAAGTTCAGCAGCTTCTTTCATTTCGATGTTAATAAACAATTGGTCAAATAATTCCTGTAATGTTATAGAATAGGACTTGATTTGAAACACTTTCCGCATCCTATTGTGATTAATAATATATTGTATTTTCTCATTTCTTTGTAAATCTTTTATTTTTTCTGGTGTAAAATATGTTCAAAATTCCTCTTGAACATTAATGCTTAGTTAATTTTTCACTTGAAACGTTAAAATAAAAAATGGTTTAAAAAAAAGTTTTTAAATACGTCAGAGTACAAATGGATATATGTGCACCTACGTCACGATTGTATATGAAAATTGGAATGTATTCCGAGTTCTGTTTTGACGAAGACAGTCTTTTAACAATGGAAACTATCCCTATTCTTTTCTTGAAATATCGTTTCTCTTCTACACTGGCGGTCGTTGTGCAAATAGAATTATATCACTTTTCTTTTTAACATGTCTTCACCAGAGAAAAAAGTGATAGCTATGACGAGGACCCTTCCATCGAAAAGCGAACGTCTTCCTGCATTCCATGCCCGAAGGGTGTCACAACATTGGTCCTGAGTAAACTACTCTCGCGCGCTATCACCTCATTTATCTCTGCCTAATGAGACGATTTCTCGTCCACCCATCTTGAAAGGCTCATCGAGTTATTTATTGACTAGACGAAAGTATTTTGGATAGGAATATCTAATCTCTTCATGTTGAATAACTTTTGGTAACTTTTTGAGGCCTATCCTTGCCGAACGTAAGGGCGTGTTTCCCATGTGTTAAAGAAAAGTGGATATTATATTTATTTTTTAGATTGAAAACTATTCCAATATCTATGTTGCGTATCTGAGGAATTCAATTTATTGCGCTAATAAATTCTGTTGCAATTAATCCGTTTTCTATATTATAAATACCATATTCTCAATGCTCCATTTCCTACATTTGTAATGATAAATTGATGTTTTATCATAGCTTGTTTAAGTGGAAAGTGGCGCATTTATAATATGTTAAAATTTTATGGATGGCACTTATGAAGAGGAATACGAATGTATGTTAGAGATATTTTTTGCTATCTGTAAATGTGTCGGGCAGTTCGTAGGGTTCGCATATTAAAATCCCCCATAAATGCCAGATGTGTTAAATTTTTAAATCTTAAAATATTAAAATACTCAAATATTAATAGTATATTTGGATATATGTATAGATAGTATATATATGAGAGTGACATATTTTGTAATATGACTTCTAATTCAAATTGGTAAATTCTGCTTTTTATACACATACACAATTTCAATCTAACAGTTGGGAGATGCGAAAAGTCGACGTTTATATATGAAAGACATTTCATATATAAACGTCGTGCGTATTTAAGGAATTTGATACCAAAAATGATAATTAGGAGTATTTTATGTTGGAAATAAATAAATTGAAAGTACGGATGTAACCGATTAAATTATGCCATACTTCTGTTTGTTTTTGATTTATATGGTTTTATGTACCAAAAAAAAATTATAATTAAGGACATTCTGAGGATCCTACCTCTTGCATAAATCGTGTTATAAGTGTGCTGATGCAAAGCAATTTGTGCATTTCAATGCATTTTTTAGCCTGGATGTAATTGTTAGCGAATGATCGATTTTTAAGGTTTTCTAATCCTGGTAAACATGAACCCAATTCAAGACAGCTCGCCAGAAAATGAACGAAGGAATGCATTTTGGATGCGATTCGTGTTTTTCAGTGTTAGATAAAAATGCGTGAATCCATGCATTTTTACAAATGGAAGTTTTTTATTTATTGCTTCATAATCTCTCTCTGTTTCTGATATTCTCTGGAATGATTTAAGATTTTCCTGTCATCATAATTAAACATTTAACTTATTTATTCTGGTCTGTTGATATTTTTTATTAGAAATAAATGTCATAATGAAAAGGCGTCTAGTACTGAACATTTTGACCTTGAAGCGCTCAACCGTGCTGAAAGTTCTCCAGCTTTTAATAAATGTTCAGGCCCTTTTTTTTCTCCTTTGGTTTGTTAAGATCAAATATTAGAAAAACATCCTTTTTATGTTTTGTTTTGACGGCTTGTTTATTTTGAGGCTTGGCTTGCGTTTTGTATTGTGTAGCAGCTTTCCATAAATGGAAATACTTAGAGCATCCGAATTGGTTTGGAAATTGGATATTTTTCTATGTGTTGTGTAGTAAATATTTTGTGTAAATATTTCTAATTGCATAAATATATTGTGTACAATTATAATAATAAATACTTCTAATTTCGTTATAATTCGTCACTTGTGTGTATTTTCAAACTTAACATTATTTTATGTGGAAGCTCGCAGAGTGGGTGTCACCACGACTACGGTTATCACCATCTTCGTCAAGAGCTCCTATGTTCCACTAAAGCAATGTTTATTTGATCTACAAATACATTTGGAAGTAGATGCAATAGAAAATCCTTATTGCGTTTTGATTACAGTAGCTTCAGTTTCTACTGTGAATTTATTGGCGAGAGATTGCCCATGGCCAGTTGTTTCAATGAGCTGTTTGTTCCTCGTTTTTATGAATTCCGTTTGAAATCTATCAATGTGATGTGATGTGAATTATCAATGTGTGTAATTTTTTTTTGTGATTTTTTTTTTTTTTTTTGTGAATTTAAACGACAACTTTAATAACTCATTTTCATTAGAATTTATCGTGAGAAAAAAATAGTTCTAATGTTAAAAAATTAAAATTTTTTCATCCAAACTCGACCCAGTAAATGCCAGCAAATATTGAATGAATGAATACGTCACTGTACTAGTTTGTGGGTGATGACTCTTCCGTCATAATTAATATTCATTCCTTGTGCAAAATAAAAGAAAGCTCTCGGTTAACTTCGAAAGGTGATTTTTCATGTGGAGACGTTGGGTCATTTGGTTAAGTGTTTCTCGGATTTTATGAAGGCACTGAGCTTGCTGGAGAGTGTCGCCTTTCCGAAACAAACGAGCTCTTTGATCAGAATCTTTTCATTGCCATCCGCACGGAAGAAGAGAAGCTTGCAGTTTAGAATATCCCCCCCCCCCTTGTCTGGGTGTATTTATATAACTGTCGGAGCTGTGTTTTTTTTTATCATACAACTTTTATGTGATTATTAATTTACTCATAACTCTTTTTTTTTAAAACAAAGTTTATAAAAATGGAAGAATGTCTTAAGGTATACAGTAAGGTTTTTAGGTAAATACTTAGAATGAATATAAATGGTATTTTGTAAATTGATATCGTTTGACAGAATAAACTGGTTAAATGCATGAGTTTTTTTGAAATAACGTTAAATTAGATGAATGACTGTCGCCTTACTGATTATTTCTTCTGTTTTTTAGATCTTGTAATGCAACGTAGTAATTATAATGGTATGAAAATTGTTATAAAGTAATATAAGAAAAATAAATAGCAATTTTTTTTATTTGGAATGTTCAGAACCAAATAAAAAATTGTAAACGAAGAATTGTAAACGAACTTTGTATTTGGGGGGAGGGGGGAGGACCAAACACCATTCTTCTCAATATGCTGTAATTTAACTTTCATTGTTTACAGAGATGGCACTCCTTTTCATGTTTATGTGTGGAACCATGGTATTTTGTGCTTAGTCAATGTTTTCATTTACATCTCTTTCACTCGCCTTCGATCCAATTCCAGTTATTTTCAATGACAGACAATACAAAGCTTTAATATTTTTAGAACTTATTTTTTTTTAATCAAACGGTTAGTTTCACTGAATAAACACCTTCTGGAAATGAATTTTTTATCAAAGGTAGGGTACGGATTAGGTCTATTAGATATATTCAATTGGGTCACTTTTTGAAGAGACAAATAATGAATTGTTCGATGAAAAATGAAAATATTTTATGTAAAATTAAACAATAAATTATGTAATGAATTAAAGTTGGAAAAGTCGAAAATAATAATTGATAGAAACAGAACATTTATTAATTAGCATACAAAAAGTGGGAATTAAATTTTGAATTCAAAATGTGGCGGTTTAAACAAATCATAAACGTTTCAGGTGTTGATAGAAAGACAATTGGAATGTAATAACAATTCATAATATATTTTTACTTTTCAGTTAATGTTTTGTAATTTTGTTACGATATTATGTATTATTTAATTTGTTTTCTTATTGGTTTTCCTCGTTTTGCGCGTTAAGAGATTTTTTTTGTGCGCGAGGTTTTTGGTGAAAAAATGTCGATTTAGTTCACAAATAATGCGTGGTTTTGTGTTTTATTTTCTGTTCGTGTAAGGATTTTTACCTACTACATCGATCTTGTCGAATAATGCAGATCAATTAAATGCAAATTAATAGAATGTTCAATGTACGTGGGGGGAACTATTTGTAAAATGAAAATTGAGAACTCGCGCCATATATCTCCTTTCTCGGACCTTTTTTTCTTTTAATTGATAAAGAACTTCATTGACTGGATAGCTTCGTTATTAATAATCTTCCCACTCGAACTTGAATCAAAAATAGTGCCTTTTAATGTTTTTAGGGCAAGTTAGGGTATATTCTTAGTTAGGACTCTGTTTTTAAAATTCTTATATAAGGCCTCTTTTTTTTATAATTTTATGCGCATTTTCTTTATTCTATTCCTTCATCTTGCTTTGTATCAGTCTGTTCCGTTACCAAAATATTTTTAACTGGAAATATTTAGATTTTTTTTTATAGACGGATAGTTGTAGAAATTTTTTTCCCCTCCCTATTCTTTTGTATCTTTCTATCCTGGTCCCAATATAGTTTTAGTTGGTAACATTTTCGATAATTCTTAGTGATAAACTGCAGAAATGAAAAAAAGTAAGGATTTTTAGCAGTAGTATTGAACGAAGTTTCTCTGCTTGAAATACGACTTACATAGGGTTATTCAGAAAAGGTTACTCAGGGTGATTCAGGAAAGACGGGGAATACTTTAAATAATACACACTATTACAAATAATTTTCATCAAAGAGTATAAGAAGTAAAATGAAACGCCAACGCTCTGGATCACTACGAAGTTGCCGCTTCGTAAACGGTAAAACAGTATTCTTGTGATTTATCGGGAAAGAATGAGAAGCCATAAGTAGACCCCTTTACGATTTGCATCAAACAGAGAAGCAAAAAAGAATCCTTCTTACACGGTGTTGCTGATGTTTTCGAATCGGGCAACCAACTATGGGAAAAATGCTCACCATACAAAACTTTTTGCCTCTATGGTATTTTCATGTGCAGCTTTACAAATCTTGCCCGCGGTTCAAAATTTCGAGGTCCATCGCCAATAGTCCTCATGTTGATTTTCAGTGCGATGTTAATAAATAATCGCTATCACTCGTTTCATAAAGGATTTCTCATTTTTTTCAGTATTACTAAAATGCGCCAATATCCCGTACTATAACACAGTTTGAAAGATTGCTGGAGTAACTTCACAGGGTTGGGTTCGGCGTCTTTTTTCATTACGATAAAGATTTGCTTACGGTTTCATCTTCTTTGCTAGCTTACATTTGTATGTATGATGTTCTTTCTTTCTCCATAAACCACAACACGAATGTCGTTGTAAAGTTTGCGTAACGGCCACTTCTAAACACGCTTATGGCCGCGGTAGCCTAGTGATCATGGTCACGGGCTCGCGGCCGTTGGTTTTCGTTGAGTCGTGGCCAAAAAAAAAAAAAAAAAAAAGACCTGACGTGTAGCTGGGACTGATGCTCATAGAATCTGTCGAGGCTGTAAGTCCTCCCTTTGACGTAGTGTGGATGTTAGGAGAGGGAGATGTCAATTCGGGTGTCGCCCTCGTCACTTGACGGAGGTTCCAAATTACTAGGTTCGTCGCCAATTGCCCTCGTGTTGCTTCTAGTTGCACGTTAATAAAGATCAAATGCGCTTGCGCTTTGGCGTTGCATTTTATTTTAGATGATACATTCTGTAATGAAAATTGTTTGTATTAGCGTGTGTACTATCGTCCGTTTTTGTATTTTTATTTCAAGGAAATTTGAAATCACATGATTATTTAAGTGTAAAGTATCATTTATGAAAATTAATTGAAATAATTTTAATAATACCTAAAGAGAATATGTAACTTGTAATTAAACTATGTATTTTTTTACAGATGCATCTAACTCAGCCGCTCGAAATATTTTTCAGAAAGTAAGTTCAGCCAATAAGTATTTTTTAATTCTTTTAGTTACATTAATTACTGTAAAAAACACTTTTTTTATATAGTTAACTTTTACATTTGATTTTACTTTTCTGATTAAGTTTTTGTTGCAACTGAATTACAACGTAATTGTGTTCTTTCGTTTCTATTAGATTTCCAATGAGACAGGGGCTACAGTTGTGTGGGAAGCTAGCTCTAAAACAAATTCTGTACGCAGAGGTAAGTTTAAAAAAATAATTAATCAGTATATCTATTATCTGTTTGACCCTTTAACAGGGGTAGTCGAGATCCATGTGGATTCTAACCCGCGAGTTACAATATTATTTAATATAAACTGAGCGAAGAATCTCGGACATTTGTCAATATGGTGTTTTCCTTTGTCCTAGCCTTTTTTCTGCCATTCCTTTATCATCAACAAACTGAGGAAGGTTAATTCCTAATTTTTTTTACTCATCCACGTTGTGTAGACTGAGTAAATTAATTTTCTGATATTTCTGCTTGACTTGCCCTTTTTCGAATTCCTTCATTAACACTTCGAGTTTTTCCTCGATTGTGTAAGCCTTTTGTTTTTGTATACACTTTTTCTTTCTATTGTATTTTTAATTTTTACGGAATTCATTTATACCAGGGGAAGAATTTCACAACTTTTGACAAATTTGACCAATACAAAGTGGTTGAACATAATAGTAATTCAACTGATCGCGAAATCTTTTTTTATAAATAAATTTTTATTAAAAATTAATTCAAATTGGAACATATCACTTTCCGAGAAGTTGCTATTCATGTTTATAAAATAGAAGGAAAAAAGTATTAATGTGTGCTCATAAAACTGGAAGTTGTAACATCATCCGAGTAAAAGATAAATTTGAAATTCTGTAAAAGAAAATTAAGAATTATGACACCACAATTTTCTAAGTGCGGCATTAATTAAACAATCAACCTAATTCATTCCGAATATTTAGTTTTCTCTATCATTGATCTTTACTTGATATGCCATAACAATAATGGAATTCAAAGATTGTATGTGATTAAAGTTTTACAATTGGTCTTCTATCAAAACTAGATTATCTTAACTTTTTTTATTTTTCTTAATTAAAGGACAGATTGACTTAGATTTTTTATTATAAAATTCTGGTAATCGGTTCAAAAGTTTTCATTTGTTTGCCCTGCTGATTCGCTTTTCTTATGAAGTCCAAGGTTTTGCTGCTTTAGTTTGTTGTCTAAACATTTTGAGAACGGAAGAAGTTATCCTTTACAAAGAAACATTCATGGGGCCAGAAGTAATTCTTCGGTGTATTTTACAAGGAGTGACTTGATTGATTTTATCCGACCGTACTTGTAGTGCGTAAATGAATGAAGCTGGGGTATGGAGGTGATGCTCGTACGTAATCGATTCTCATGTCCCAGCCTGAATTTTTTTGTCTGCATTTTTTTTCAATAATCAGCGAACCATCAATGAATGAAGAAGCGCCGTCGATTATTGTTTTTGACTGATATAAAAACTTCGAACAATGGTACAAATTTAATTTTGTGAAAGCTTGGCGATTCTCTTGTAGTGACGAAAAAGCGGACTGATTTCAGTCCAGAGAGAGCAATGTTTCTGATACGAAGGAGAATGATTGGGAGAAGTAAAAGAACTACTTTCTCTCCCCCCCCTTTTTTTCCTTCCCAATACACAATAGTATATACATCGCATATCATTCAGTTGAATTATCTGTGGAATAGAAGTTGTGGCATATGTAAAGTGCTCTTTGAACCGAGGTACGTTATTTAGTGATAGATTTAAAAAATTGTTCTCTCTATTCTGCAATAATTTAAAAAAGCTTTATGATTTCCATACATTCGTTTAAATCGCTCAATTTAATCTGCCTGTCTAAAAATTGAATGCAAGATTAACAGCAGAAATTCACTAAAAACAATTCAGATTTTTATGCTCAAACCCCATCGGAGGCGTGGATACAAGAAACGTCTTTGACGGCGTCTGGTATATGTACCTCTGACCAAGTGAGCTGCATGGAACGGATGACGCATTTCGAGTTTACAACATTTTGCTTCGTTAATATTCTAATAAAAAAAACTGCTCTTGGTAATTATAATTAGTGAAAGCATGACGCGTTCGTTTTTGCTATTTTGCATAATGAAGCGATTTTTAGGGTAAATAATTCATTGCCATAGTTCCGGGAAACTATTATGATATCAGTGTTCAATCTTCATTATTTCAACGGGGGAGATTGCCTACTTCGCTTAGCAATCCTTTTTTTTTTTTTTTTTTTTAAAAAAAAACACCCATAATAACAAGGGACTCCTTTGTTCATTTATTCCGAAGAGAGTGCTTTTGTTTTGATTGCGCGCTTCGCATTATTCGTTTTTTATTACCAATCCTCGCTGCCTACTGAGATACAGACTAGAATAGCCTTTATTTGCTCAGAATCCTTGTTCCGCCAGCCCATTTCGTGAAATTTAATCTTAAGCTGCGCTCTGCAGTTGGATAATATTACTCCCGAAGACTGGCTACCAATATGTACAAACTTTTGAATTTTTTTATGCTTAATGTTAGTCATTGAATATAATGTTAAATATTAATGTATTTTGGTATTTATTAGTGTGGGTATTTTGTATTTATTAAAATAAATGGGCAAGTAAATCTTCTCTCCACCCCACCTCATAAATTAATAGGTATTAGATATCCTTTGAAATGAAAGACTTTTTTTTAAAAAAAAAAAAAAAAAAATCTTCATACTTCTCACAAGTGCACATTTTTGCTATACATTTATTGAAAAAAGTAAATTGTATGAGGAAATATGCTTATCTTGAAAAAGCGAATTTTTTCCAGATTTTACAACTTAATACAGTATTTTGTATTGAAACTGAAACGCCTTCTGTTTCGTAAAGTTTCGAAAATTATGCGGCCGCGGTATAACCAAGCGGTCATGGATAGTGATGTTTGAGCTGAGTTGAGTGTCCGAATCCTGGTTTCTCTTAAGGCCCATCGTGTAGAGAGGCTAACACGCGTTAAGTCTGTTAGGCACTCAAGTCCTTATGTTAGAATAATGTGAAATCTAGGAGAGGACGGTGCTAGCTCGGATTTTGTCTTCATCATTTAATCGTGATTCAACATTTGGAGCTAATAGCTTGTTATTGTTTTTAATCTGTCTAGAAATAAGTATATATGTCTCTGTATACATAACAGGTCAATTGAAAAGTCCCCGGCCTACCATAGTAAAACACATTTTTTTGGCAAAATTAATTTTTTTTATTCAACATAATTCCCTTCAAGGGTGATACACTGATTATAGCGACCCTCCAACTTTTCGATATTATTTTTGTAGTACGATTTGTCCTTTGCTTCAAAATAGACCTCAGTTTCGGCGATCACCTCTTCATTCGACGAAAATTTCTTCCCAGCTAGCATTCTTTTGAGATCTGAGAACTAGAAATAGTCGCTGGGGGCCAGATCTGGAGAATACGGTGGATGAGGAAGCAATTCGAAGCCCAGTTCATGGATTTTTGCCATCGTTTTCACTGACTTGTGACATGGTGCATTGTCTTGGCGAAGCAGCACTTTCTTTCTTCTTCAAATGCGGCCGTTTTTCGGCGATTTCGTCCTTCAAACGGTCCAATAACGCTATGTAATAGTCGCTGTTGATGGTCCTTCCTTTTTCAAGGTAGTCAATGAAAATTATTCCATGCGCATCCCGAAATACAGACGCCATAACCTTGCCAGCCGACTGTTGCGTTTTCCCACCCTTTGGAGCGGGTTCATCGTGTGCAGTCCACTCGGATGACTGTCGATTGGACTTCGGAGTGAAAGGATGGAGCCATGCTTCATCCATTGTCACATATCGATGCGAAAACTCGGGTTTATTACGCTTGATCATCTTCAAACACTGCTCCGAATCATCAACTCGTCGTTGTTTTTGGTCAAAAGTGAGCTCGCGCGGCACCCACTTTGCACAGAGCTTTCTCATTACCAAATATTCGTGAATGTACACGTTCAGTTGATATCTTTAGAGTGTCTGCTGTTTCATTCAATTTCAATTGACGGTCATTCAAAATCATTTTGTGGATTTTTTTAATGTTTTCGTCGGTAACAACCTCTTTTGGGCGTCCACTGCGTTCACCGTCTTCGGTGCTCCATCACGTCTAAACTTAGCATACCAATCCTTGATGGTTGATTTTCCTGGGGCAGTGTCCGGAAACTCGGCATCAAGCCAAGTTTTTGCTTCAACTGTATTTTTCCTCTTCAAAAAGCGAATATTTTATCAACACGCGAAATTCCTTTTTATCTTTTTTTTCACAATAACAAAAGTTGCTTCACTCAACATGCTATAATTCAAAAACTAATGATCCGACAGCTGTCAAATTTATACACGCATCTTTTGAGGGTTAGGGCTAACTAAAAAACATATGAATTTAATTCTAGTAGCGCCATCTATGTGTCAGACCGGGGACTTTTCAATTGACCTGTTAGTAATAATTTCATGAAGAAAAGATATTGTTTAAACATTGAAGTGCTTACTTTTAGATAGGTACATTTGAAAAACCAGAAATATGGAAATTTGTTTGTAATTTCTGTAAAAAGCACGCTGCTCTGTTGACAAAATGTTTACATTTCGAATTTGTCTGAAAATTGGTAATGCGCGTAAATTATATATTTGTTTCGTAAAAGGGCAAGCTTTTCCGATAATGAATAAGACTTGGAAGGAAAACCGAGTCATATTTATGTTACGGTTTGAATAATTTTTAAGTGGATGTAATTAAACGAGTAATTATCCTTCTAGGAATTTAAATACAACGTACGAAAAGATAATTAAATGGCGCTTAATGAGATGTAAAAGGTAGCTTTTCTGCAATATCTTCCCCAATACAAAGTGGGGTTAATTCATTTATGATATCGTGGAAGATCGAAAGGCAATGAATCAAAACAATCTGGGCTTTGGCTAAGCTAGTACTCTGGTCAAATTGATGACATTTTAAGGCTGTCTTCTTATGTCTCAGCCACTCATTTCTTTCGGTAAGCAAGGAAATCATGACATTGAGGCAACTTAGCGATCTTTTTCTTTGTGATGTTTACTTTCATTTGCAAGATAAGGTAACGTGTCCTCGGTTATACCCTAGCGATTTTTCTCTAATTTCGACCCTTCTCGTCATCATTTTTTTTCTTCCATCTTTTTTATATCTAGATCACAGCAACGTATGTCTTGGCGCAACGTGACCACATTTTTCTCGTATACCATAAACTCGCTACTTTCACTCATTCATGTCTGAATGCAGACTCTAGTCTGCGAATATTATTTCAGGGTGGCGGAGAATCAAGGTCCGAAATTAAATTAAGTTCCTCTCGGTATACCTCTTAGTTATTCCGATTCCTTAAAGTTTCGAAATATCTTATTAACACGCCACTTTTCTATTAACAGGTAAAATTAATTTTATTTAAACTATCACTATAGGATGGCACATATTCTATATCGAAAAAAGTAGATTGACGGATTAGAAATAACTAGTTCATTTAATTATGCCATTCTCTACATTGTGGTGAACAGAATATAATTTTCATGCGGAAAAATTTTTCAGTCAGAAAATATTCCGCGTTCAAGTCCTTTTCTTTAATGTTTTAGGCGAAGACAGCTTGTACCCCTTTATTACTGAATTGCACGAACTTACAGTGATATTTAAAAGTATCTTCAACTGCAAACTTCCTGTCAAAGAAATCTGTTCCTGCTTATGTAACGTGTATGAATGATTTTCTGAATGAAAGATTACTTCGAATCATAACCCCGCATGTCACGTGACAAGGGAAGGGTTTGAGCAGAGAAGGGAGCGGAAAAAAAAGGGAAGCATCCTCGGAATGTCCGAGAGGACACACGTGAATCATTTGCGAGATACGTCCTCGGTCTCTGATTGAGAGTGATGAGGGTGCAGTGATCATTTTCCGAGCCATCTGCGACTTTTTACTCTTATGCCGTTCCTTGTGTCACCGCAACATGATTCACGAGAGTCGCGCTTAACTACGCTTTTCTTGTAAACGCACATATCTCTTGGATGTGGTTTGTGAAAAGAACTCTCTTGGATGTGGTTTGTGAAAAGAACTAAGTTTTTTACAAACATGTCCGATTCTTGGTGTTTAATTTTTTTTTTCTTGCGTAACCGTGGATAATTGAAACAGCTGCAACACTTCATAGTGAAAATTTTGTGGTGGTACATTTTTGAATATGGAAAAATTCTCTCAAGTGAACTCGCCGGGGACTTGATAATTAAGAGTTTTACTAATCTGATTGTACCAAAAATTATGAAATTGTCATCTAAGCTGTCAATTCTGTTTTGCACAATTGTTGAGTGCATTTAGCATTGGTGAAGATTTTTGGTGATTTTTGTACACTAGTATTTATATATTGTTTGCTTATTTGCATTGCGATTCAAGATTTGAAAGTGTGATGTGTCCCCGGAGTAGATCCCTCATCGATACTTCTCTATTTTGAACCCTTTTTCTTGCAGATCAATTTTTATTTTTTCTAATTTTTTCTAATGCCTAAATCACTGATACACGTTGTTTAGCGCAGCATATCTCGATTGGCTCTTACTCCAATAAACCTCTGCTGTTACGATTTGGATTTATTATAAGTAAACCAATTTCTTGTTAACAATATTTATGAAATTAATGTAAGCAGCTGAATGTATGTTTCCTGATGTATAACAAGTAATAAAAAAAAAAAAAAAATTTAAAGTCAATTCCTATTTAGGTCAACAAAGATTTTTTTTTTTAATTTTAATTACTTTTTATTAAGTTATTTGGCGGTACTTTGCCAAATGTGGCTACCGTGGTCCGCCTCGCGAACTTAACGTTCAGCCATAAAAAATCACCAAGTTTGGCAATTTTTGAAATCGCGCCAAGTAGTTGGGCCAAACTGCATTCTCACCAATTAAATTTAATTAAATGAATTAATTTTTGAAAAAAATGTATTTACATCAAGTATCATCCATTTTAAGTTTAAAAAGATGTATTTCAACTTGAGTGGATGAATAAAAAATATTTTATTAAAGAATAAAAATTTGAACAAGATATGTATAGAGAGAGTGTGAGCTAATAGTAGAAATTTAAAAAAAAAAAAGATCGACTATCGTTTAATCCTCAGCCGATTTTTATTATGAGCGTGGTCGTGATCATATCTGGTGGCATGGATGAAAAATCTCTAAATTTCTCTTCTACTTAGTTTTGTTGAATTGAATGTGGACTATAGGGATGTGAGGATGTCGACGCAGATTATGAATAATAAGTCTTAAGGCGAATGTGGAATAACCAGAAGTTTGTGATGAAATAAAAATTCGAATTTTAATGAGATCCAGTTAAAAATTATTTAAAAGGAAGTCAATAAAGATTTCTTGTTAACCATGTTTTTTAACAGTTGACCTAGAATTACCTGAACCGGATACGGAGAAATGGTTTTAAAATGTGGTTTCTAAAGAAATATCGGAATTTTTTTTTAAAGGACTTGAGATCCATTTTGTAAAACTTCATATTAGAAACGCATCGCAGGAAGCAAATGGTACTACTTAATGTTTAATGAACTAGAACGGTCAAATTATTAACTGTGGCGTCAATTGTTTACAAGCATACACATGCGCGCCCAGACATAAAACATGCAAAAGTTATCTCTGTGTTCAAAAAATATCCGACTTGTGTTCACAAAAATACAAAATCTCGTTCTCTAATACAAAAATCTTATATTAACCTTTTGAACAGCATCTTAATGAATCATTTAGTACACAGACTCATACACAACTTTAGCACTATATTAATTACAAGTATACATATCTAATAATTAGTAAAATATGGTCGCTGCAGTGAAATGGAAATACTTATTCCTTTCCTAAATTTTATAAAACAAGTTCAAGTTTTAAATCTTCCAAAAAAAAAAATGAAATTTTTATGTTTTGTAATTAGTCACATGGTGTTACTTTTTTGGTAACTATCACTCGCATGCGGAGTTCCCTGGGTCAACTCTCACAAAATTCACTAGTTTTTTTCCCCGGTCTGTCAGAAGGAGACAAAATAGTTCAAGTAAGAAAAACAAGCATATCATCGTAGCAACGCCAGTGGATTCAAAGCTCAGGTTTAAATGTCGTATTATCGGCTACAGTTGAGTGTGAAGAGTTATTTTCAAAGCAGACACCTTGGGCTCTTAACACGATTCTGACTGTGACAGATGCTTACGAGTTTAGTTCTCATTGTTTGTTGTGGAATGGAAGCTACAGGCAGGTGGTCTTGGAGGAGATTTTTTTGTTTTTGTTTTTTGATCAGTTGTCAGTGATAGAAGTCGCGTTGGAACACCACTTTTGAGATTGCTCGCACACATGCAGTCTCTTCTTTTTGGAACGAATTCGGGTTCCTTTCCATTTGGAAATCGCCAAACATCACATAAAATACCTGTAGCGTTAAAACTTATCTGTCATTTTGTCAAAGACAGATCTGACATCGTCCTTCACACATCCTCACTCATTGACTTGCTATTAACAGCTTTTGTGTAAGCAGGAAAAGGAAATCACAGGTACCAAATTATGTCTTTTGGGCATTATGCACGAAAGATTATGGTAGGGTACTTTTTGATTACATTAGTGTATGGGAAGTAAAATTCATGATATAGAAGTAATATAATTAACTGACAGAAATCTCAATCGACGTTAATACTCATATATAATAGCTATGGTGACCAGCTACGCTGCCTTTGGAAACCACATTTCAGAAAGCAATATTTGACAGCCATTTATTTAAGTGTAGCGAAAGCAAATCACAAAATTTCACCAGATTACTCTCCCTTTCCCCTTAGAACGACACCATTCTGTGAACACAATTTTTCTCAAGACAAAATGGCGAGTTTTGAAATGGGAGCAACGCCTGAACAAAAATATCGCTAAGACTCAAAAGACTTAACAGAGGTTCAAAATTACGAGGTCCGTCGCCAATAGCCCTCGCGTTGCTTCTAATGCGATGTTAATAAAAACAACTTAACTAAGTATTTTCAGCAAAATTGCTTTAGAGCCGCACCATTCATCTGCAAGAACCTCTCGTGACCCCCCCTCCCCGAAGTATGAACACACTAGCATAAAAATTGTACTACTAAACATTCTTTTTAAAGATAACTTATGCATCATTTTTTGTAGAATTTTGAGTATCCTGCACGGAGAAATTTCAAAAAGCTTGTTAGTTTTAGAAGATATAAATACGTGGAAATATTTTAAAAGAATAAGTCTAACTTACAGGGAAGGCCACAGTTTTTATGTAAATGCCATGCAAAATAGATTTAATTACATAATTTACTGAAACAGTGACTCATTTCTTGTACCCTAATCTATTTATATAGTTGGATTGTTTCGTGACAAAGGTTATTAATTTGGTGATTATTTGAATCAAATTTATTATAGCCCTTGTTAGATGTTATCCCTGGACTGGCGTCACTGTCTCCTGTTTCAAATGCAAATGATAAATCGTTGTGTCTAGCCCGCGTATGGTTTTATGTTATGATTACGTCTACGTTTCTGAATAATAAAGATCCAAATAATAATGTTTGCAACTCCCGTACCAGTTCTTATTTACAGTTTTGCGTTCAGATGAAATAATTATACAAAGAAAAAATTACCTTCACTAGTTAATAATCGTTTTTCTTTTACTTTTCTGTGTTCAAAATCAATTCAAATGAAATAATACACTAAATAGATCAAAATCAATTCAAATGAAGTAATACACTGAATAGATCTGCTTTGGCTTTTGTACACGTATGTTAATTTGAATTACTGTTGTGGATTGTTAATAAGTATTGTTCATCCCCCCTCCTCATATTCTTCGCAATGAATATTTTTGAAGATGAATATGAATTGAATAAGTTTATTCTTGGTATAAGTAATAAACGATGAGATGAGAGTAGGATAAAAAGTCGCTACAAAGCGACCAGAGAAAGTCAATGTATATGTGCTCATCCTCTTGTATTCTCGCTTTTTTGAATTTCTGAATCTCTTTCTTGTCTTCGTCTAGTGGTGATCATGTTCGTGAACTTGCAGTCGGCGGTGTTTCCATCGAGTCGTAATTTCGATTCCTGATGCCACGTAAGTGGTCTCCAGGGTGCTAAACTTCAAAATTTTCGATTTTTTTTTTATTTAAAAAATATGTTCTTCATTTCAAGCTGAACATTTTGATACCATCCATTTGATAATACTAAAAAAACTTCAAAAGTTATTTGAAAAAATTCCAGAGAGTGTTTTAGTAAGATCAGTGTTTAAATGGACAGATGCCACTCCCACAAAATTTTTGTTTCTGTTTACATTTCATTATTTATTTCTAAGTAAGCCTCATTAAAATATTTTAACCGCTGAGACTTATCAGAAGGAAGCCTGCAATTCGGCACATTGCTTATACTTTATTTCAATTTGTTAATTTTCGTACGTTGTTAGAACACAATTTTATGAATTCTTAAGCATATTGTTTTCCCATTCTTGACTTGAGAAATAGATCATTCTACTTTGAAAAGACCATCTGGAAAGCGTCCAAAGAAAAGGAAATTCTATGGGAATTGGTTTTTTTTTTTAAAAAAAAGATGATAACTTACCAGATGATAATGTTTTACCAACGAATGATGTAAACACAAAGTCTACTTCCAGCAGGAAGTTGGCTTGTATTCAGACTTCTTTACAATATAATCTTTCTGCGGCAAATGAAAATTTCAAAGGATATAGAATACTCGATCACATATTGATTTTTAATTCTATTCTGTCTGTGTCAAATTGCACTAAGTGTCATGGAGCAATGAAAATAAGTGAGAAATCGAGGCATGTTTTGTCTTCTTGGTTTCATATAGATTGTAAAAACTGTGGAATTGTCAGCCCTTTTACAAGCTATAAAATAACTAGCAATAAAAAAAAATACTTCAGAAATTAATAGATCTGTTTTTTTCAATGAGATGCATTAGTAAAGGCTTAGAAGACATTCGACACAATGATGAATCTTCCTAATCCTGTCGAGCAAAAAACTTATGATGCTATAAACAACAAACTCTTGGATGTTACGAAAGAAGTGGCGGAAACAGGTATGAAAATAGCAACGGAAGAAAAATCTTCATCTCCTAATAAACTGCTAACAATCAATGATGATGGGACTTGGAAGACGAGAGAACATATGTCATTAATTGGATTGTGCTCGGTGATAGGTGCAGAAACAGATAAAAAGGTTTTAGTTAGAGAAGTACTATCATCTTTTTGTAAAGGATGTTATCTTTACGAAGATGTTAAATTTGGTTTGAAATACAAGAAATGGCAGAGACACCATATATTTCATGTAGAAAAAACTGTTTTGGCTCTGCTGGCAAGATAGAGGTAATTGGAATGTTGAGAATTTTCAATCGTTCCGAAAAACTTCAGGATCTGAAATATTCTAACTATATAGGTGACGGTGATGCTAAAACTTTCAGTGCCTTTTCTGAAAGCAAACCATACGGGGATGACCATCTAATTCAAAAGGTTGAATGTGTTGGTCTCGTGCTAAAGCGGATGGGCGCAAAACTTGGAAGCTAAAATTAATAGATGGAAAAAAGAAGTCTGAAGGTAAACTGTTGGCGGTAAAAGTAGGCTGACTGATAGTTTGATCGATAAACTTACCTTTTACTATGGAAATGCAATTTGAGGCAACTCGGCAAGTGTGAAAGGTATGAGGAAAGCTGTTTAGGGTCACTCATGTAGCACCAATGATGAACCAATACAGTGGTTTTGTCACACAATTCCACATACATAACGTAGTTATAACACTGTAATCAATAACAATACTGAGGCAAACTTACAACCACAAAAATCTCAATTGCTAAAGCAGTACGTAATGTTATAAAACCAGTGTTTGCAGATTTATCTCATCCAACACTACTGAGAAAATGTTTAGGTGAGAAGACGCAGAACCCAAATGAACGTCTGAATTCATTAATATGAAAAATTTCCCTGAAGATAATTGGTTCTGGTCTCCTAGTTCCAGAGATTGCAACAAATCTGGCCACTAGCATTTTCAGTGATTATAACCAAATACTTATTTCTGTTATAGAAAAGTTTGGCTTGAAAATGGATAAGAATATTTGCTTATCACTGGCTGAACGTGACAAACAAAGAATGAAGACTTCGAAAAAACGGAGTTAGGCATCATCTTTTGAGGCACACAAAGCAAAACTAATACAAAAAACAAAAGAAAGAGTTGTTGGAGCAAAAGGAAGACACATTTTATGATCCTGGAAAATTTTAATATGTAAATTTCGAAATTTAATTTTATAACTTAAATGTTAATAATGTTTATTAACGTTATAACTTTAAATGCATTTTCTCACTTTTATTATTTTTTTTTCATTTACGCGCAGAATATTTCAAAACGTATAATACTTAAACACTTAAAAGTTTGTATGTTAAATAAATACAACTCTTACCCTCATCATCTTAACGAACTCTTAAAACTGAGCCTAAATTTAGTAAAGTAATTCTGTAGAAAATATCTTGCGCGTAGTGGAACTTAACAAAAATTTCTTTCAGAAATTTTGAGTATTTTTTTGTCCTCATAACATAAAAAATTGAAGTATTTTATGTATTTTACATGTATTAGAAACCTCATACATTTATAAAGCATGTGTAGAAATATCAAATTATTTAATTTAAATTTAAATTAGTTAGTTAGTTAGTTCAAACTTGTATACATTTTCAGCTGTCGAGATAAATTTAACACCCCTGAGACCCCTTAAGACCCGCCGCGTAATGAGGCTTGTTAGACGTTAATTAAGTTCTCCCGTTGACTTAGTGTGAAAGTTTGGAGGGGGAGTTTCCTTCTCAGGTGTCATCCTCGACACTTGACCAATGTTCATAGTTTAGAGGTTCGTCACCTAGCCTTTAAATTGCTTTTAAGTGTGTGATGTTGACAAACAAATAATCAGTCAAATAATGTCTTCACTTAATGCCTAAGCTCCCAATCTTTTTTGGCCTACCGTTCCCGTCTCGATTTAAAAAAAAAAAAAAAAACACCCCCACTATCCCCATTTTTTTTTGGGGGGGGGGGAGGGAAGAAGCATCGATTATCGTTGCTGAAATCAACATAAATATGAGATTTCAGATGTTTAATAAATTTTTTGGAAAAGTTCCACTTCCAAAGTTAGTACAAGAAATAAATCACGCTTTAACCCCCCCCCCCAACTCTTTTTAGAATGCAAAGCAATAATCGAGTTTTTAGACCTAGAGCAGGAAATTATCAGGGATTAACATTAGGTGCGGATATACGAAATGACATGCAGTCGGGAGCCGTAATCATTTATGATATGTGCAAATGTGCAATCTTTATATATATATATATATATATATATATATATATATATATATATATATATATATATATATATATATATATATATATATATATGTTGATCGAACCGAAACATAAGTGCTCTGTGTGGTGAACTGCGCAAGGTGCGACTCGTGAATGTACAAGTATAAAAGGAATTGGGAACAAAGCTATTATGTACTAATATCTATTTAAATGCGGACTGATCTAGTTTAAAAGGAGTTTTGTGTGTCGAAATATATGTTCGTTCTTAAGAGTATTTGCCCAGGGGGCGGCAGTTGGTCCACAACGCCTCTTTAGTGTATCTTAACGTCTGCCGGCGGGGTAGTATTGTCTCCAATTTTCTTGGAATAACAAGTTTCTTAATCTATTCGAATTTAATTTTCAACTTCGAAATTGAATGTTCGCATGCAACCGGAGAGATGAATAGAGATCAACATATAAATTATATTTGTGCAGATCTAGGTAGCAACATGAAATACAGTTTCTGCGTGCATGTTACCCACGTGAATTATATTCGTAGTTTTCATTGCTTTTTAACATTACTTGTAGTTATATCTTCATCTTAGGATTTGGCAGTGCCAAAGATAAATTTCATTTCCTCTCGGAAGTCTAAGAGTTCGTTTTTGAGAATTTCTGTTTCAATTTCCGGATAAAATGTTTGTAATTTATTCTACACTTTTTTCAAGAATTTAAAACGTAACTAACTATGCGTATGATGTTTCTTAGAATCGTTGTCGAGGCCCACCGTCAGGTCTGTTCTATTTTGTAATTGACAAAATGGATTGGAACCACAGATAGCTTAAGCCGAAGAGACACTTGCGGCGAACGTTGGACGGGCAGTTGTATCGGCCCAAACGAGTATCATTCCGTAATGCGCTATCTGCTGTATTAATTGTGCTCTGCTTGAATGAATATTTTTAAACGTTCATTACAATTTTAATCATTATAAAGGAAAGCATTGTTCAGCATACAAAATAGATATGTCCACTTGCACATGCCAGAGCCCTCTCGAGGCACTGGCCCTTTTCCTGATCTTATAGAATGGTGTGGAATTTTTTTAAAAAAAAAAAAAAAAAAACTAATATTTATAAAATTGGTTGTAAGCATTAAACCTTTTTTTTTTTTTTTTTAAAAGAACCATCCATCAAAATTAGTGGTTCTGAAGAAAGTGTGAAAATGGCTAAAGAAATGTTGCTTGAGAAGATGGAAGTACAGGCAAGTGTCTTATATTGATTTTTAGACAAATTTATTGTCGTCAATATGATGGTCTCCTGGTATATAAATAAAGTTAATCTATAAAAATTTTTTCAGAGTAATCGTGTTGTAATGAAGATGGAGGTAACCCATCTGGAGCACCCTTTCCTTATTGGTAAAGGTGGTAAACTTATAAATATTGTGAGGGAAACCACAGGATGCCACATTCACTTCCCTGATGGTAACAAACTTGAAACCAAAAGAGGCTGTCCTTTGGAGAAGATAAATCAGGTCTGAACTACCCTTATTGATTTTCTTAATATTTCATATATGTTCACCTTGGATGCATTAATGAACATTTCATTGTGATGCATGTTATCAAGATTTTATGTTAATGCATCTTGGTAGGCATTAACATAATATCTTGGAAGTATACTCTTTTGAATTATTTAAGTCTAAAAGTCATGCCTTATTTTTAAAAGTTGAAATTTTTTTTAATTATGAAAGAAAAGATCGTACAAATTGGTATATTAACCTTATTTATTGTTTAATGTGATAAATCCATTGGTATTGTTTTAAAGTTAAATAAAGCAAAGCAAAATATAAAAACTTAAAAATGAAAATTCTGCATGATTTTGTTTGCACATTGTAACCAAAACTCTTTAAGATAAAATAATTTTTTTTGTTACACTTTTTGACTTTTCCTAAATGATTTCTTTCAGTTTGTCATTTTTAGATTGATGCTGAATAATATCTTTCATTTCTGAAGAATTCATTTTAAGTGAAGCATATATATATAGACATGTATTAAGCTTAAAATACATTTTAAGTTTAATATAAAAAGTTGAAAGTATCTTTATGATGTGAATGTTAGATATATTTTTCGTTGGTCGTAATTCTTCTATCCCAGTTTCATAATGTGTAAGCATGCCATGTGGCTTGTTTTTTCTTGCTAGCATCTGAACCTCAGCATCAGAGAATTTTTTTTAATTCATCTGGTGGCATGAGCATTTGGTTAAAAGTATTTGATGTTATTCTTCTAACTTAGATGTACCATGTACTACTGGTATTGCATGTGGATACATAAGTTGTTAAATCATGTAAATTGCAGTCGTTGAATCTCTTAATTACACAGTCCATTTATTTCATTGCATCTAAGCTATCCTACATTGAATAAAAACGGATATAAAATTCATGTGCATAATTTATTTAAAGTTTCTGAATTCAATAAGTGAGTAAGTTATATCAGTAGTATGCGAACAGTGTGCACTATATACTTGCATGTTGAATTACGTTTTACAATATGTATGTACAGAAATATTTAGTTACATTAAAATGTAATGTTATTTAGATTGATTTATGTATATTATTATTAATTACATATATAAACCTTTTTATATTTCAAATGTTGTGCAGTACATAAAAATCAAGATTTTAGTGTTAATATATTGTATGGTGAAAATTTCTGTATTATTTGTTGAATTTTAAAATTACTGAACCTTTTTTGTATTCCCCCCAATAAATGTACTTTTTATGCAAATTATTTGGAAATGTGCATGCAATGTATGAAAATACAATAAAAGAAAGAAAATCTAATAAAATTATAAGAATTTGGGTATTAAGTTATAATTATGTAATGAATAACTATGAATGAAATATCCCAGATTCATAACATGTAAACAACTTGCTTGGATTTCATGCATGGATGAAATCCATATTTAGCTTAACTTGGGTGGCTTTTGTATAAATGTGGTTTTATATTATTGTGGAACAAGATGTTTACCTTATGTATGAAACAGAACATTTGTGGACATCTTGATAATTTTTTTTAAAAAGGTTCTTTTTAAACAGAAAAATATGCATGGTTTTTTGTTTATTATTTTGAACTTGATAGGAGTGTGTGTGTTCAATTATCCATTATTAGGTATTTTTCGTGCTTATAATATCACTTTTATTTTTGATAAAATGTGTGATAATGGTTGTAGTTATATTTTGTTTTCTTTTCCCTTTCCTGTTTAAAATTCAATTACATTTGTGTGAAATTCAAAATAAACTTATTTTTATTATTATTTTTTTTTCCTCTTTTCCTGCAGGTTTCTATATATGGTGATCCTCTAAATGTAGAAAGTGCTCGAGTAATGATAAGAGTAAGTTTTATATAGTTTGGTTATTCATCTAATTACAAACTGTCCTGGTTATTCATCTAATTACAAACTGTCCTGGTTATTCATCTTATTACAAACTGTCCATGAAATCTTCGGAGTTCAAGTTAAATTTAAAACATTTTCTGATGAAGACTGTGATTGTTTTAAGTATAACATATTTGGTACATTATTTATGTAACATATTTGCATAATTGTTTTTCACTCTGAACTAGCAATTATAATCCTTTTGATGTAAGAAAAATAGAGAAAAAAAATTATCTGTAGATTATAATTTTGCTGAACTAGCATTTATAATTAATTTGTTGTATATTATAATTTTTAATAGCTATTTAAATGGAGGAATAGCTATTTAATAGTAGGAATTACATAGAATTTTTTATTAATTAATTTATATGTTCAAGTATAATTTTTTTATTAGTATTTTTAAAACATAACTAGAATTAGTTAAAGAATAACCTTTATTTGCACGTTCCATATTTGTTGAGTGAATATTTTTGTTACACAGTTTAGTTTGTATACATGATGTTTTATTTTAATTCCCTTTTCCATATTTGCTCCAACTTGTTGAAAATTTCGATGAATAATATTGCTTCCATATTAATCGTTGACAAATATGAAGTTATGACTAATTTATTTCTTAAATATATTTAAATTAATATGATACTATAAATTAATATTCGTATTTTCATTTGGTATATAAACATTTGATTTTAATACAAAAAATATTTTTAGGCATTAATACCTGTCCAGATGTATTTTGAAGTTCCTAAGAACTTTTTATATGAAAATGTGATTCCAAGTGGTGCCCTCCCAAGTTATGATTGTCCACCTCCAGATAGCAGATTCTTGGCAGCTTATAATGGATTGTTTCTTTATTCGGCTATGGGGGGAAATGGAAAAATTATTATCATTAGGTGCAACCAGGACCAGTTTTCAAATTTACGAAAAGAAATCACTATGATAATGGAGCTTATCTGTTGTACCAATGGGGTAAGTTGATGTCATTATTAAAAATAGAATTTATAAGATGTATATCGAAATGGAAAAATACATTTACATTTCATCTGGAAATGTTAAGATAAAATTAAATAATTATTATTTGTATATTGCTAAACTACAATTCATAACTAGCAGCAGTTTTAAAAATATTTTTATCCTTGACTTAAATTTTTTGCTTAGAATTTCTGTGTCCTGTTTAGTTCAATTTCAACTGTGTTGGTTGTACAGGTGGCATTAAATGATAGGATACCAAGTGCCTTTACACAAATTTATTGTAATTAATTTAAATATTATAGGTGATATTTTTACATTAAGAAAATGCTTGTATCAATTTTTTTTTTTTACATTGCAAATGTAACATATTTTAAGGTGCTAGTTGTTCCCAGAAAAATCATTACTGTTGTTACAATGTCCCCCAGACACAATGTTCTAATTCATGGGTGTCTAAACTATGACTGTTTGAGGGCCACATTGCAACAAAAAAATTTTGCTGGGCCACACATATAATATTTGTTCAACAAATTGAAATAAAAATCAACTTTGAGTAGTTTTATTAAAATAAATTAACTTCTTTTTCTTTTTAATTTTTTAAAATTTGAATTAGATATGTATATCGGTACATATTTATTTTAAATTTTGTAAAAGTTTCATTTCATCTAGTTCGGATTTCATAAAGATGGAAAAAATTCAAATTAACGTGATGGATGAATTTGCTTTTGTTGAACAAACAAATTGATATAGAGTTCAATGGGCGAAGTTGCAATTCTTAATGCCTTTTCAAGATGTTTGTCAGTTATCTTTGTCCTATTTTTGTTTTTTGTATGTTTCATTCTTGAAAATAATTGTTCACAAATATAAGTACTGCCAAAAACTGAAGACATTAATAAAGCATGAATGGGGAAAGTAGGATATTTATCGCGAGGTAGGTAATCTTTATAAAACTCCAGTAAAGAAACATTCTCAATTTTTTCCTTTTGTTGAATGTCGCTTTGAAGTTCAATGCATTCCATTTGAAGATTTTGTGTTCCCCTCCGAGCAATAGTTCAGAGCCTCCGCTCCGCGGCGCTGGCTGTACCACCCACAAGGCTCTGAACTATTGCTTGGAAGGGATGGGAACACTACATCTCTTAAAATAGGCTTGTAGCAGTCCTAAGGAGGCCTACTCAACTGCTTCCATGCTACTAAGTCCTTCAACTTGCTCCCACAAGACTCACTTTTCTCTCCCTCCTTGCGGGCGGTACTGCCAGTGCTGCGTAGTGGAGGCTCTGAACCATTGCTTGGAGGGGATGGGAACACTACAAAGAATTTCAGCTGCTGAGTTAAATTTGTAAACAAATGTAATGTCAGAGCTTGGTGGGGAGATGTTGTGTTCCTCTCCCCTCTGAGCAATGGTTCAGAGCCTCCACTATGCGCCGCTGGCAGTACCGCCCGCAAGGAGAAAGAGAAAAGTGAGTTTTTGGAGTCAGTTGAAGGTCTTTGTAGCATGGGAGCAGTTGATTAGGCCTCCCTAGGAGTGCTACGAGCCTATTTTAATCTCTAAAAAAAGTTTTGTTAAGTTTTAAAAGTCGCAACTCATTTCATTATATTTCCGAACCACAGTCAAACATTACTCTTTGAAGGCAATTTATTTATTTCTAGAGAAAATTGGGTGGTTTTTTTTTTCTGTGATGGGCTCCCTTGTCCAAAAGGATTAAAAATCAAAATACAATGCAATATACTGCATACAAATATGGTAATTCTTCAAAAAATTCCCCTTTGAGGAGATATGCACTTAATTCGAAACGTAAATTTGTGACGCCCGCCCGAACCGGGCTTCATCTTGTGCCTTCGCTAGATTCAATTATTAAACACAATGACACAAATAATCAAAGAGACACTAGAACAATCTATACTTAAATTTATTAACTTATATTTACTATGTCAACAACTCGCTATGCTCTCCAGGGTAAGCTTTCTAATGCCTTAGTTCAACCCACCAATAGTAATTTTAACAGCCTCTTACCACTAATCCTTCCTCAACTGCAACTCAGACTCTGGATCAACTGTTGAAAACAGTGGGAAATATACCTCTAGCAACAATCTTTACTTGAACCCTCTCTTTCCTCCTTCCTCTTTTCTATCACTTTAGCTTCACTTCTCTTACAGCCTCTCTCTTTCAACCTCTAATCCTTCAGCCTCTCTTTCAGACTCACTTGCTACTTTCAGTTGGAGTTTATATATTTCCTAACTCAACCACTTTACTTCATTTCTAACTGCTTTACATGATAACTTTACACATCACGTTTCATTTTTGGTTGGGCAAAGGTTGTTTAGCCAAAGCAATCAATCTTAATTGAAAGTCCCCAAGGTTAGTGAAGAGAAACCACGAATAGCCCAATGTCACAAATTCTCATGGCATACTAAGATGTTTTTATTTAAATTATTATTTCAAAATAAATGTCAACGAATTAATTATATGTGAAAAATATTGCAAATGTTTATTCTTTTAATAAAAAATGTGTAAATTTAAATATTTTCTTAATTTGCATTTGGGCTGCATTTGAAAGGTTTTTGGGCCGCACTTAAGACAAGCATGTTCTAGTTGAATGTGTTAGACATCTCTGGTGTCCCTTCTTTTTAGTTCTTGTGTTATGTCTTGGAACTCCAGCTTTCGTTTTTAATTTTCGGCTTATTTTCACAAAGAAAGTGATATCATGATTAACAATTTATACATTTCACAAATGAATAACATTCAAAATAATTTGTAATGTAAATTCATGCTGCATAGCTGGGAACAGTAACTTTTACCTGATTGTGTTATTAAAAAAAAAAAAAGATTTTCTACATTTATGAGTAAAATAAAACTACAGAGCATAATATTAAATTATAGGAAATGTCAAACTGAATAGGAGTGGCAACACCTTATGTTGATGTCTAAAGATGATGTGCATCTGATTTGCCTTAAAAGATTCGGATGTATGTATGTGTGTTACAAAATGGGTTTTAGACTTCATTCGAAGCAAACACAAAGTTACTTCTCATCAGAAAATTGAGGCAAGAAAGTTTTGTTTTAGGTTTAAGAAATGTAAATGCAAAATTCATCTAGCTGCAACAGCTGATATTAAGCTTACTGCTTAATAGGTATTCATTTACCACTTTTTGCTTCTAAAACATTAGTAGATACAATCAAAGAATTTTAAGAAAGTGGTGAAGTCTTTGGGGAGGGAGGGATGTAGGGGAATCAGAAATAGGTAAAACACTTATATATCACATCCTTCATTGAAAATTTTTGTATTCAATATATTTTCATCAATGCTTTTGTGCATCATAATGAATAGAACTGTATCATATAAAATTATATGTATGTAGATGTCAATGTTCTCTTTCAGGAGCATGCAAATATCTTAACCTACTTGTTAAAAGGAAACTTATCTTTTTTATTTTAACTTATATCCTATCAATAAAATGAACAAAATATTTGTTAAAAGATGAAAGTCCATCCCTAGATACTATTTAGCAACTTAACCCTTTAAGCGGTCAATTATTTTACCAGAAATGCTTCCAAAAAGGCATATTTTTTATTGCATATAATTAATGATATGATACTATGCTATACTATGATATTTAAAATATCATAAGAATATATTTTCCCTCCAAGTGAGAGGGAAAATTAAAATAAATAATTTGGTTGGTGGATTCTCCCTCCATTTTTTATAAAATAATGTAATTCCAAGAGGGGAAGAGAAAAAAGAAGAAGAACTCAAATCTTCATCGGAGCTGAGCTCACTGCACGAGTCATCTGAGGAATAATCCAAATAATTAGAAGAAATATCTGTATCAGAATGTAGTTCATCCTCTAACAAGAAAGTATTTTCGTCGTCTATTCCATCCATAAGATTCACAAGCACAGCATACAGTAGAACAAAAATTTCAAAGAAAAGTTCCCGCTTTCCCGCTATATAGAAAAACCCAGATGAAAAGCATTTAATTTACATGGACAAGCCACACCATCTGTTGAAAAATAATAATAATTTCTGTCTCTTTCAATAATGAAAAATGCGGGCAAACCGAAAAGGAAAGAAGAAAATATCGGCGTACGGGCAAACCAAAAGAGGCCAATTTCGGGTAGCACGTATACTGTACGGGCAAACTGCTTAAAGGGTTAACTTCAATACCCCCCCCGAAAAAAAAAATTCTTCTGCTTATTAATTTTTACAGGGCGATACAGAAAAATTATATTTTTTACACTTCTTAGTTACAATAGATAAACAATGAAATAGCGAATGGAGGCCTCATACATTGTTCTTTTTCTAGATCATATAAAAATATGATCTCCTTGGAGAGCATGTATATATTTCATGTATACATAAGATGGGTGTGTGTGTGACATAACAGCATTTTACTTAACTTTTAATCTAGGAAGGAAAGAGTGTAATTTAAGCTAATTATTAATAAGTTTGTTGTTGAGCAAAATGCTAATCATTTAAAGGGCTATTTATATATTAAGCCATAACTCTCAAGATTGATTAATACAGTATTTATCTACAGACAAAGGGATATGGTTGAATTATTACTGCATACTCATAACAACATTAAAATATGAAGCTGAATAAAAGGAAAAAAAGTTAAACAATGGTACTGGGAAAAAATTTAGAAGTAATAATCTTTTATTACTGGATTAAATTTTGTTATCTTTCGTAGCATGAAATTTATCAAAACAAGTACCCTTGTAGCAAAGGGTTTCTTAGCAATGTTGAACAATATGTTGATGTTTGTCTGCATTCTCCAATAATTTTGACAGCAGTTTGCAACAACCATCAACTTTTTATTGCAAGGGTTGTAAATGTATATCTATGTATAATATGTATCTATTGTACATAATTCAAATTGTTCATTTTTTCTGCAGAATTAATACATACCTCTTCTGTGGAGCCTTGTGAGTATTAAAGGTTAATAAACTTCATTAGAATGAATATTGTAAAAGACTTGACAAACGAATAACTTCCATTGCAGTTAATAGAGTTAATTCCATTTATAAAGTATATTTTACATTGTAAGCTTTTGTCTCACTGAAGCCATCCTTTTTGTTAAATTTCTTTTTATTATTTTCGTGCTTTTGTCCGATATTACTTTTTATAAAAATGTTCTTTGATTGCATTCTATTTTATTATATTTTAAAATCATTTTTCTAGCTGGAGATTATAAATATGAAGACAAATGTTTTTGTTGTTCTTGTTGTAATTGATATGTGCCAAATAAAGACTTCTTTTCAGGCAGAAGTGATAAATTTTTAAAAGCATTAAATTATTATAGTACAGTTAATCCTCATAATTTAGACCTCATAAAATGGACATTGCTTAATCGGAAAAAATGTGTAGTAAAATTCATAATTTAATAATCTTAAAAAAAACACCCATGAGTTCAGAAGCAGAACTGTTGACTAGTTTTGACAAAAAAATGTATTGCATCTTCTTGCCAGAAAGCATGACTTATCTGATCCAGTCTTTGGATCAAAGCTTCATTGACATAGCCAAACATTAATATAACAAGAAGCTGAAAATGAAATTCTCTACTTGTTGAGAAACCTCCAAAAGGGAAGACAAATTAAGGCAGTGGTTAACTCTTGGAAAAATCAAATAGTGAATGAGAAAGTTGAAACAAACATGGTAGGGTTTGAAAATTTCACAGAATTTATTGTCAAGCTGGTGAATATGTTGTTAACACTGCAATACACTTGAGTTGTAGCTAGAATAGATGAATGGGATCCAGGTTTTCATTTTAACTAAGGAGGAAATTGTTGAAAGTGTGACAGGAGAAGAAAGCTCTGTAAAGGATGATGACCACATTTGGAGCATATCACAATCTAAGGTCAAAACTCATTGAAATTAAGGACCACTTGAATTTTATAAAATTAATTAGAAGACAACAACAATTAAATCATATCTGAATAGTATGAATATTTAAGCATCTGTGTTAATTACTTGTCCAAGAAATTAACTCTAAAGGAAGAAAATTAAATATTAGTCATTTCTTCTGATAGAGTATGTCAAGTGTGGTCTGTGAAGACGAGCCAAAACTTTCTATACAGTTTGTTTAGCTATGTACTGTGGATATTTTGTTTAATGCTAACTTAAATTAATATTGTTGTTCTAGAGCTTCAGTTAGTCTGGATGGATATTAATTAAATACAAATTCAGCGAGAGAACTCTTGATCTTTTAAATTTTAATGCATAACAACTTTCTATATTTTAAAATTGTAAATGTTATTTGATTAGTGAGGGAAAAGATAGGATCCATTTGCTTTTTTTTTAAAAAATAGAGCAATAAAAAAAAAAAACTTTAAAAGTTTTGTTTTATTTCTTTTAAGAATTCAATTGTCTTATGTATTTAAATTCAATGTTTTGATGTATCTTTAGGCCAATTTGCCTCCTGTTCATTTGGTGACAGACATAATGCAACAACATCATGATTTTGTTAAAGGAACCAACAATTCTAACATAGATGGGATTACAAAGAGGACTGGTGCAAGGATAACTTTTCCAGATCTCAATTCTCCCATATCAGAAAGAAGATCTGTCACTATAACAGGTAGCCTAGATTCAGTTAACATGGCCTGGCAAGAAATAATGGCAAGTTTTTTTCGAAATAAATTTCTTTTTAAATTTTCATGTGTATTGAAAAATAAATGCTTGTTCAAATGAATTACTTGAAATGGCAAGTAATAAAAAGTTTTTTCAAAGAAGATATGATTTACATGTTATTTATATTTTATATCTGTAAATTTTGCAATTAGGTTAATAGATCTATAATAGCATTAAGATTTGAAGGAAATTTTGCTTTTTTAAAAAGTTTATAGGGTTACTTAGTTGTTCTTACTTCTGTGATATTAGGATTTTTAAACATCACTATATTTAAAATGGCTTAATAAAGCTGTCATTTTGTTGTAAATTTACTATGCATTATTAAAATTACTTTCATCATTACAGAATTTTTTACCTGTAACAGTATCTTTTGATGTTGTTGAGACTCGTGAAACTAAAGGAGGTGTGTAGTGCTTTTTTTAATAGTCCTTTTTAACTTGTATTTTGCTGTACTTAATGTAAAAAATTTAACATACATAGAAAAATTCTGTGTTATAGTAGGTATGTATCATAATTTTTTTTTTTGTATAACTATGAATATTTAAAAATAATTATTAATTGTAATTTAAATGTAAAAAATAATGTAATATTAATTTGAATGACATTTAAATATAGAATAGTATATATCAGAGTATAAAATATGAGTTTGAAATAAAATTTTAAATATTATGTTGATAAAATAAGCTTTTGAGATCTGTACAATTGTATGGGATTTATTTTTATTCTGTGTAATTTAAGCAATTTTTATAAAACTCTTAGCAATGATGAATATTAACCTATGATTTATTATGTTTTTCGGTGCTGATATCTGAACTTTTTTGTTTTTCTGTAGAATATATGGATTTTCTTCGAGATCTTGGCATCTTCTCGTACTGCAAACCAAATCCCAAATATAACGTCAAAGTAAGGAATGTTTTTTTGTATATTAATTTTTCGCACAAAAATTTTCACAAATATTAATTTGGTTACTTAACAGTTGTTTTGAGTTACCTTTGAGTGAAATCTGAGTAATTTCACAATTGTGGTACTCGAGAAATATCTTTCAAAGACATTAATTGTTCACTTTTTGTATATTTTATTGTTGAAATACTGTTTGTAAATTTTAAATCAATGTTTTTTGTGTCGAAAACATGATATTGAATGAAACAAATAATTTCTATGACAATATTCAAATGATCTCATCATGCACCACAATTGGGCTTGCTACAAGTTAAATCATTTTTCAAAAAATTAGTGATGGTGAAGGTTCAGGTGAACAGTATGTTATTTTGAACTCTTGTTTCTGTGGAAAAGGGAAAATAGTATATTTTTTAAATAGCAGAGATACCAAATTTATTCACATATAAATTTTTCAAAATTTATTTGATGACAAAGCTTCAAATTCAAAACCAATTGATTCAGATTATTTGAAAGCCACAAGAGAAATTTAAATATATGTATAAAAAACGAATGTATGAAAAAAAAAAAAGAATTATACATATTGTAAGTGAAATTATCTCTTCAAAAAATAAAAATAGTTGATTGTCTATGAATTCTAAAATATAATGCTTAATTGGTATTTACTGTGAATAACTTTTTTTTGCTACACATTATTGTAGTGCAAAATCATAAGGCAATAAAAAATTAGTTTTGTAATTAGCAGGCTTCAAATGTGTTTAATAAAATATGTATGTAAGTAGCAGTATTCAAATAATAATTTTTTTTTTTTTAAAAAAAATTATGATTTATTGTGGTATGTTAAAAGAATTTAAAGAATTAGAGAAACTGGTTATCCAAGTACAGTTCATCTGGAGGGGGGGGGGAAACGATGTTCACATCCCTATTCATGATATATAGTATAATGAATTGAGTAGATCAACTGGATGCTGTTCTCATATCTAGATTGCAATTCTGGGTTTTGATTATCAGCTTATATTTTCACCTTAGTTTCATTTGTGATAGCTTCATAGTCCGATTACAAAGTGTGTATAATGCTGTACATTGCTAATGTACTTTGGTAATTTTTTTTTCTTCATGTAATTGTTGTTTTCTTCATGTTTTTAAAATGTTGTTACTGTGTTATTATTGCTGGTTCATTAAGATCTTGAATATGATGATACCTATTTGGAACACTCAAATTTTATGACTAAATACCGGATATAAATATAAAGTAACGCAATATATGTTGTGATTAAGTGCATATGATTTTTTATTATGAAATAAGTTGCCTTAGTTGTTTTCAAAATTATTCACATAATCAATGGTTATATATTTGTGCTGGAAAAGATGAATGTTTTATTTATTATTATTATTTTGAATGTTTTATGTGAAGATAAATTTTTTCTCCCGTGGTAATTTTTTAAAATATGAAATGGCTGCTTAGTAAGTTATAATTTTTTAAAACTTTCATTTCTCAAATTTATTTTGCAAATAAAGGATCACTGGATGGAATTTAATTCGTTATTTATTGCAATAGTTTTTCTTTATAAAAAATGCCAAGTATTCAAAATATAATATTTTTTGCATTGTTCATTTTTAAGATAAAAACTTTTTTCAGAATGTGACTCTAAAGGGCCCAGAGAAATTTTCAAAGCAAATGCTCCAATATCGTCAACACCTTTTTCATCTGCCTAGTCTGTGCTTCAAATCAGAAACTGAGGACATTAAGCTTTCTTCCAATTTTCTTGCACTTTTTAGCGAGTATTTCCAGCCTGTCGCTGTTAATACAATTCGTAAGAGCTAAATATTAATTAAATTTCATATTTTCTCTACAAAATTTTGTAATGTAAAATGTTATTCTTTTTTAACATATGTATTGCTATTGTGTTTTAATTGATATTTATCAACAATCAACTTTTTAATTTTGTATTGCAAAAAGTTAGTTTTCTCACGTATGTTTTGCCGGTGTGTTTAAATTGATGATATTTGTAGTATAAAGCATTAAATGTATTAAAATCTGCATTTTAGGTATTTTTCATTAGTATGTTTTCTAGAGAATAATCATATCTTCCTCAATATTAATTTTTTTTCATTCCCTTTAAGATGGTCTTAAGTAATAAAACATTTAAAAACAATTTTAAAATAGGAATTTTTAATTTTTATTAAATTTTTTTAGTGCTATTGTTCTTAAAATTTAAATTGGCAATAATGGATTGACTGCAAAATAATTCAGTATGTAATTGTGTAATATAGAAAAATATTCAGTAATCAATCTTATCTCATCTATGAAACAGTTCATCTTATGCATTTTATAAAAAAGTTTTTAGAAACTTCAATAAGTTTTTTTAAAAAAAGTTTTTAAAAACTTAGGAAAATTATTTGTATGAAAAAAAAATTTAAATGCTTAGTTGTAAGAAGGCATTTATAATAAGTTTAAAAAGATGTTATATATATGAAAATAATTAAAAAAAAAAAGTAAAAATTACTTTAAAGATAAATGATGAAGTAAATTAGGCAAATTTCAAATTAATAATTGTTAATTCATTATTTGTTGAAAGGGAGAGTTGCAATTGATTTTATAGTAGGGATTTCAACTGATGATGATGTGGGTAACTCACATGGTACAAGATGAAAAGAATAATGAGTGATATTCAAGATGCTTATTAGTCTCAATTTAATATTCATAAATTAAAAAGGATAATTTGGAATTGGATAAGTAAATAGGAACAAACTCTTGACTTTTGTGTAGGACAATGGGAAAAATTAGGAAATTAAATTATTTTTATGCGATATCTTTATATATATATATAATTTTAAACATTAGCTCATATCTGAAAAAATAATTATACAGTAAATGAATGGGGTCTTTAACTTTGTTTATATTTTACGTTCCAGCTCCTTCTGTATCCAGTTTGACAAGGAAGAGCTTAGCTATTGAAACGTTCCAACAACTATCGCGAGCCTTAAAAGGTACTGCTGTACAGAATGCATTGCTAAGTAATTCAATGAGTGTTGTTCCTTTTATTACCAGTGGAGCAGTCACAAATAAGGATATGTTTACAGAAAATGGATTTTTTAATACTAATGGTGAGATTTTTTGAAACACTTAAATGTTTAATATATATACGTATGTGTGTAAACTTTTATAAATGTACACTAGGTTTAAAATAACACGTCCTAAATAAATTAAGAATTAAATAATTGAAAAACTTATTAAAAAGAATTTGTTCTGAGTGGTACCTTGTACCTAAACAAGGGAGTTGATAAATTTCTTAAGTGATGAGTAATACCGAAGTTTGTATCTGGAATTCTGTTGTTTCTGAGGAAACATTTTCTTATGTATTTTCAGAATATCATATTCAACAAAATCTACATGTGTTACCTCAGGAGTCAAATAGGACATTATCATCAACTTCTGGGCAAATTGAAAATGGTTTGTAATATTTTTTTTGTAATTGTTATTTAGTTATATTAGCTTCTATTACTCAGCTTCTTTTGATTACACATCTTCATTTTTGTATTTAATAATATCAACTTGTATACTGTAAACTGTTTCAATACTAATTTAATCTTGCAAAACAGAAGTGACCTTATTCTAATTCTCTATACAAAAAGAAAATTTGTAGGTTTTGGTATGTTAATTATTCATATCTTGTGCTAAGGTATTTTATGTTGCTGCTCATTAATCATTTGTTGATCATAAGTATTTTTTATTAGATTTTACTCAAATGTGAAATCATTCTTTACAAGCCAGTAAACATTTTTTAAAATTGCATCAGAAAGACTTACCAGTTGAATGGTTTAAAATTGCATTAAGATGGTTTTTGATGAATTAAAATGAAATTTACTTATTATTAATTTCTTAAGTATGTTTATTATCGGTATACTTGTTTCTTTGTAAAAGGAAAATATGCACTAATTTGAGTGAAATTTTTTTTATTTCAAATTTTTTAATCATGGATTTTCAGCAGAATTAATATATTTTAGTGTTCATGAATATTAATTATAATTAACTTCTTATATAAGAAATTTCATTATGACCTATCTGTAAAAGCTTATTGTAATATCAGATGTCAGTTGACATGAGAAAATATTGGTGTTCCACACTTGTTTTCTATAGGGTTGCCAAAATAATTTTAACAGAGAGAGGATGCGTATGGAATGGAGAAATGGGAAGAAGTGTGAACTGCTGAATTTACTAATGAATTTTGAAATAAACTTTATTACTATTGGTATAGGAACCGGTCATTATTTTAGATTACTTATTTCATGAAATAAAATAAAATTCAAAATCACATATTTAATTATTAATGAACATAGAATACAACACTGAAATATATATGATATGAAAGAATAATCATATGCATTATTATAAATAAGTAAATGTTTTAATTAATGAAAGAAATAAAATGAAAACCAAACTTTCAATGAGAATGTTCCCCCATGATATTTCTCTTCTTTTCTCCATGATCATCATATATGAAATTGTTTCACTATGTGAAAATTTTAATCCTGCTGGACATTTGTGTGTGTGGGGGGGGATGCATATTGAATGTTTAGTTTCGTTTTTCTATTTTTAATTCATTAAACAGGAAGCTCTACTCATTTCCTTAAAAGCATATTTATTGTTATTCTTTTAAGTCATATATATCTTCATCTTTGTATTCTGTGTTCATTGATGGTGATATGTGGGATTTTGGTTATTTTATTTTGTGGAAATTTGTAATAAGTTAAATGTAAAAATTTCTCATATGATCAATGTTGTAGAATCTTATTTTCATTTCGTATTTATGATATGTTAGCCATCTTGGAGGGATGTAATGTTTCCTGCCAATTGGCAAGAGAATGAATAGCCATGAACCTCTCTTGCTGTTGAGAGAGTTGCCTAAATAATATAACAGAAGGGAGGTGGGCTGCACATGGAGTGGTGAGTTAAGAAAAAAGGCAAACTCCAAAAATTTACTAATGAACCATAAATAAATTTTTTACAGTTGTTTAAGAAGAAACTTACTATTTTATCTAGCAAAAAAAGTGATCACATTGATTTTGACAAAAGATTTCTACATGTTTTTAATTTATAATTAGTGGAAAATTCAAAATAAAAGAAGAAAGAAGAAAAAAAATCAAGCTTGACTATCTGAAAGTGATATGCAACTGTGAGGAATTATGAAATTGGATGAAATGATTACTGAGGCAGAATTGAATAGAATATAATTTTATCTTATAATTTTGATAAGATAGTGTGAATTAAAAGCCATGTAAATTTTAATCATGTGTTAAAACAGAATTGTGAAAAAAATGGATATAAAGAAACTTAAGTGGGTGAATTTAAGTGAATTATGTTATAATATATATTGTAATTTATTTTTAAAACTACTAAAAAGAAAAATTCATGTTTTTCTTTATATATATATATATATATATATATCGCTTTTATTATTTATGAAATGTGTAAAGGTAAATTTTTTTTTTAGTAGTTAGATATTTATTAACACTAAGTTATCAAGCTTATTGTCATATGTTTTTTAATGAATATTAACTAGCACTTTATTGCATATTTAAAATTTACTACTAATGATTTTAAAAAAAACCACACTCACACACATTTTTCTTAATATTAATTATTCCTTTTCATAATTTTGATCATGTATGGAAAGCAATAATTAAAAAATATATTTCTGTAATTTTTTTTTTTTTTTTGGTATTAAGTAACATATATAAATAAAAATATCTTTTTAAAACTTAATATATCTTAATACATTCTGTATTGAAAAAAGATTTGATACATGTGCTTTGAGCATACTGCACTTAATTTATAACATAATTGCTAGTGAATTAAGTGATCTTTAAGAAGAAGCTATCACTACATGATTGAAGTGTTGATTACAATGCTTTGTCCATCATGGATATATTTATTTAGAAGAAAATTGGAATTGAGAAGAAAATGCAGTTTAATCTTTTGCTCTCTGAAGAACTGCAATGATAGGCAAAGGTAGCTAAAAATTAAAGATTTGTACATTCTAGATTAGAAATGGAAATGAATTTAAATAAATCAGTTAAATTCCTTTAAAAATAACCATCAGTGGACCATATAAAAGAGTTTGCCGATTACGATTACGAAAGATAACTTGTTTTTGTTCACACTTCTGAGACTTAAGTGCTGGCATATCACTCTTTTTCAGGGGGTGAAAAATCATTTTCATTTTCATCATTACTTCATTAAATCATCAGTTTTACTTGGAATATAATGTTATTGTCACTAGGAATATTTAAAATACCTGCTTCATTACTTCAGAATTCAAAAGAGCTCAGCATAATCTTTTGAAATGAAATTGACTCTGTGTTTTTCCAACCACATAGACACTGATAGATTTTCATCTTTGCTGTCCACAATGCTGTCTCATCCTTTCTCAAATACATTCTTTGAAAGACTCATGTCTAAAAAAGCAGGTGAAAGTTGTTGTAGTTGTGATTTATCTGTCATACTTCTCCAGTAAAACCATCATTTCCTAAGAGATGAGTTACAGTCCCTGCTATATTCTGACTTAAATATGCTATAATAGTAAATTTTTGAAAAGGAATAAAGTATTTCTTTTTTTAAAGTAATTTTTTATGCTTAGAGTATGAATGGAGACAAGACAAGAATATAGACGGTCTAGCTGAGGATTACTACCGAAAGAAAGTTATGGCTGCTAGAGGTAAGTCCCCCCCCCATTTTTAATTGTCATTTTCAATGTATTCTAAGTAATTAAATACTGTCGCTCAAATTTGGATTTTTAAGAATTATTTATATGATTTTGTGTAAGGTATATTTACTAAAAAGATCATTAAAGGTAAAAAAGAACTATATATAAAACCCTTGGAAAAATAGTTTGGATTAACTTAAATTTTAGATCATTATTCCTTTTGTGTTACTTATAATAGTGATGTAGATGAGTTTATTAAATATACAGAAACATTTCCATTTTCATGTAATTTACATATGCAATATAAATTTATATTTTTACTTGCAAAGCAATGCGTAGACCTATTGAGTCAATGGAGTCTGCTCAGGTTCCTTCCAGTATGTGGGCAGGATATGGATTCTCACAGTCTATGCCAGCTGCAGTAATCAAAGATAGTTTGCATACTGCAAATCAATATAATAATTTTCATTTTAATGTGAGTATTTTAATATATTCTTATAATTTTCTTCTGAGGAAATGAAAATCTATTTAATTTGTGATATGAAAGTTAAAAATTTTCATTTTTTAAGGTAATATTTAAAATGAAAATAATAATAATGAATAGATGTAAATATGAATATTTTAACTCAATCTAAAGCTTTCTGATATTTTTGTGTAAGCTGTGAAAATAGCATCTTGAAAGCAGTCTGAACGATTTTTGTATTGAATTTTTCTGAATGCATATTACTTATGAATCTAGTGTGTTGTTATACAGTTATAGAAAAATGCTCTCTGTTCTAATAAAATGTGTATATTATCATTAGCATAGTTAATAGATTTTTTATTGACATTATTCGAGAAATTACATTTTTAATCCCAATTCTTAATTGTGCAGATTTGCAGTAGTAATTCAAGTTCTGAAGATAGTGAATCATGGGAAAATGTTGTATTTAAGGATTGCTTAGATGGAGACATTTGGTCCAACAAAAGTAAGTTCTTAAATTTTTTTGAATTCTATTCCCAATTAAGAGAGATATATATATATATAATATTGCAGACTTTTTCCTTGTCAGCCTCAAACAAACACATCAATCAATAACTCCCGAGACTAACCCAGAGATGGCGCTCGTAGTAAACCAGTAACCAGGTCTTTCTAGAGTACTAACCTTTGCTTGAAACTTGTCAAAATTTTAAGTCGATTGGACCAGAAACAGCTGAGTTATCGAGGTTGGAGTAAAGTCGTTTTGTAGTTAGTTTAAAAAATGGAAAAAACCGAGTTTCGTGTTCTGATAAAACATTGTTTTTTAATGGGTAAACACAGTACAAGCGAAACAATGGATTGAAAAATGTTACGGACTCTTGTCCATCAAAAGCAACGTTGTAAATTGGTTTGCAGGGATTTAAAGTGGTGGGTACCAAATGTGCTTGGTAACAGATGAATATAATGGAAAGCGTTACACGGAGAAAATGGGTAAAGTGACAAAAATTATAATGAAAGATCGTAAAGAAGTGACTCGTGAGATTACTGAGATGAGCACAGGAGATATCATATGGGGAAGTGTATTTACTATCATCCTTGAAAAGGTTTTCAAGTGGGTGCATGAGAGTGTATTTACTATCTTCATGAAAATTAAGGCATGAAAAGTTTTTCCAGTGGGTGCATGATTGCTGATGGAACAAAAGCAACGCTTGAGTGATGATTCAAGCTGTTGTCACTATTTGCACTATAACCAAAAAGCTTTCTTGCGGGGAAGAAAGTGCAGGAGATTTGGAAAAGCGTTGGAACGATTGTATCACCCTAAAAGGTGATTAACAAAAGGTGTTATGTTGATGAATAAAAAAAAATTTTGCAAAAAAAATGTTGTTTTCAATGTTAGTCTCGGGACGTATTGATCCATGTGTTATATATTAAATTTAAAAGAATGCATTTAGACATTACATATTTTGCTGTAAATAAGTGATCCTATTAAACTGAATTTATTTAAATATTTGAATAATTTAGTAAAATCCCATCAACCACAGAAGCTGGTGCAATCCTAGCCATACTTAACCAATCATTATGGCAGCCCTAAATGTCTATTCCATTTAAGATAGCCTACGGTTGGGATCTCTTCATCAAGAATCTGATGCCACATAAATTTATCCACATGTGAATATATTTGATTACTAATCGTTTTTCGGAAAATTTTCATAATGCCATTTGGACAAGCCCCACTATCTTCAGAGCTCTTCATTTATGTTTACCTGTGGTAGAGTCAACAAAATTATTATGGAGGTTAAATTTCTGATTTTTCAGTTCTTAATTATTTTTTTATTAGTTTTCAAATCCATGAAATGGTGGATCCTTCTATACTTTATTTAATACATTTGTATGATATATACTTATCTTGCATGCTGACATATTTAATTTGGCAGTTGGGTCCCTGAATGTCCTTCCCTTCATGTATATAACATACATTTTTTATCACATTTTAATTGTTTGTATAGAATGTAATGATTTTATAACTTTTTTTAAATTCATCTGTTGTAAACTTGTCTTACTTAGTGGGGGAAAAACCCTTAGTTTTTATTTATACTTGGTAACCCTTATTTGGTTTTTCATATGAAATTGGCTTTTGTATCCCAAACATAAAATTTTATCCATTTCTGTTTACGTTTCTTTAACCGAGCATATTTTTATCAACTGTTTTTTATTCAAGGAAAAAAATTAAGTATGTTATAAACAAATGTTTGTGAGGACAAAGTTGGTTCTTACATTTTTTTAACCCATTTGTCACATTTACATTTTTATTAATTGCTGGCAAAAGAGAAATTGCCTTTCTATATTAAAAACTCAAACAATAAATCACTTCTTATTCTTCCTCCAAATTCACCTAAATGTCTATTCCTGTTTTTTGTTTTGTAAATAGACTTCATTAGATTTCTACAATATGGTTTTAGGTTTTCCTTTTTATTTATTTTTGGTCTTGTTGAAAAGACATGTTACGATATCTCTTTAGTGAATGTTCTAATATATCACTGACTCATTATTCTAATCAAATTCAATATTCATTTATCCTCTCATACCACATTCTATTTCAAATGTTATATATTTTTTCTTGCCACTTTCTTTAACATTACAATGACTTTGCTTCTCCTTTTTCAAGTGTAATGACGTGCCAGACAATTCACTTTTTTTATGCTTATATACCATACCTTACAAAATTCTCTCTTTCTCTCATAAAGTATTTAGAATAAAAAAAAATTACTTAAAACTTTAAAGTTATTTAAGTAATAAATAGGCTTGAATATATCAAACCAATAAAAATTATTAGAAGATTAAAGTTGACTTTGTGAATAAGTAAAACCAAAGCAAGGAAAGAAAAACCATATATGTTGTACTGTATTGAAGACTATTAATAAAAATGACTTGTTTTCAGGACATCACATTTATTTGCGCACATCTTTTCAAACATAAATTCAAGTCACAATTTTACACAAGCACCATTTATCAACATTCGTCTTTACCTCTGGGAACCAAACTTAATACTAAATTTCATATCCATTGCCAGTAAATTATCTAAAATTAAAACTATGATCTGGTGTTGCCAAAAAAATATATCTTAGTAAAGAATATTGAAATAGGTATCACTTAAAGTTTAAATTGTCTGCTTTTAAAAGTAGAATAGGTAATATCTTAAATAAAGTATCACATTAGATTAAATCATCTGCCTTTATAAGTTGGACAGATAATATCTTAAAAAAGTATCACATTAAGATTAAATTGTTTGTTTTTAAAAATTGAATATGTCACAATGTATGTTATAAATATTATTAGACTATGTTCCCCATCTGTTTGTGAAGTAAGAATTCGATATTAATGTTCTGTTGCTTTTCATGTTTAAAAATGTTTTCTAATTTTGATCCTTATCTTTAACATTTAAGCTTTGGTTCTAATCGGTAACTCAATTAACCAAGGTAAATGAATAAATGCATGACGTTTTTTACATAACTTTAAAGAGTTTCTGACTGAAATGTTTGAAATTAAATCTACATATTCATGGCTAATTTTGTGTGACAATTAAAAAGTGTTGAATACTAATTTTTGTATTTACAAACAATAAGTTTTATTTGTTTTTATAATGTGATAAAAATAATTGTAATGTATAAGTTAAAAGTTATTATGCCATTGAAACTAATATAATCTAGAGCATATATATACACTCATAGGGAATGCTAGGGTGTCAGCCAAGGGATGGAAGTCAAAGGAATTGTAAGGTATACAACTACATTGTTATGGATAAGGCAATATGTGAACTTAATCATTAATTTTTAAGCCACAGGAAAAAAAAAATGCTGAGAGTGGATTGAAAATTCTTGTTTGAAATGTTTTTTTTCCCCCCTGCTTTCCAACTTTTTTTTTTTTATTTTTATTTATTCAGGACATTATTAATATCTTATGTAATGTAAGATTTAAACTATATAATTTAGGAAAAATTGATGCTGTTTCTTTTTTAAAATTCTCATTATTTTGTTAGTGTTAGTGTTCATAATAATTCTGAATATATAAGGAAATTCTTTTCAAATATGATATGCAAGTAAGCAGAGAAATAAATTATATTGTACTAAAATATTGGAAACTTTCAGGTTTTAATGTGATTCTTGTTACTTTTTAAAAAATTTGAAACTAGAAATTTTTTTTATTTTGTTAAGGAAAGAATTTTGAATAGTAATGGATTAAATTAATTGCAGAAGAAACCACCTTCAGTCATAGCAACTATTTTGATTTCCTAAGGAACATGCCAATGCCTTTTGATCATACCACTAAAGACATTCTTCCGGAATTGTTATGGCAGAGAGGTTTGCACAAGTACATTGATACATTCACAAAGGAGGAGGTATGTCATAAATTTTGAAAACGTTAACAATTTTTGAAACAATATATATATATATATATATGTCGTGTTCATTTGTGCAGATTCATTAACATGCCTTTTAATTGCCAGAAGCTTGGATCTCAATATAATTTTGGAATTGCCAAATATGTATTTTATTTAATTGTTGCTTGAATTTAATTGTAGTGTAGTAGTGGAAATTTTCATTGCAGTAAAAATTAGTGTGCTCAGTAAGTAATAACTTGAACAAAAAGTCTTATTAATCAATTTATAGATAAGTGAAGAAACAAAATTTTATAAATAGATATTATAAATAACATAAAATTGGTTTTATTTGATTTTATAAGATACCACTTTACACTTAATTTAAAATTACAATGCTATAATGTTATTAATATGGCAATGCAAAATGCCCCATGAACAAGTTCCTGAATATGTATATATATATTCAAGAAATGGTGAAGAAGGAAAAGGTGTCAATTGAGAAATGAAAGACAAAAGAGCCAAAAAGTATATGAATAAATTGTTATGGATAAGGCAATTTGTAAACTTAATCTAGTTTTAATCCACTGAAAAAAATGTTAAAAGAGTATGGATTGGAAATCCTGATTTTAAATGGTTTTTTTTTTTTTTTTTTGGATTATAATTATGTGTTTTTTACTTGGGACTTTATTAATTTTGTATGTTAAGGTTTTGAAACTATTCTACTTAAGAAAAATTGATGTGGTTTCTTTTTTAAAATTTTCATTATTTTGTATGTGTTTGTATTCATAATAATTCTGAATATATATGGGAATTCTTTTCGAACATGACATGCAAGTTAGCTGTAAAATAAAATATGATTATTTTATGCAAAATTGCTGAAACATTCCCAAGTTTTAAATGATTCTTCTTGCTTTTAAATATTTCAAACTGTAAAAAAATTAATCCTTCCTCTCCTAAAATATATTTTAAAATTATCTTCATTTCAGTTATTCAAAGCAGCAAATTTAAAATTTTGAAATTTAAAGTTTTTGATGTTTCTAGAAAAATACTAAAACTTTTAAGTTGTGTAATTTGTTATAAACATTATGAAATTTAGAGATTTTTCTTTCACTCTCAAGTGTATATTAATTAATGTTTGTGTGTGAAGGATAATTATTATTTATATCAACTAAGAACATTTCCTTTAGATTGATTTCCAGTCATTCCTGTTGTTAACTGACAATGATCTACAAATGTTGGGCATTTCTCAACCATCCAGGGTTAAACTTATTTGCTTAATAAGAGGTATGTAAAGTATTTTTCATAATATTTGTGAAGTTATTCATTTTCAAGTTAGAATTAATGTGTGGAAAATTTGTAATGTTTGGACTGTGTTGTAAAGAATTTGATTCATTGAAATTGTTAAGCTAATAGATAGTATGGTATCTTTATTTAATTAAATTATCCTTGTCAAAATTGAAATTATTCGAAATATGTGAATTAAATACTAATACAGAGTGTGGAATGATGCATGTTCTAATGGGAATATCTCTATTGAATATGTATTGCAATTAAGGCACACATTCTTGCTTTGTGAACAATCACTTCTGTAAATTGATCATAATTTACAGTTCTGAAATGTGCTGCATATATATACTCATTGCAAGATTAATCTCTCTTGACCGTATCACTCAGGCAGTAGTGATGACACTTATTAATTTAACTTCTTATGTCTTAACTTTGTCTTATTTAATCCATTTAGTGATGAGGGATGTGGAGAAACTTAACTCAATTGTATTTTCTAAATATAAATGCTCTTGTGTTTTTTCAATTATCATTTGATAAATTGTATTTGGCAGATGGGAAAGACTTGTCTCAATTGTAACTTCATTATACAATTATCTTATTTTTGATTAACCTACAAGCAAATAATCAGAATAAAATAAAGTATTTTAATTGTTGTAAAGTCTTTAGAATTAGTGAATTTGACTGTGTTTATTCTTATTTCTTGTAATGTAAAAGTGAAATTTTTTTTTTTTATTTTTTTATGTGAAACATAATTTGGCAAGTTTCAGTATTGCAGATGGAAAATCTTTCAAGTGACACAAATTGTTTTTGCACAATTTTTAATACAACATTTGTGTGTACAAGTAAGATATTGTGCATTAAAGTTCACTAGATAGAAAGTTCTTATTTCAGTTATTGCATCTTCTATACTTAAAACATTCACTGAACTTCCCTCATGTTTCCTTAAATCTCTTTTCCTAACTGTTGTAACCCTTAAATTTTATTTTCTAATAGTTGAAATAGAAATGTTTTGATGATAGAAATGTCTTTGAGCATTTCTACTGGCTTCCCATGATTCTGTTGTTGACATCATAAATTTTTTTAAAAAACTTATGCTTTTCTTAGAGGGTACTAGCTGCAGTTATATAGGAGCTAAAACCATTGCAAATCTCACACGATCTATATCCAGTGTAGATGATAAGCAAATTTATGAAGTTAATCTTTTATTGAAATCCATTTCAGTTTTTTTGTGTGAATTGCTGTGCAGTATATTTTCATATGAAGTAAGAATATTTGATATTGTTCAATGGGGAGTTTTTTTTATTGACTACTGTTGTGTTAAGTGAAGTGTTCCTATGAACTAACAGATTTGAAAAATAGTTTATAAAAAAAATGTGTGTAAAAATACCCCAAGTTATTTGATATGAAATTGTGTAAAATGATTAAAGTTAAATCACCATTTTTTCTCTGCTGGTTTTGTTCATTGAAAACGTATGAAGCAGTGATAATTACATAATATATTTGTAATTGTATTAGGTGCTAGTTATATAATTCAAGATTGATATTTTGATTACAGTGAAAGAAATATGAACACGGTGTAGTAAAATATTCTTAAAAATTTAAATTCTTACATAAAATTAATTCATAATTCCTTTGGAGATAAATCTAATTTTTATATATATATATTATTATTATTATTATTATTCCAGAACTTCAAGATGCAACTCATTATAAGCCTTTTGATGCAGCTCCTGGAGCAGAAAGAAAGTTAAGTTTTGAAAAAATCTAAAACAGCTTGCTTGAGAATAACTTTCATGTTTAATATCCTTTTGACCATGAAATTAGAACTGTTTTCCTAAGACCAAAATTCAATTTTTTTTATGAACAAAAAGTTTTTAATGTAATTTTTTTTTATGTTTCCTAGAAAATGTGTTCTTTTGGTTATGTTTTTGTTAGCAAAGCATTTTTTTAATTTTGCTATTTTTAGTGTAGGATTAAATACTACTACATTTTTTTAATATGTGGATTCTTATTTACATTTTGAGCTACATGGTATATTTATTAAAGTTTCATGCATTCATTAATTTACTGAACATAATAAAAGAGCTTAATAACTTGTTGATGTTTACTTGAAATTGAAATTTGCCAAAATTATCAACATAGTACAAATGGAAAAATGAGTTGTCACATTTTCAAATGTGTTGAAAACATAAAAAATATAAGCTCATTTTGGAATTTATGGACAAAAAGATATATATAACCTTCCTGCAAATTATAATACATTATTAGAATATTTTACCCTTGGGAAATATATATATTATTATAATTATGACAGAACTGAATAGTTAAAAAAATTATCAGATTATTGTTGATTTTCCATGAATAAAATCTATATAGTTTTTTTTTTTTTTTTTTTAAAGAAAGGTTTTATATTTAGGAAACATTACAAAATTTAAATTTTTTAGACAAACTTTGATTAAAAATCTTATTATTTTTGAGTTTTTAATTTATAATGTTTCTTATCAAAAAAATTATTTTTAAAATAGACTACTAATGTTTCTAACTGCTCGAATAAATTTAATTGGAAGTTTTTATTCTTTGATCAGTCTGCTAGATTGATACTGAAATTTCATCAATATCTATGAAGTAGACATTATTTTGAAATTAAATATTCCATTATTTTTGCAGAATTTGTATATCTTCTAAGGTTGAATTATAATTCCCTATATGTTATCATGTAAAAATTATGCGTAATAATTTTTAGATCAAGTTGCAGAGTTTCATTGTATTGACTCTAGTTGAATGTTGTGGCATATATTGTATGGATACATACACATTTAAGCCAAAAATTTTTAGAATTACTTATTGTTTTTGACAGTGCTTTAGAAGTAGATTTTTTTTTAATGATCACTCATATGTGTAGAGTAGCTAATTGTTACTTGGATGTGTATTTTAACTGTTACATTTGTTAGAATATTTAAATGGTTATATTTACCTTACATGTATTTTTTTAGTTCTGATGCCAAAGAAAATGACCAATATTTGTGATGTAACATAAAAAAGTGCAATTGCAGAGTTATGGAGGTACTGCCATGACAAATGTTTTTATATATATAGTATATGTATATTTTTAAGTGCTTCAAAATGTCAGAGTTTTATAAAAGTTTTGCACTTCTCTATTTTTGTATGAATCTCTTCATACTTGCATTTCCCAAGATTTTACTTTTTATTATAAGATATTATATTTTTAATGTTCATGTTTTTGTATATTTGGTTCATGTTAGTGCCATTTTCGTGCCAAATTATTTTCATTGTATTCATTTTTCTATTCTTGTAACATTCTTTTGAAATAAAATGTTTTGTTTTAAACAGAAAATGTCACAGTGTTATTTTATCTTGTTTAAGTGCAATTTATTTTACACTAAAAGTGGTTTTTTTTTAAACCAGATATTAGCAAATTTTTCGAGAGCTGGAAAATATAGTTGACTTGAGGACTGCAAATTATGAACTTGTATTCCAATAAAGACAGCTGCAGTATAATAGTTAAAAATAGTAATTTATTTTATATAAAGATGAAGTTTGAAGAAATCCAGTAATCTGTGTTCAATCAATTGTTCCACCTTTGAGCAGTATTTTTTTTTTTTTCAAATCAAGATGGTTAATGATATCAATTTTGTATAATTATTTGATTTGTTTTTATGAACGTAGCATGCAACAGAAGTTATTTGGAAGAAACGGATCTCGTCATTTTTTGAAATTATAAGCATTATATTCTCATTTTCAATCTCCAAACTTCTCACACCATCCCAACCTTAGGGATTTCCCTTTGAGAGATACGGGCATCATGACCCCAAGGCACATTAAGAGATCTTTTTCATTCCCATGGGGTGTACTATCTTTGGTACATACGAGTGACGCGCCTCCGGGACACTACTGATCCTTCTGAAAAAGGACCCTCGAGCAGCCATAGAACTACAAACTGAAAAAGGAACCTTCGACATGGATTTAGAAAAACTTGCAGGTGAGCTGAATTCTTTCTCACAATGCCCAGTAAGCAATTGTAAACTTCACAAGGATTTAAATTTAAATACAAATAGTTTAAAAAATTTAAGAAAATGCATGGCTGAATCATGTAACATCAGCCAGGCAACTAAGCATAACGAGCCAATACCCAGTACTAGCAGCTCAACAAACAATAGACCAAGAAGGGTTCCTAAAACCCACTAAAACAACTAAAATTAATAAATAATTAATTTCTCAGACTAACAACTTAAACACTAGCAATAGCTTTGACGTGCTCTCAGACTGCGATCCAGACAAAGCCGACATCAACCTCCCCCCACCCCCTCCAAAAATTCAGCCAATCATGCTGAAGCTTACGCAAAATTACAACCTCATCCTACAAACAATAAATAGAAACTTTCCAAAGGCCACCTGCAAACTTTCGGGCCAATACATTAAAATAAATCCAGAAACAGAAGATGAGCACAGAGGCATAACTACTCAATTGACTAATATGAAGTCGGAGTATTATGTAATCCAACCTCTTTCTGAAAGACCTTTGAAGGTATCCATAAAAGGCTTACCATCGCATGCTGACCCAGAAGACGTAAAAGAGGACCTTGTAGCCCAAGGGATAATGGTCCAAAAAGTTGCCAATTAAAGCAACTCAAAACCAAGCTCCCACTCCCCATTTTCATGGTCGAAGTGAGATGCCCTAGACATCTACAAAATCCAAGCAGTCATGCATATGCTGGTAAAAATAGTCTCTTTCAAGAAGAAGAACACCACCATGCAGTGTTACAACTGCAACTATTTTCACCACTCATCCATGAACTGCCGGATGAACACAAGGTGCCTAAAGTGCGGAGCCAACCATCGAACCGGGAAATGTCAAATCAAAGAACGTATTGAAAAACCAATTTGCATCAATTGCAATCAAGAACATATGGCATCATGGCAAGGCTGCCCATTATTTCCCAAAAGGAAACCAAAAAAGGGTGACTTCACGAAGAAAACCAATGAAGGAAACTCTATTCCAACAACTAGACCAGTAACTGCAGATTTCACTTTAGCGAACATCTGTAGCTCAAATACAATCCAACAGATGGAGCCACCAGTACTACCAAATATGGTCAAAGCTTCGAACCAGTTTGAGCCGGCTAATCCTCCCAATATTACTCATAATAATTCAACTAACAATAGCCCAGGTAATTTTAATTTTATAACCGCTATAAGAGGATTACAAAATCTATTCAACAAATTTCCTAAATTATTTGAAGCATTAAATAACATGTCGAAAGCCAACAATGACCACGACAAGCTAAATATATTCATAGCGGGTGTAATAGCTTCACCACCCACCACTTGTAAGTAAAATTCACCCTCCTCGGCCTCAAACTGGCTACCTGGAACGCCCTAGTTGTAAAGTCTCGTGATGTTGAATTATGACACTTTATTGATAAGCACTCCCCAGATTTAATTTTATTACAAGAAACACATCTAGGACCGGGTATAAAATTCTCCATGCCCAACTACACCATACACAGAAATGACAGACCCGCCACAGCAATAAATAACAGATTATTCGGTGGCACTGCAATACTAATTAAAAAACCTCTCCCACACTACCAAATCTTAACACCCAAACTAGAAGGTGTAGAAGCAACAATCGTTGCACTCACCCCAACAGATGGGAACCCAATACTTGTTACCTCGATGTACATCCCACCATCTGTTAAAACTTCATTAGTACCAAAACACATACAAACAATCCAAAACCTAGGGTCAACCTCAATAATTTGCGGAGATCTAAATGCTAAGCACACCAGCTGGGGCTGCACATATAATTCATCCAGAGGTAACGCTTTTAGAAACTTTGCTGATCAAAACGGCTTAGAAATCTTAGCCCCGCCCACACCAACACGCTACGGCTATAACTCCGCCTCCATCATAAACATAGCAATTACGAAGAGCTTTGATTGGCCCGCTCAAATCCACTTGCTACCAAAGTTAAGTAGCGATCACAACCCAGTTCTTATCCACTTTAGGGGGCTAACTTAAAATATACCATCAAAGCTCTCCAAAATTATCTCAACATCTTAGAACTTTGTTTAACGGACTGGAGGATAGCAATCAACGTCGATAAGACTCAAGCAATAATCTTAAAAAGTATGGCACAATAAACCCCAACATTAATCTAAATCTTTTTGATGAAGAGATAAACTGGGTCTCGGTAGTACGCTACCTTGGACTTCAGTTAGACTCGAAACTCGCATAAAAGCAGCACACAAATTCCTGACTGAAAAATTTTAGAATAAAATTCATTTATGTATTTCACTCATAGGCAGAAACTCTCCTCTCTCATTAAATAATAAAGTCTTACTATACAAACAGATCCTTCGCCCAATCATCACCTACGCCTCCTCTGTTTGGGGGTTCTGCCGCTCAAACTCGCATGAAAAAGGTTCAAATAATGCAAAACAAAATTCTCAGAATAATGTCAAATTCCCCCTGGTATATAAGAATGTAATCCACAATGATCTTCAAATTGAACCAATTGATTCATATATCACTAGGCTCTCTCGAAATCTCTTCACTTCCATTCGCAATCACAATAATCCAATTATTAAGGCTCAAATTCTTTTTACCAACCCCCACTCCAAATTCAATTTCGCATATAAAACTACAAAATGGTCCCTCCCACTTAAACCCCCATAACTTTCTTCATTTTACACAATTATTAGACCTTCATTATGCAAGATTTTGGTACATTTAACTTCGTTTAATATCCTATAATCACACAGAGTTGATACTGCAAAGTGTCACTGGTACTCTTGATGTTTTTTTTAGTCTAATCGCCCTTGGGCGTCTTCTACATTGTTTTTTATGACCCACTATATCCATCAATTTGAGCAAAAGCCATGACTCGCTGACGCTCGTCAGTTTTTCTTATGTCTGTCTGTCCACTTTGATACTCAGAACAAGTACGAACTGCCGGAACCTAAAGTTCGTACAAACTGGGACTTATTTAAAAGCACTTTACTAGCAAACACAATTCAAACATTCACACTACCCAAAGCACAAAGCGGTGAGGATATAGAAAATCAAGTCACCAAACTCACAAGAAACATTTTAAGTGCACATAAAATTGCCCCAAAACCCATAAAACACAACAGACAAACTTTTATCGGACAGGAATTAAGGGATCTATTCAGAAAAAGAAATAAAGCCAGAAAAACCTGGCAATTTACCCGTTTCCCTGCTGATAAAGAAATCCTAAACAGACTTCAAAACGAAATTAGGCGAAAAGTGCACGTACATAAAAACAAAGAATGGGAATAAACACTTGAAAACCTGAATGCGGAAACCGGTACCCTTTGTGGGGTATGGCGAAAGTATTCAGGAAAAAATGAACTCACATCTCCGCCCTTAAATGCCCAGCTAATATCGCACTTAGTAATACTGAAAAATCTGAAATTTTGGCAGACTCACTCCAAAATCAATTTAAACTAAACGACGTAAACACACCCACTCACTATGAAAATGTAAAGGATGTCGTTCATAACTATCTACAAAACGAAGAAAACTTTCAAAATCAAGATTACTCTCCACCACTAGCCTCGGAAATAGCTGAATATATAAAGAAAATTAAAATTAATAAAGCACCTGGAAAAGAATGCATCACCAACAAAATGATCAAAAACCTGCCACACCTCTGCATTTTCTAACTAAGAAATATAATACAAAATATACTAGACCTCGGTTACTTCCCAGATTCCTGGAAAACCGCCGTAGACATCCCGATACTGAAGCCGGGAAAGGAAACCATCCTACCCAGCAACTACAGACCAATATCGTTCCTTCCAATACTAAGCAAAATAGCTGAAAAGATTATACACAAAAGACTTTCCAACTTCCTCCAAGAAAATGATATAATAATACATCAACAACATGGATTTGTACCAAAATAATCTACCACCCACCAACTACTCAGAGTCATCGAGTATATAAAAACTGGATTCTACAAAGGCCAAAACACAGGCGCGGTTTTCCTGGATATCCAGAAAGCCTTCGACCGAGTCTGGCATACTGGATTAATATACAAAATGAATTATAACACCCCTCCCTACCTTATTAAAATTATTAACTCATATCTGAAAAACAGAAAATTTCAAGTTATAGTCAATGAAAACCTCTCAAGCCCAAGATCCATAGAAGCTGGAGTCCCGCTAGGAGGAATCCTCTCAACAACTTTATTCAACTACTACGTGAACGACATCCCTACACACCCAAAAACAAAAATATGCATGTATGCAGATGATACAGCGATATTAGCAAGACACTATTTTTCACCAAACATAAGCCAAGCACTAAACGAACACTTACAGAATTTAGAAGTATGGTACTCTACTTGGAAAATAGCCCTGAATGTTTCCAAAACAAAGGCCGTCTTCTTTTCACGAAATTACAGAAAAATTGAACCAGACATTTTTTTGGAAAACAAAAATATACCCTGGTCTCTAGACACCAAATATCTTGGTGTAACGTTGGATAAAAAACTCACTTTTAAACAACACGTACTACGAATTAAAAAGCAGTATAGATCTGCAGTAAATAATCTATTTCCCCTTATTTCGCGTAAATCTGCATTAAGCAGACGTAATAAACTGCTTATCTACAACCTGATTTTAAGACCCATCCTGACCTATGCTAGCCCGGTCTGGTCACACTGTTCTAACACAACTTTCGACATGATAGAAAAATCGCAAAATTCCACTAAAGAATGATTGTAAAAGCCCATTGGTACATGAGAAACACAGATATTAGATTTTCAATTAAACTCCCTACACTAAAAAATTTTATTAAAAAATTATCTGAAAACTTCCTCCAAAAAATTGATACCTCAAACAATAAAACCATACAAGAAATAGAAAAATACACCCCACTCAGAAATAACCCACAGTTACACAGACCAAGAGAAATCCTAATTTTATAATTCAATATCCTAAAATCCACTACGTAAACTTCAACATAGTCACTCCTAGTCACACCACACTCAACATAACTACACCCTACCCACACACATCTATATACTGAATTAGCTCACCTCACCACCGACCAATCACAGACTGCGCTCTCACTGCGGCCAGACCGAGCAAGCAAGCAGGAACTCAATAGACTTCCGCTGTATTATTCTAAGCATACTCAAAGCAACTCAATCTAAATTTTAATTAATCATCTAATTTTTATTAATTAGTGAAGCTATAATAATTTTATTTACTACAAATATTAAATTTTTAAAACTTTTAAAGTATTTAAAAAAAAACTTTTAACTTTCAAGCTATTGCAATGTAACTTATATTATTCTATCATTAATAACTCATTAACTTCTGGGCAAGTGAAAAACCAAAGTTCAGTTCACCATTCATTTATAGTCATTTCACAGGGTATAGAAGCCCGTGAGGGTTAAGTTCCTCGAAATAATAGTTGTCGCTACTGATCCTTCTCTTTAAAATCCTCCTTGTCAACCAATTTTTATCTTACTAAAAATATTTCACACATCTAGACCACATCATTACCTTGTTTAGCGCAGCATGGCCACATCGGGCTCATCTGCCTTTTAAAATACTACTACTCACTCACTGTGATGTGATCGTTTATTAGCTTCACACTGAGATTCAAACACGAGGACTATTGGCGACGGACCTAAAAGTTTTGAACATTAATCAAGTGAGCATTCGGACAGAACGATTCCTGGAACACCCTTTCCCAAACTTCCACACTTCGCCGAAGGAAAATGACTTAAAAGTTTTGACAGTTTTAACGTGCATCAACCCAGTGTACACGGCGGATCTTTATTGCTTCAGGGCTGGAATCCATGACTTGATGAAAATCGCCAGCTGCAAATCCGTGACCATGACTACTAGGCTACCGCTGCCACACTATCTTTAGAGAAGTAAATTTCATTCTGCTGCTATTGTAAAATATAGCTGATGAGCGAAACCATTATTTTTATTAATGTTTATATTAACTAACATTGACAGCGATTGCAGGAGATACATGCTTCGTTGTGATACTTATCTCATAAAACTAAGCAGTCAAAAACCGCTTCCGAGCTTATATATTAATCTGATATATTAATGCTCGATTTAAATCGTATTTAATTATTTAGATTAAGGCATTAGCTGGTTTTAAATGATTGTTCGGGATGTTCTACATTCGGGCCCCGTTGACCTGCCATAGTCGAGACCTATGGTAACTGAATCGCGAGTTACAGTACTAATATAAATTGAGTGGTAATACAAATTCCAGCATCTATAAACTTTTAAATTTTTTGCGTTATGTTTACGCTGTTTCGATATTGGTTTTAATTATAAAGGGAATCTTTTGATATTGTTTTTAATTGTTAAGGAAATCACTTATATAGGGGAAAAAATCTTGATAACTTTTAAAATTTGAGCAATAAATATAGTTGAACGTACAGCTAATCTGACGAGATATTGAAAAAAATCCAAACTGGAACATATCGCTCTACGAGAATAAGCGAATTATATCAAATCCAAAGATGAGAGGAAAGTAATAAAATGGTCGAACTTCTCTTAGGCCAAAACTTTCAAAGGATGTGTCATTTTATTCATCTCTTGCCTAGTCTGATTTTTATTTTCGCTCTCTGATGAAGAAAATCACCGTTTGCATTTTACGATCGGAGGGGGGGGAGGCTTGCAACCTTTCATCACCTTCCCCCCTTTTTGTCACAAGACTTTCCACCACTCTGTTTAACCCGGGTGTGACAAGTTACTCTGTAGCTCATGCATGTCGTAAGAAGTAACCATAATGGGTACCCAGCATCTGGGTGTATAGCCGGGCACCCTGCCCTTGGGGATTATATCAGTGGGCTTCAGAGGCTTGCCTTCTTCAGGTAGGTACGGGCATCAAGACCCCGAGGCACCCTAGTGAACTTTTTCGTTTCCATTGGGTTTACTGTCTTAGGTAAACACGGGTGACGCGACTCGGAATACCCTAGCGATTCTTCTCTATTTTCGACCCTCTCTCTTGTCAATCAATATTATCTTTCAAAAATCTTCACACATCTTAATCTCAGTTGCATCTTGTTTGGCGCAATATGGCCACATCTGGCTCTTGCACCAATAAACTTCACTATCACATCACATTCTCCGCTTTTTGTATTCCTTGTATCATACTCTCGTTTCGTTGGCGCCTCTTTACTTAGACTTGGATAGCGATCCGGTTTTACGACTGTCGCTTCGTTTTGTTAAGTTCCCTGCTCTGATTTTTGTTATTTTCGTTTCAGCCTTTGGTTAGTTGCCATCTCTTTGGGGGGGGCCGGGGGGGGGGGGGGGGGTTCGTTCCTTCGCATCGTCTTTTTGACTAAAGTATATATTGAGATTCATTTTAGTTTCACCTCCCTCATCTCTTTCGTTGGTTTCTTATCATTATTTCTTTTGATTGTGGTTTAGCAATAGATTCCTACTTTAACCCTGCGCCTCGTTTTTGCTCGTTATTAGGTGAGCAAGCACCATTTGACATTTTTCTTTCTTCCGATGTTAATAATTTCGTTCATTCGCAGTATAAGTTCGCTTTTGCCAATTAGAACTCCATGGCATTTTTTTTTGTCCCACTTTATATAAAACAGAAAGTATTGATGCCTTCTCTTAAAGGAATTCTCGTTACTTGATTGAGGTTAAAAATTTCACCAATAGCCCTCGTGCTGCGTCTAGTGCGATGTTTATAAAACCAAACCTTAACAGGAGGTCCTGATGACATCTGAAAAAAAAAAAAAAATAATAATAATTAATTTGAATTTCTTAATAAGGGAGCCATAATAACTCTTGAGTTAAGTGGACTCGCTAGTTAACGACGTACAACTGTATTTAATTTAAACGCTTCCGGCCGCTCACCTCTGTCTGACTCCAAGACTCACTTAACTCAGCCAATATGCATCGTAATTATGAGCCAGGGTTAGTTGACCAGATGGGACTCCTTAGCTGGCACTCCACACCCATGGCTCAACAATAGAGAGAAAAAAAGATCACTGTACTTTATGGAACATCGTGTTATCTGTGCAAATCCTTCAAAAGCTGCAAGAACATTTGTTTCGTTCTAGTAAGTAGAGTGCATCAATCTTAATGATTTTTTCCTACTCCGACTTTCGATTAAAAAAGAAAGAAAAAAAGTGGGTTTGAGATATTCATGTATAATGCTCTCAAAATCAGATAATCAAAATTAAAAGCGATTACATATGATTCCCATAGATAAAGCAAGTTTTTGGATTGAAACCACCAAATGGATGCAAATTTAGTCTTTTTGAATAACTACATGAATTTTTAAAAGGGGAATAAAACCCGTCGAACAGCTTTTTCATTCTCAAAGAATATAACTATTCTTGATAATTTCCGATGGATTAAGAACGAGAGTCCACCGACATCTTCTATGCTGAGCGAAATTCGAAAATCGAAATAGTCATAGTTGAATGAATTTCAGTTTCCATCTTTCACTCACAGCTATAATAACTAATTTATAAACATAAATCATCTCAAATCTGTGGCAACTGCGTGAAAGATGTCTGTGACTTGCAGCGATTAGATGAAATCGACAAAAAAAAAAAAACAAAAAACACCCTATCTTCTAATAATGGCTTAATAACGAGGAAAATGTTTCGCAGAAGTTTTTTTCTTTTGTGTCGGAGTGAAATGAACGTTTTCGGGTGGATTCAGTCTCTTCACGCTATTGATCTCGTGTTACCTGAAACGTTCAATTTTGGAATTGCGTTGTCTTCAGAATATCGTCACTATTCATGAGGTGTTGTTTTCGCTCTGTTATTGTATTCACTTTTGCTCGCAGCCTCCTTTATCATATTTACGTTTTCGAAATGGACATTATTTTTTTAAAACCCGAACGATGACTGAAGAATTAATTTATTATTTTTGTACTTAAATAATAATGCATAAGACTCAAATAACAACAGAATGCCTATCTTTGTTTATCAACCCGGTGCACTGGCCTATTCAAATTTCCTCCTCCTTACTTTATCATGACTCAAAATGATGAAGTCTAATGCACTCGCGTTGCTTCTAAGAGCGACGTTAATAAACAATCCATCAATCAATTAGTACGCAACTGGACTTAAATGGAATAACGATTCAAATACGCGGCTTGACTGAATTGCGTTATTATGAAATTCTTCCGATTTCGCCGATTATGAAATTCTAATCAGGACCTCTTGGTCATTGCGATTGTCTCGGTCGCGTGTTTACACCCATTGTTTTTATTTGTTTGTTGGCCGTTATTCCAGCTGCCTATTTCTGCCATTTAGCAATCAAATAAGCATCGTAATATAATTCCACGGTCAGATGAGGTCGATACCAGAGCTGACACCCCACACTGCCGATGTTCAAGTCATTTCACGGGCTTGAGTCCTGATTCCCCTGCAGATCGCCGTTCGGAATAATGACTTACAATGAATAGAAACCTTGCCTCTATGTGTGAAATCCATTCGAAGAGTGAAGTACAAGGTCAGGAGACACCCGTATGACTTGACCTTAGTTCAAAATTACGAGGTCTGTTGTCACTAGCCCTCGAGCAGTTCCAGAGAGATGTTAATTCCGAATCAAAACATTACCGATGAGAATCCATATCTCCCACTTTCGAAAACCATCCTCTTGCGGACTTGCTGCACGTTAAATCTATTAGAGCTTCTATGTTGGGATAGTTTGGATGTTTAGAGCAGAGTGCCAGCTCAAGTGTCTATCTTTTTATAGACATACAGAATGTGTTTTAAAAAGACTTTGGAGTTGATTGATTGAATTATTTATGAGGAATATGGACCTTGGTTGATTGAATTATTTATGAGGGATATGGACTTTGATTGATTGATAAATTTAATTAACTTCGCACTAGAAGCAACACGAGGGCTATTGGGGACAGGCCTCGAAATTTTGAATCTCGGTCAAGTGACGAGGGTGGCACCTGAGCTGGTAGCTCCATCTCCAAACTTCCACACCTCTCCAACGGGAGAACTTTGAGCCTCTGACAGGTTCAACGTGCTTCAGCCCCAGCTACACCGCGGGTTTTGGAGATCAAGGCTCGAACTCACGATTTGATGAAAACCGTCGTCCTCGACCAGGATCACTCGGCTACCGCAGACACCAGTTTCAGTTTGTACTAATTATTTATTAACGTTACGTTGAGAAACAACGTGAGGGCTATTGGTGACGTACTGCGTAATTTTGAACTTCGAACGAGTGATGAGGATGACACTTGAAGTGCCACCTTCCTCTCCAAACTTCCACATGGGAGGACTTGGAGCCTCGTTAGATTTATTGTGCATCAACTACACTACACGGCGGGTCTTTAGTGGCATCAGAACTTGAACCAACACCAGCCGCAAGTTCGCGACCCTGAAACGCTTGTTTAAGAAAATAATAACAGTACAAAAAATTTTATTCATTAAAAAACAAACTTGTAGCATAAAGTTTTATTTTAAAGGAATAATATTTTTCACATTAATGAATCAAATAATGTTCATTTGTAATGAAAATTCACTGTAAAAATTCGAAAGGAGGAAAAAATTCTTTTACTTTATAAATTGAGTGACTTAAAATGCCTATTAGCCTGTCACTTAAAAGCAGAACCAGGGCTAATAGCGACAGTCCTCATCATATTGAACCTCACAGTCGACACCTGAGCTAGCATTCCACTCTCCTAACTTCCACACCATCCCAGCAAGAGAACTGTGAGCCTCAACAAATTTACCGTACTCGAAAAATTCCATTTCCGGTCGCTTTAAATTGAGCTTCCGGTTTAAAATCTGGGCTATAACTTTTTTTTTCTACCTACCCAAGAAACAAATACAAACCATTTTTGAAATCGTAAATATGTGGGCTTTAATGAAAAGAAATAAAGAAACTTTCGAAACTTTTCACGGAAACTGTGATTTTTGGGAAGGCCTTAATTTTTTAATACCTTAAATTTTTTATTAATAAGAGAACAAATGGTTTTATTTGAATAAATTCCTGAGAACAGAATAGAAAAATCTTTGCTATCCCCAAAATATTCTGAGTTAATGTTTAAAGACGAAAAGAGGCGATGTATCCCTATAGAAAATGCTTCACTCCAACAGTTTCCTAGGGTAAGGATTACAATGGATCTATTTTCGTTTGCTCAAATCGCGTTACTTAAAAATTTTATAACTTTAAACTTTTTTCTGTGTCTTTTTCTTAATTTATTGATTCCACAATGATTAAGAATCAACAGCAGTCGCTTTTAAGTGATTTTAACACAGGTGGAAAAACATCAATTTGAAGCAGAAAGCAGCATCCTCGATCAGTTTTAATCAGGAGAAACAAGATAGATAAAACGTACTCCTTAGTTTTTATTCAGTGATAATTCTAGTTTGCTTCTTTGATGACGATGACGATATGCACCCACCAAAATTAATTACTGGGTACGCTACTGAGGCCCAGAGACTCTTTGCATAATCTGTGGCGAAAACTTTGAAGCAGACTGGATTTAATATAGGATATTTTAAGGTTAAGTTGACAAAGATTTCTCCGATTTTGAAGGAAATTATTTTATGAATCTAATGTTTGTTTTACCAAAATACAGTAAACAAATAATGCCTTTGTCTTCAATATAAATTGTTAAATTTTCAAAGACTGAAATATTTTTTTAAAATTTTTCTCATTTATACTACTTTCTTATAATATATTAACTTAGTTTTAAGAACTGTAGTTTGCACTTTTATAAATTTCTCAAAAATAACTCTACCTAACAATAAAAAATTATTTGTGAAACAAAAAGTAAATATTTTCTCGCACATTTTTTTCATGTCCAATGCAACCCTCCACAAATAAAATTAATAAAAATGTAATGTTTGTAAAAAGTGTAAAAAAATGATTGAAATTTCTCTTTGAAAAATGTGTTTGAATGAAGAGTTATGTTTATTGAACAATAAATTTTGCATGGAATGTAATCTAGTCCAACTGAGTTGCAAAAATATTTTATAATAAAGGACAAGTGTTTAGATCCCAATACTACCCAACACACACACACACACATATATATAATTTCAAATTTATGCGTAATTAAAAATTATCAATATTCAAATAAAAACAAAAGTAGAAGTAATCTCATTAATTAAAAATTTATGTAAAAAAAATACCACCACTGAGCCATTGAGAAGGATAACATATACCAAAGCATAAAAATAGACTGATATAAATCGTAAGCAAAAAAAAAAAAAAAAAAAGATAAATATAAAACATTCATATTTAAATTTAAAAGAAATATATATAAAAAATTTCAAAAGAAATTAAATTCAATGAAAAACAAATTGACGAATACCAGAAATATCAATATAGTATAATTATTGAAAACCAAAAATTTGAAGAAAAATCGAGAATTGGAAAATAATATAAAGTTGTAACAAGCTGTAGTCTGTTAGGTTGGCTTATATATATATATAATTATTGATTTAACTCTATTTTTTTGCCAAATAATAATGAAGTAATAGAAATTTTTTTTAAAGTTTTATTTTATTAACTGTTTTACTGCGAATCCGTTGTTTACGTTATCATAATTAATGTCAAGCCTAATTATAATTTAAAGAGTTTAAAAGTATAAAATCGTTTGTGAATAATGGTCCGGTTAATTTTTTTTTTTAATTTTCTATCCCGAGAAAGCTTTTTTTAAAATGCAACCTTCATTGGTAGCGTCAATATAAATTTTAAAACGTTAACAAATTTTTATATAGTTGCGATAAATTTTTGAATAATAGTTGTAGAATTAAAACAAACAAACAGTGATTCTGATAGGTAATATTCGGTGGTGAATTTTAATTTAAGCGTTTGAATCAGTGTAGTCAGTCATGACCGCAAGAATTACATTTAAATCTTCTAGAGTGGGGCCCACGTGCAATTGGGGGGGGGTATTATTTGCTCAAAGCCCTCCGGCCATCCCCCTAGGGTTCCTCGTCTAACTAAACTAAATCCACGAAAACAAAATTCTTGAAAATATTGAACTAGACACGAAAAACACGCTATAATTCTTGTATAATAAGACTGAATAACTGGGAAAAGTCGAAACACACTTTCATCGGTTTGTAATTACGATTCTGATCATTGGAACCATCATTGCGTAACCACATTCCACTTTCAGTCCTCGTGGCTAAAAAAAAGGAAGAACGACATAAACTCTTCATAATCGTGGGAAATAGAAAAGCAAAATTCACCCAGTTTTGTTGAAGAAGATTAGAAAGCTGCTTTTAAAGAACAAGAATTAAAAAAAGAACTGAAAGAAAACGCGAACGATCATTTTCGTATGCGAAATGAAAATTTGGGAGAATTTCACGGTTGTTCTCCCCCATAAGTGGGGCACGGTGCAGGGTCGAACTTGACACTAATCGTTTGGCGAAGGGGGATGGGCGGAATCTTCTGAAGCATCATCTGGGACATCCATCGTCTACAGAAGATCACTTGTGAAGTGTTAGATGAACCGGTCAAAGAGGTGCAACATGAAGACGACTTTTTTAAAGGTGAGTTGTTGCGTTTTCTATAATGCTAGAATTGTTCTTAGTGTTTTACAAACATTTATGGGGATAAGTGCAAACGGTTGGAAAGTGTTTTGTTTGAAGTTATTCCCCAGCTCTTGTTCGTAGAAAAATTCTGCCTTTGTTTATTTTAAAAAATTTTAATATATTTTTTTAAAAAATTGAGTTTTTAATTTACTTTTAGAAGTTCAAAACCAATAAATTATTTTACATGCATTGTTAAGATATTTTTAAGAAACATATCTTATGCTTGTTTCTTTTAACATTTTTAAACACATATCATGATTCTGCATTGATTCTGTACACACGCTTTGTAAATATCTTTAGCAAATATTTTTTACATTCTTTTTTGATTGTATTTTGCAAATATCTCTGTTGATAAATCTGGGCTTGGATGTTAACGAATAAAGTAACATTCGATTATTAATATTGTTATTCGAAAAAAAAAACCCCGATCTTCATTAGTAATGAAAAATGACTAAAATTAAAAAAAAAAAAACTTGTTTCTGGATTAGAATTGCTCAAATCACTTTCATTTTTCTTCAATAGCAATCAGCATCTCATTGAAATTTTCTGTCTTTTCTTTGAAGAAAAATTTTCGTTTCCGTTGATATATATATATATTTTTTTTTATTCCTTAAAGATTACTATTTCGTAATTGCTGGTTGTAAATAAAACATTACTATATAATAAGATGTCACACAATTTCGATACAGAATTTAGATACCTTATACATTTATATTTGCTTGATGTTATAATTTTTTTAAAAATAAAATTGCAAAGATTACTGGTTCTTATCAATATCGATTAGAATTTAAATATACTGAATTTAATATGTGTGCAATAGTAAGAATTTTTGAAAACAGGATATGTTTCTAAATATGTTTGATGAAGATTTTGTAAAAAAAAATAACAATAAATTATAGATAATTAAGTGTGGTCTTATAACAAATTAATTTCTGTTACTTCTTATCAAATTACTCTCTTTTATCAATATTAAAGCTCAATAAAATAGCAATATTATACATATTTGAAAGTATTAACGTGTGGTTTTAGTAATGCAGATTTTTTTTGTGACTGTTTTTATCAGTATCGAAATCCGTAATTAAAAACAAACTTTACAGTAACTCTTTTAACTATATTTCATCATTTATGTTTCAAATTTAAAAGAAACTCAAATAATACATGAAAATAGTTAGCAAAATACGCGTGCATTTTCAATCAATAAATTTTTGCTCACTATTCATATTTTATTTATAAATACGACATTTTTAACATTTTTGGAAACGTTTTAATAAAACTGTAGGTTTGAAGATACTATTTTATACATCTAAAGTAGAAGGTTTGTGTGTGTATTTGCTTATGCTCTCATTTATGTCTGCTTTCACCAGTAATGAGTTCAATTAAAAAACTTTTTTATAACGCTGATAAATTTCTCTTGAAGTTGCTGTTGGATTGGAGTAAAATATACAAACTATACCAAAATCTTTTTTTTTTTTATTTATCGACTGATTTATTATCACATTTTATATGTAACGAAGAACTGAATAAATGATTGACTTTGGAGTTACATAATTCAGAATTTTAAGACATGTGCGAGGTAACTATTTTTCTGTGTGTATCTCGATATTTTGAAATTCTTCCTTTTTTTTTTTTTTTTTTTTTTTTTAATATGACTTCCACCTCGGCTTAATTTGAAGTCAAAGGAATTTGATATCATTGCGAATTGTTCACGAATTTAATTCGTTCTGAGATTCGGTTCGCAAATCTAAGCGCTCGCGAACCGAAGCAATTTTCCCCAATTAAATGCATGAAAATAGAATTAATCCGTTCAAGTGTCAGAATCAGGTTGTTTATACTTTGTCCTTATGGGTTTAACTGTGATACACATAAGACCTGCCGAGGCTCCAAATCTTCCTGTTTATCTGATGTAGAAGTTTGGAGAGTGAGGTGTCAGCTCAGGTGTTGTCTTCGTCAGTTGACCGAAGCTCAAAATGATGAGGACCATTACCAGCAGCCCTTGCATTGCTTTTTGAGTGATATTAATAAAAAAAAAAACAATCAATCTGTATGGATTTAATTAAAAAGATGTATAGAAATGAATGATAACAGATTTTATTATGAAAAACTAACTCACGAATAAACACATGATAATTGTTCAGTATTGCATGTTGTGAAAGGTATTTGTGGTACGAATGGTTGATTGTTGAAAAAGGAAAGAGGATTACAGGTACTGCTGTTGAGAAGGAGAATCCACTACCATTGGTCAAATCTGATTTTGGTTTTTTTTTTCTTTGTCTATGATCTAATTCATTGGCTGATTTGGGTATAAGAAACCAATCCAAAGAAATTTGTCTTTTGCTTTTATGAAGAATTCTTCAGAGGTAGGACATCACATTGTTATTTAAAGTGTTAATTGTTGTGTTGGTTATAGTTTGATTAGGGCAATGATTTTCGATAAATGTCTGCACTTTACTTTGAGAAGAAAAAGTAGGAAATTCTCCATTGAATAACCATAAGGTTCTGATATTCCCAATATAGAGACAGAAGCCTTAAGTTTTGAGATAGAAAGCACAATTGAACTTATTTAATTGTTTTTAGCATTCCATACATAATCTTTGCATAATAATAAATTCCTATAAGAAGTGTAAATGTTCCAGGTAAAGTATTTTCATCAAACACCACATACCTTTTTCGTTCGTTTTCATTTTTAATAATAATTAATTAATTAATAATAATTAATAATTTATTTTTAATAGTTATTAATTGATATTAAGTTCGACAAGTTAGATTTGCCAAAAGCTTTAACTTCTCTGGAGTTATATTTGAATTACTGAACAAATTTTATTAAAAAATATTCAATTCATCCGAAATTCCAGGGATTTCAATTAATATTTTACATAACGTGTCCGAACTATATAGCACTATTCTATCATTTATTTTGCCTTTCGAATTTTTAATTATATTCGTCAATTACTTTGAAAATTGAGATGGAAAGAGAATGCATAAGCCATTTGACGAACCTTTCTCCTTTTTTTTTCCGACAAATTATTTTTAATTTATTTTAAAATAAGATATATATTTATATCTCGAATTCTATACATAATAAGTTACTAAATTGAAAACTTCAAATCATATGGGGGAAGGGGGAATTTAATCTAAGAATCTCATAACTAAATAATAAAATGGGAACAAATTATTTTGTGGTGCTTCTTACATTTTCTTAAATGCATTTGTGAATCTTGTGAAAAGTCAGATGACATTTTTGATTCACATGATCTGCGATTTTAAGTTCAAGACTTGACTTTACAGCAGTCGGATCTCTTGGGAACTGAGACACAACCACACCTGATGTCACATCCCTGCAAGTGTCATTTCCTTTCTCGGTTGGAATGACTTGGGACTAAAAACTGAAATACTAATGAGCTGGTTGCTGAGAAATAGATAACTGATGGCTGAAATTATTATTTTTAGAATTAGAAAAATATCTGAAAGATAGGTAGCTGAAATTATTACTTTAGATATCCAAGTAACAGAAAAGATTGTGTCCCATGGTCTTGAGAGAAAAGGTGGGACCAAATAATTTCCCCAAAAAAATTCCGAAATGGAAAAAAGTAGAGATCTAAGCGTTCACGCGAAAGGATATATTCACCGACTTTGTTAACAACTGTTAATGACTATTTTAATGTGCAACTAGGACCTGGAAAATGATGTTCCGTTGGATAGCAAATTGAACTGCGACAAGGTTTAATCTTTTATTATAAATTTTATCTTTATTTTTAAAATGAATTAACAATAAATTGCAAATAGAAATTTGATTTCCATTTTACTTAACACAACTTATCTATTAAGAGGAGAATCATATATTATTGTAAATTAAAATTATCGTAAAATAAATTATCATAAATCGAATTATCGTGATAAGGATATGAATACGGAGAGGATTACGAGTTATTTGACTTCAGTATCGGAATTAAAACCAAATATTTCTTTGATTTTTTTCCCTCCTTATTTTGAATTTGTATCACAATTGTATTGAATCACAATCTTCCTAGCTATTCCAAGTCATAGTTAGAGAAAATAAGGATTACCTAAACATAATGACGAGACAATTTTGAAGTCTTCAAAGATTTAGAACACGGTAGCTGTCTTCAACAATGCCAGGAATTAAAATACTTTAATAAATAGTCCGATAGGGACATCTTTTTTGGTCTAGTTGACAAAGAAGCAGAAAAAAGTGACCGGTTAACTTTTCTTCGGACCTGGTGGACAAGAATTCGGAGCGCCGTCGGCACTCCAAAGTCACCAACTCCCTCCCCACCTTCGCTGGGTAGAAAAAAAATATCATCCGCCACAAGTGGTGACCCAGGACTTGAACACTAGATGACAGCACATCCTTGAATTACTGGTTGCATATGTTCCCGAAGCAGAACACTTGCATCTGTGTGTGTAACAAAAACAACGGTACATAAATCACAACTAGGGATATTTAGGCTATGGTGCACGTGTCAAAGAGACCCGCCACTCACCCAGAGACAGCCGATGACGTCAAATGGAAACGGTTCCAAGCAAAACTCTATTCAATAGGGAGGGGATGTATAACAATTACAATAACGGCTGGAAAAGCTGCCTTTTCTACAAATATCAGTATAACAAATATCTCTTCGAACCATCATGATGATAACGGAGGGGAATACGCGTCGGCTTTCTTCAACAACAACGCCAGAAGTTAAAATGCCTAAATAATTAGCCCGAGAAGGTTATCTCTTTTGGTCAATTTCAGGGGTCGATATATTGTATAATAAGGGGTCGATCCGATCTAGGTGGTCGATTAAGGCTCGATGAATGAATACCAATGCTATTCAATTGCAAATGTATGGACAGTAACGCAGTATATACAATTTTCGTTTTAATGCCATTTGTAAAAACAATATAGTAAATAAAGTTTTTATAAAAGATTATGGTTTATTTAATTTCTCATTCCTGCATATATTTTTTTAAATAATTCTTTATCTTTTTTTTACCATTTAAAGTTTGCGTGTTTCGTGATGGGTCCTCATTCTTAGACTTAAGAGAAATGATTCTCGCTCCGTTTGTTGCAAGATGGCCCAAATTAGAGCACAACTTCTTAAATTACGACTGTTTGATAAGCTTTGCGAGGAAAATGACAAACTTTCAAACCAATTAATATTACACGACGAAATCAACGTTTTCACAAGATGCATGCTTACAAAAACTTGTTGAATTGCTTAAACAGTTAGAGAATCTCTTACTGAAATTAATCCAGCCATAAGTGACGAATAGGAAAAAAAAATGAAAACAATATTTCTTATTTGGCCGATGTATTTGCAAAGCTCAATGATATTCAAACACGTCTCCATGGAAAAGATATTACATTAATTCAAGCACGAACAATTATCTTTAAGCTTTCAAGTTAAATTAAATTTATTTAATTCTTCATTGTTACGTAAAGATTTTTAGTACTTTTGAAATTTATGACAATTGGATATAACCGACGTAGAATTAGAAATGCATACAAATTTTCTCCAAAAATTAAGCGTCGATTTTAAATTAAGCTTTGGATATATTAAAAAGATATCTCAGAATGGACTATCGCGCTACTTTCTGCTCAAGTTAAAAATAACGACAGTCATTTACAAGATGAAGTCATTGAATTATTATTTGACCTTGAAGCAACGATACTTTTTTTTACAATTTAACTGTGAGCCAATTTTATACGAATATAGATATCAAGCAAAAATATCAAAAACTTGCAATACAGCTCTTCCCTTTTTAATTGCATTCCCAAGCTCATGTATGGTTGAATCTAGCTTCAATCATGTTAATTCTATTTTAACTAAGAAAAGAAATAAATGAAATATGGAGCTCCAAGGCGAAATAAGACTGAAATTAACAAATTTTATACCAAATATTGTTAATCATCAAGCACATCCTTCTCAATGATTTATGTAAAAATTTGATTTTGTTAAATCAAAAGAGGGACAAAAAAACAAAACTTAACGGTTTCTTAAATGATTTAATTTATTTCAGAAATAGGTAAGCTATCTTCTTTTTTTTTTAATCATTTTTATAGAGGGGTCAATTAGAGAATTGTAAAATTTTTGGGGGTCGATGATCAAAAAAGTTCGGTGGCCCCTGGTCTAGTTGATGAAGGCGCAACAAAAGGTAAAGGTCAACTTTTTTTCGGACTCAGTGGCCAAAGTTTTGAAACGCCACTGCATCCCAAGGTCAATTGTCACCTTCTCCACGGGCTAGAAAAACATTTAGCGCCGAAGATCCTTCAAATAGCTTTTGATTTTTTAATGAAATCCAAAATATTACACGAAGGAAATAAGATTCTAGACGTGTTTTACTCCCTTAATTTTCACTTGATTTTCTGGTATTTGGCTTGAGACAATTAAATAAACAATCGAAAACGGAAGCAGTAGCTTAAAGGTTGTTACACCGACTATTCATGTGTTTAATTCTAGCGCACAGTAGTGAGTCACATGTATTGAAAAACATTTTTACAACACTCGAAAGCGTTAATTCAATTAATTACGACTCATTTTGTTTCTAGTGTTTTCTTTCTGTAACAATTCATGCCCTAATTCCATTAAAAGTGTTCTTTAGTTTTCATTAACGGAGATCAATGACTGATAAACCGATGACCATGAAGTTTTCTCACCGATTCAATTACTAATCCCTAAAAACAAAAAAGTTAGGCGAATCAGCGATTTACTAGTACTGTTGGGTATTTTATCAAATAATTGAAATGCGTTATAGATGAATCTCACAAACTTTCTTAGGAAAAAAGTGAAGAGGTCACATTTACATTAAACATCAAACGAGATAGTAAACAAGGAATGAGATCACCTTTGAAGTAATCTGATTTTAACAATTTCAAAATAGCAAATAAAGCTGAATTTAGTCAATGTTTTTGTTATGAAAATTCCTTTTGCTAGAATGTTAACAAATTCTCAATTGAAACAAGAAGGGAATGAAACAAATAAATAAAAAAAAATTTAATTTTTTTTTGTTGAATTGAAAGAGCTTGAGTTTTATCACAAAATTAAACTTTTAGTATTATTTACACCACAGGCCTTTTAAAACAGACATTGGCCATTAAGCTGAGGAAACATCTCAGCACACTTGTCCTGAAGTTTTCATTTCTAATTTTCCATTTTTTAAAAATATACTTTGTTAACTGAGGTATCCGATCAATGACATTGCTATGTGCGAGAAGCATATATTATTATTTTTTTTATCTCTAACGGCAATTTTATATCAAAAGCCCCCTGTGAAGAATGAGAATATATAGAAGCACTGGAATAAACATTTTAGAATTAATAAGTTAAAAATAATACGAAGATTCTGAAAATGTATATGTTAGTATTTCTAAAACATTTTCAAATCATATTATGAAGTTGACATTCGTTATAATATGATGTTTTCCATTTAATATAAAGTATGCTCTCCATAAAATATGAAATATGTATTCCTTGAAACATGAAATATGTATTCCGTAAAATATAAAGTATGCATTCTATATAATATGAAGTACATACCTCATGTGATATTAATTATATATTTCATGAAACATAAAAAATGCATTCCATGAAACAGGAAATATGTATTTTATATTATATGAATTATGTACTACATTATATGAAGTATGCCCTTCATGTAATATAAATTATGTATTTCATGAGAGAAATGTGAAGTAAGAACTCCATGTAATACGGAGTGTATCCCGCTTAAGTTAAATTCACATTTTATTCATTTAAACCAGTTATTTTGTTATTCAGCCATAACTTTGATCCTACAAGCGGGTGGTTAAGAAGACGATTATTACATCTCTGCTAAATTTTCTGCAATTTTATTCATTCATGGGAGACAGAGATTAATAATAAAATAAAATAAATAAATAAATAATAAAAAAAAAAAACGAATGATCTTAATATAATAATTGTAGAAAGCAATGCAAAAAGTGCTAAAGAATATTTAGATAACTTATTTAATATTTTAAACTTTAATTATCGTTAACTACTCAAATGAGAGCTTATTTTCTCAATCAAAATACTCGTTATCCAAAACTGATATGCTAATAAATTCGTTTCTTAACAATTTTTATTTAGACATGTGTAATACTGACAAAAATATAACATTTGTAAGATTTGGAGGACTCTGAATGAATGAGGATGAATTGACAAATTAAATTAATGAGAAAAAAAAAAAGAATTACGATGCATTTGAAATAATGAATAAAAATAAAATGTTGTAAAAATGAAATCTGAAATAAGCCATTGCGACTCCTGTCTCTTTATTTCATGTTATGTGAATTCCTTAGTTTACATTTAAGAAAATTTAACCACCTACCGAAAATGTAGACTTTAAGATTTAGATGAAGCCCTGTAATAGAAGGCTATATCTAAATTAAAATATTAAATTTTCATTAGGTATCTAAGACGAGGAGAATTTTCGAGTGAAAACGAGTACAGTTAGACCTCGCTCAATGACGTTTCAGTATTAGGTAGTAGTAGGAAATTCCACAAAATCGGAGTCAACTAAATAATCTTGGATCTCTATGAAAAATTTCCAGTACTGGTATAAAGAACATTCCCCTCCCCCGTCTGTTAAACGTTCAGAAAATTTTAAAAATTGCAACAGAAAGCTTTAATTTTGATTGATCCAAGCCTCCATCTTTTACTTCAAGCAATCCATCACATTTGTCCGACTTATCAACAATTATTCCAGTAGAAATGGTTTTCTTGCCGCCAGAGGCAACTTCGTCAATCCATTCAATAGATCAATGCGTAATATCAAAATTTGAATCTTATCTGCTGTGACCATTCAAACAAATGATGGTGAAGAAGATAAACAATCCATTAGAGGTTTTAGGAAATATCATGAATGTGTAGACAGTATCAAATTTTCCTAGAATGAGATGACCGAGAAATGTCTGAAAGGAGCACGAAAGAATGTATGGCGATGACTAATCACGGATGTTGACGCAAGAGAATCCATTGTTGATGCCGTCGAAATTGTTAAGCTAGCTAAGGAAACAGGGTAACGGTAACAGTAACGGCTAAAATTACGAGGTACCTATTTTAAAAATTAAAAACTTACCCTCTCATCATAATTTATAATTAAAGAGCATAATTAGTTAAAGTTTATCAGAACTGTAAAAAGCTATCATAATTAGGATCAAGGCAACAAACGCCTGGGCGTTCGGCAGAGTGAGGAACTGCCGAAACAAAGTTGGAAAGTAAAGTTACGAAAGCGCGCATTGCTTTTGGATGCTGTAGCCGTAAGCTAAGAAGCATATATAGCAATAAGCGGAGAGTAGATTAAGGGGTGGGACATCAGTTCGAAGACGAAAGCGACTTCGAGAAAGCTGTTGTCCGCGGGATTTTGAGAGGTTATAAAAAGAAAAATTAAACTATTGAATTAAAATGAATTAAAAAGAAATGCCGTTCCGAAACCAATTTAAAGGAAAATTTAGCTATTTAAAAGTAAGGAAGATTTTAAACGCGAGGAGAATGAGTCGAAAAGTAAGAATTGAGCAATTTACTATGCTCCAATAGCGACGCCTGGTAGAGAAAACAGTTATTACCTTAGAAAGGTGATGATTTTAGTTGTTTACAATTGGAAAAGTGTTTAAAATTTCAAGTTTTCGAAAAATTAAAAATTTTGAAAGTGATCGACAGTATTACGCGAGGTCCATTTTGACCATGGGACATTGCCACTTATCGATGTGAAGTCCTGAATTTTGAAAATTAAGCAGGATTTCACTAATGAATTGCTTTAATTCGCTCGCAGTCTTAGGAAACAGGGTTGAATATAAATACGCAAGATATGGAAGAGTTATTGCAAGCTACAACTAGTAAAAGTCTTTCCAACGACGATTGTAAAAAAATAAAACAACAAGTGCACAAAGATGATGAAATTAGCTTTTCTGAAGATGAGGAGCAGAAAGGACTTTCAACGGATTTTCTTAAGAAACAGTTTAACTACTTTAACGGAGATTATGGATCATCGAATACAAAATGATTTAAATTTTGATAGCAGTTCAAAAAGGCAAAATGAAGTGTCATATTGATACGATGTTTTGTTATAAACAATTGTTTTCTGAACGAAACAAGAAAAGGAAAGCGATGTTAGATAACTTCTTCACACACACAGCCAAATGAGAAATTACCTTCCTGAACACAAATATAACTTGTAACGACGGCCCTTCATTTCTCTTCTTTTGTGCCATATCTTAATCGAATATATTAAACAATAACTACGAAACTCCAATTAAAGACACGAAAAAATGAACCAAAATACTTTATTAGCTATCACTGGAGAATAGTTAATGTTGCTTCTTCTCGAATCCCATCTTGAATCAACGATCTTAAATTAGGATTTAAACATGAAATCTTAGCTTACCAATTTACTCGTTAAGAATTCAAAAATTCTCAATAACAGTAACTTCGTAGTTTAATAATTAAACTAAAATTCTCTTCAATCCACAAAACTAATTAAATTGGTTCAATCCAAATTATAAATCCTTATCTGTAAGTTGTTATCCTCTATCTCTCTTCATTTTCCTTTCAATCTACTTCAATTCTGTTAACTTCTATCTTCATCTAATTTACTTTATCGCGTTTCATTTAGATTGGGAAGAAATTTTAATTTTATGCAATTTAAATGATCATAAAGTTCCCACACTTACAATTTATATTAGCAATAAAGGTAATATAATAGTATTTAAAAATGTTATAAGACAAACAAACAAACAAACAAAAAACTCATAAATTTTCTTATTTTTTGTTCTGTATCACTTATCCTTATTGCTTACTTGTTAAGATTACCTCATTTATCGAGTTTCGTTCAGCTCTAGAACTCACTGGAACGTATCCGCTGCGTTCAGTGGGACTATGCAGTAGTAGTTACGCTGGTTTATTGTAGTAATTTCATTAGACCACGCAATTTCTATCCGATATGATACGCTGAACACAATGTGCTAATGAAAGAAAGTTCTATATTTTAAATTAAGGCTGAGATGTTAATTTGGGAAACCATTGCTACAGTATTATTTATTTCAGTACAATCGTCAAAAAAGAGAAAATAACTTTTGCACATCTCACGGTAGGTAGATAAAATTGGTATGAATATTAATGATTGAAAAGGAACTAAATTACATGGTCTCAATGGATTAATTGATGGACTAGACTGGTATAGTTTTTTGAGTTCTAAAACTGCTTAATTAATTTTAAATGTAACTTCTAAAAAAGAATTTTTCCTTTAATGCAATCCAGTTCTTTGGCTGTTTAGAGTAAGAATTGTTTCAAATTCTCAGTTCGAAAGTGCTGAAAATTTCATTCATGTCTGATCATTAGTTCCAGAGATATTTGGAAAAAACTATTTGAGGGCTACAGTTCTTCTACACGTTCAATTTATAGGTCCCCCCTCCCGTTAATTATCATGATGTAAGGATTGAACAGATAATTAAGATTTATAAGCTATTCTATGGCCCTTAAGTTATCACAATGTCTGTTCACTTTTTTTTGTAACTATAAACATAAAATACATAAAAGTAACATTAGCATAATATACATTTTTATGCTAATGTTACTTTTTTCGAATATTTTTTAGAACTGGAGAAATATATTTATCGTTTGATATGAAAAGCTTTGAAAAGTGTTGAGAGAATTTTTTTTTTATCGTCAAACTTTCAAGCTACTCATTTAACGATAGGAGACCTTTTTTTAAACCTTCGTTGCTCAAATGAAATTTTAAAACTTGAACTTATTCAGAAATCAGATTTGCGAGAAAGAAAAATGGCATCGATAAGTTAATTAATGATTCCAATATTAAGTTTATTAGTAAATAAGGGATAAATTAGTTCTCTTTGAGTCATTAATATTGATATGATTTTTTCCTAACTTTATTGAGAATTACGGAAATTAATAGAGTGTCTCATTTTTTGAAGACTGAACACGTTCTCTTCAGTTCAGTTATCACTAATTTTTCATATGCCGATGAATACAAAAAAAAAAACTTAAGCTACATCTCACGGTGCATAATGTTATACAATATCCATCAATACTGTGATGGATTATTGTTTTCCTGAGGCAGAATTTTGACCGTAAGATTGTTTTACATTGAAGGAGAGAATACTCCAGGCGGATTATTGCTTTTAAGGAATGGAGGGACCTTGGCGACATATATGTCACCAAATTTGGCAACTAAATTTGATGATAAAACTAAACGTATCCAGACATGTCGGAAAAGTTTTTGAATGTATTTTGAGAGTGCAAATATTGACCAACTGTGTGCAACAGTTAATGTATGTGGTATAGTGATTACATATTGGTGTATTTTTGCAAACTTTAAGATGGTCTATCGTGTATTCATATTATGTGTGCTAATTACTTCCCATCAAAGAGAAATATTTTGTATTACTAGATACTCTCAGAATAAAAGTTAGATTTACTCCTGCAGAATACTGCTAGCTTTAACTTTTTATATAACTCTTATAGCTTTTAAAACTTATCATTAAACTACTACTACTTTACTACTTTTGCTATTTTTTCAATTTACTGACAAACTTTCTTTCCACACCTGATCTGTTAGAAACAAACTTTCTAATTGTTAAAATTCTCTCACACACATCCTTTATTCTTATTTTTCTGATTAATAACTTTTAGCTAATAATATATTTTGTTTATAGCATTACTGTTGTCTTGAGACAAGGAAAAGACCTAGTGGTTCAGCAACAAGTTTATTAAGTACTACCCTGTTCGCATTACTGCGCGATTCTTATTCACAAGTGTTAACTCGCTCTCTTACAACATGACACTGACTGCTCTGCTCTGAGTTTGATCCTGATCTGAGAGGGTTGTGTGAGTGATATCTTACACTCACCCCTTACAAGACGCCCTCTATAAGCGGGTTTTAAACCCTGGAGATAACACTCTGATAGAGCCTAATTATTAATTGCGTTGACATTTCCAACATTTGAATGCCGATCAACCTCTGTCAGAAATGGGGCTCCGCTGTGAATGTCAGTGTCTCGCTTTAACGAAAAAGCAATGCAGAATCAATTTAAAGTTTCGATGCATAGGATTAAAGAAATAAAAGCTGGACAAGAGTTAGAAAAAGATAATAGAGTTTGATAAAAAGGAAATAAAGTTGAAAATTAAATAAGAAGCGCCAGAAGTAATGAAGAATGTTCTTCAAGTAAAACTTGAAGAAATTAAAGGAAAGATTGAAAAAATAACAGAAAAAGTAGACGTCGAGAAACGTCTAGAGGTTCCTGAAATCCATTCAATTAAAGACAGCAAACTTAGATTCTAAATTTTCCTTACAATCAAGATAATAAATGTGGCTCCTATTTTGCGGTTTGTAGCATACGTGATTAAAAAAAATATTTTCACAAATACGTGTCGATCCAATGACGTGTAATTATTTAACTACAATTTATAATTGTTTTTCATTAATACATAATTTAGTAGAACTTTAAAAATAAGTTTAAAAAGTTATCTCCATTTATTTAATAATGACACATTGTTGTTTTTATGAATTTACAACGAGGGAGATGGAAGTATAAGTTGTTTTCATTTATTTAACAATGATTTATATATTTTTTTATCATTATTCAGCGATACAAATTGAATAAATTGTTTGCATTTATCTGGCAATGATTTATATTGTTTTTTTTTTACCAATATACAACGATAAAAGTTATATGTGAGAGTAAATTGTCTCAATTCATTTAGAGATGTTTTATACTAAGTGATTAAAGTGAAGTGGAATGATTGAAGTATAACAAATTGATATAATTTATTAATACAGCAACGTTTTGTTAATATAGCAAAAGATAATTTTGTTGTAACGTAATATAGCTTATGAAATTATCTTTATAAATTTAGCAACGATTTTCAATTGTCTTAGTTATCAATACATAACGAAAGAAGTTTTTTATATATAAGAAATTATAATATTTGTTTTGTTTATTTTCGTTTTGTACGTGTCCTTCCGGGTTGACACAAGAATTGGTTCAGGAAGTAATTTTAGCAATGCTTTTGATTATAAAAAATCAGAAAAGTCCCTCTTGAGGTTGATACAAATGAATTATCTTTTTTAGCATGGATAGTCTTGAATGTGACATTAAGCTGTCCTGAAACTTTTCTGCTATAAAAAAATTGTCCTAGGCTCACGTCTGCCGGCCATTTAGATTTTATGAATGTAATATGTTCCTATACTGTTGTATAAATTCTCAAATCTATACCGTTGTATCATTTGAATACAATAAATTGCATGCGAATGAGCAAAAAATAATGAAGATTTCTGCAGCATTATATGTTTCCTCCGATTTTTAAACATATCTTTATCCCTATTTTAATGATTCATTTGAAGGATTTCCAATTTTTAAAAATATTCTAATATATATTCAAAAATTGGGAAGAAAATGCAATTTCGCAGAAACTTCATCCTTTTTTTGCTTTTTTAGATGCACTTTTTTCATTCAAATATATAAAAGAATTTAAATTTGATGACAATAGTAGAAATTCTCTCTCTCTCCATAAGATTAACATTACGTTTACGAAGCTAAAATGGTGGGTAGACAGGATTCTTGATTTTGCCCGATTTTAAAATAAATTTGAAATAAAATTAAATTACGTTGAAGAGATGAAAAATATGACATTTAGTGAAGTAAGCTGTCGTTTATGAATTTCCGTTCTGGGCATTAAAACACACACATACAACACACGCACACACACACACATATTTATAATAAACGCATTTTGAAAAGCGTAAAAAAGTAGGTCATAGTAATGGATATAAAGTTTAATAAATGGTACTACTACTACTAAAATTAGATGGCAATCGAGCGTCAGCGAGTTGCCGCTTCTGCTCAGTGTATCATATGGTAAAAATCTAACAAGAACAATTAGAGATTTAAGAATTTGAAATTAAGAAATAATAGTTAAAAAAAAGTAAATTAGAAATTAAGATAATTGAGTCTAATGGGAAATTATGGCTTATGTCTAATGAGAATCTTATGGGGGCTTGGTATAAATGTTTACAGTAAATCCGCAACCATTTCCACAACCTCCACAGGTATGTGTGTGTGTGGGGGGGGTAAGTGATGCTTTATCGGCTATCAGCGAACTTTTGTCAGCAAGAATTTAACACTTATTGATAAAATATACGGCGGTTTGAGAGGTTGCGATCATTTTGTAGATTTGTAGGCGAAATTTTGTTTTAGGTTTACTTCTGTAAATATTGTTAGTGCTCTGATCAAGGGATTTTGGTGATTTTCTATAGTTGTGAAAACATTTCGAAATAGTTTGGTGATGAAATTTTCAATTTTTTCAATTTGGAGGTCATTGTGTATGACAGAGTTCCTGACGTACCATGGAGCGTTTGTCATGATTCTAAGAGTTTTGTTTTGGAGTGTTTGAATATTTTTCAGATGGGTTGGGGCTGAAGCCCCCCAGACGGGGGAGGCGTAGGTGATAGCTAATAAATGGTAAATATTTTCCAGATTTTGTTGCCATTCTACTTGATATCAAATTTTTAAACTCTAACAGTTTGTTGCTCTTGAATGATGATATTAAACATTTGTATAGTGACCTATGAATTATTTTTCTAAAAGATGCTACAACAATCCTCTAGAAATATTCCCCACATATTTCCCCCAAATTGACAATTTAATTAACAACTTATGTATACGCTGACAAGAGTTTAGAAATGTGATTTTTTTCTCTTTTTTTCTCCTCTCAATTTTTAACAGTATTTCTGTATTGAACCCTTCCAATCGTCTATTTTTGCCCTATTCAAGAAACTTGAACCACAGTCAGTATGCTTCGTAATTTCGAATCATGGTCATATGACGAGGTCGACATCTGACCAGGCACCCCACTCTCCACAACAAGTCTACGATCCATGAACGCGAAGAATTCGAGTCCCGACTTATGAAGAGGGTTTAATATACATTAACTTTTTTCGTATAAAATCTTAAGTGGAATATGCACTTTAACATGTGACTCAGCTAAAAATCGCTGGAATTAGGAGCTGAGTAGTCATGGCATCAAGACTGGAAGCGATCGTGAAGACAGGACCACTCGGCTGCTGTGTTCGTTGCTTTTGGTTACATCTCAATCAAAATGTATTGAACACAACAAAATATTTCGGTTTTGGTCGTTCCGCTTATATTCAACCGCGTGTAAATTTCATTCTGGTGCGTTCATTGTTCTCGTTTCCTCGTTGGAGCGAATTTTCTTTCGCACCTCCCGTAAAAATCAACGAACCGTACGAAAAGCCCCACATTTTCTACCAAAACTGAAGCCTTTTCTTCATCGAAATAAATCTTTTTTTTAAACCTGACACTATCATTATCTTTTTAAAAGCCATCATTACGTCAAGTATTTCATTTGCCGTTACACCATCATCATCATCTTTTACTCCCTTTCTCATTTGATAACAATCTTTATAATCTAGATTAAAAGAAAGTAACCACAAAAAAGCGTTGGTGAAAGGATTTTAAGATGAAGAGGTGACCTTTTGCCTGGAGCAGATTTTCGTTTTCCTTCAGATTAAAACGTAGACACTTTTTTTAAGCCTTTCCTTTCTCACTTTTAATTTTGCGTGTTTCAGTTTAATATTAGTTAAATTAAAGACGTACATAACGAGACCGAATTAGAAATGACGTAGTCAAGGCATTTAACCTGGTGGGTTAGGTGGTTACGGTATTCCAGTGGTCATTATTCCGTGGCCTGTCAGGCTCACCAGGATTTCACTAAAGATATTTCGAGAGGAATAAAGGAGTCTGGGGTGCGTTAAATGGAATTTTGCCTCTATATGTTCTCGCGGTACGTTGTGGAAGTTAGGAAAATGTAATATCAGGCTCAAATGTTGTCTTGATACCTTAGCCATAACTCAGAGGTCAGTCGCAAATATCCGACGTGTAATTCTAGATGTACTTAACCTACCAATATGAAGGTTTATCATCCCTCAAAAGTTCCAGATATTTTTATAAAAAAAATTCAATTAACAAACCAGATTTGTTTGAATCATCAAAAGTATTTATCAATTTTGGATCTTCTAATATATTGAAATATAGCCTCATCAGCAGAAAAGATTTTTAAAATTATTTAAAATTGTATTCCACATTTCCATATCATATAAAATAGTCTTTTTTTTTTGTATGACATGGAAATCTCAAAATTTCTTTGAATGATATTTGCGCTACATTTTTTTTACTTTTAATAATAATATTGCTGTTCATTCTTAATTCCGTATTTCAGTTACCCGGAATAATTAGTTCGTTCATGAATTCCTCGTTTATGTGCCTGAAATAATTACTTTAAATAAAATTAATAAATAACTGCATAATTATGTGTGATATTGTTTTATATTTATATAACTACATTATAGTAAGTCCATAGCAATTATTAATTAAATATATACGCTACATAGATGCGTAATTTACTTTAAATTGAACAACGGAATGACGGAAGAATGACCCAGCGCAAATCTAATACAAATAGTTGTTGAAATGGAAATAATTAAGCAGAATTAAAATTGAGCACTTTAATATGCATGACTTCGGAATCATAAATCTTCATCATTGAAACTAGCGCACCATAAAGGAAGCTTTGGTTTGAAATGAAATTTAATACACTTAATGGAATAGATGAAAAATTCACCGATCCCAAAGTCAAGACAATTGAACAAATACAGCATATTCAATCAGACAAATACAGTGCAACTTCGCCTGCGAAGCATCGAACCGCCTCCTGCTGCAATACCTGGCGCATCACGGTCCGCCATTAAGTTGATTAGACTTCGGTTATTGATCTGAGGAAGATGGGTCCACAAATCTTCAACAGCTACCATCAAATCAAGCTCAGAGTCACACGGCGGCATCTGACGTTTCATCTGGTCCCACAAATACTCTATAGAGCCCAATTCCAGAGAGCGGGTTGACCATGGAAGAGTCTGAACTTGACGCAGAAAGTCTTAAGCTTTTAGAGCTGTATGCGGCAGTACCTTCTTGAAGAATTGCCCCAGGAAGACCATTTAAGGAAAGTCCCAGTTTAGGGGTGTCGAATAATGACATAGAAATAACGCTGCCCCATTAAGATTCCATGCTCCATAATTGAGTGGATAGGCTATGGCTTCCCATTCCATGAAGCCTGGTGTGTAGTAGTATGTTGCGTGTGCGTAATTGTACATTTCACCAGGGCGCCATCGCTCACCTCCCCCCCTTCTCAAATGATAATAACTGTTGGTGACCTTCCAACTTTAATATCCACATTAAAAATAATGCACAGGCTATGGATTATTAAATAAATTTCTGTACGTACAAGACTCTATTTTTCATTTCAAGTACAAGCAATTAAACTTTTTAATTTTTCATCTTTTATTAATTGAGAATACATGAGACTCTCTTACTTATTTATATAAAAGTTATATGAAGCCTGATGCAACTTGAATTTCTAATTAAATTATACTTTTTAGTACGTACTCTCTGAAGGTAGGATAGTTTCATAAAGAGATAAGTGCTTTCCCCCTTTCTTTTTGTTCGAAGTTATGTTCAATGCTTCTTATGTTTTAATTAATAATCATCTACAATCCTTTAAGATATTACATATTCTGTTCAACATTCTACATGTCGCTTTCTAGAGAAATTTCCTTTTGTAATAAAATTATGCCTGATAATGAGACATAGTTTCCAAGCCATTTCATGAAGGAGATTTTTACCTCTTAGTCTAATAGGAGTTTTTAATAATTTAGTTTACCAGATATCAATGAAGAAAAATGCAGGTTCCCCCCCCCCCCAAATACCCTGAAATACAAATAAATAAATACTATTTTGAAAATCGTGTTAAAAATTGTATTAAATATAAATTATTCTCTTATTTATTCTAAATAGAAACTATTTGATAGTTGTTAAATTATATTAATGTATAGCAGAATAAAATAGTATAAATCAGTGGTTATCAAGCTGTGGTAAGACTACCTCTAGTGGTACTCGTAATGTTTGAAAAATAGGTTTTAATTAATGTCTTCATTTAATTAATTACATTGCAAAATTATTTCTAAAAATGTTATTAACTCTTGCAGAGGAAGATTCTGAGTATAATTTAGGTAGATCTATAGATTCATTTATAATTAAAAGTAACTGTGTTTTAATAATAAATTACCCTCCTATTACAAAATCCGAGTAAAATGTTATGGTGAAGAGATAAGAATGGCAGTTATTTTTGTTTTTTTAGAAACTCGCACTGCTTAATTAATTTTTTTTCTTATGTCAATGATTTATATTATATCAAACTAACAGTACGAACTTTGACTGTATCTTAAGAAATAATTCACTTTCTTACGAAGTAAAAGAAAGAGAATTGTTTGTCGGTGGTACATGCATTCTTGTGTCTTACCAGGGACATAGTAGATGGCGCTGCAAATGTGATTTTAGCATTGAGTTCGTGAGTGGCGTGTTTTAGTTGAGCAGTGTGTTCCCATTCAACTGTTAGTAAAGTCCTGTTCACAGCAATTACTCCGAGTTGTCGAATATATCAAATCAGGTTTTGATAAAATTCAATCGACAGGAGCCATGTTCTTAGATATTCAAAAGGCTTTCGATCGTGTCTGGTATTTAGGCATCATCATAAAATTATCTAGCATATGACATCTCTTATAAATTAATTACCTTAATAAACTCTTATCTTCAAAATCGAAATTTCACAGTTATAATTAATGATTCTTAATTTGAAAATAGAAACATCCTTGCAGGAGTACCTCAGAAAATCTAATCACGCTAACATTATTCGCTTTATTCGTAAATGATATCTCCCCAAAACATAATACCATCCTAAGCATGTATGATGATAGCACTGCGACTCTCGCACACACTTTGAATACCCAAAAGCAGTAGCACATGCTCTCAATAGACACTCTCAACCCTCGAAAACTGATTTATCAACTGGAAAATAGCTTTATATATATAAATGTAGGAAAAACTGTAGCAATCCTCTTCACCAGTAAAAAGAAAAACATACAAATATTTATCTTTATAAAAATAAATTTCCCTGGTCCAAGCAAACTAAATAACTCGGGGCATCATCGATAAAACACCCACTTTTAAACAACACCTAACATAGGTTAAGGAAAATTTTCGGGTAGTCCTATCAACTCTATTCCCTAATTTCTCGGAAATCCAAATTAAATCGAATAAGCAAAATACTTATCTATACTCTCAGGTCTATTATTACATATACCTGCCCTGTCAGGGCCTTCGCAGCAAAAAACAATTATAAATATAATTGAAAAAGCTCAAAATTCTATCATCAGATAAGTTACAGATGCAAGCTGGTATTTCTAAGCTGGTATTCCCTAAACTACCCCTCTATAAAACAACTCATTACAAAAATTTCCAATAAATTTTTCAAAATATTGATAACTCTGATAATAAATCCCTCCATGAAATTGAAAAATACTCTCCAAATCATCATACCAGAGGATCAAGAAATACTTTACTTGCTTAGCACCCACTCCACTATCCAGCAAGCCAATCAAAATTCAGACTTTCCCTCAACTATGATGAACTTCCAACATAACTCATGAGACCAGCAAAAGTGCTCTCCTCTTAGTCGTAAGCCTAACAAACAAGTGCAACGAATCAATCTAAGGGCTCACTGTCAACTTCCCCCCTACCTCTAAATGCTGCTCCTAGGCAGGAAGGCTAGTCTTTATAGAGTCTCCAAAAATTTTTCTCTTTACATTTTCTCAAGCATTTGCAATTTTTTGAAGTAATAGCAGGACACTGTTACCACTATTTTTAGAAACACCACTATTTTTTCTAACGTCTGGGTAAACATAGAAATCAACGAAAAGCTAGCTCACAAAGTCCATTCCAACAGCAGGTCATCGCTCAACCGGGCTAAACACTCCAGCAAACTTCGTCCCAAGCACCGTTATGTAGACGGGTTGAAGCATGTTAAATCTCTCGTTGCACAAAACCTTCTCGTTGACATATTTAGCATGGATTCGGAGTGTCATTTCTGATCTTGACCTAGTCATCTGACTTTGGTTAAATATTGCGATACCTATTGGCTATGGTTGGCGGACCTTGTTCTGGGGAGAATGAGACGACCAGAAATATTCAAAAACGTTGGAGTTTTTTAAAAATGAAATAAGTTTATGAGTCAATGGTTATAGTAGCTTATGATTCAATTCTAGGATCTCTCAATTGTAAAAGATCCTCTAATCAATCATTAATGTCTGTGTGATTCTTAATATTCTTATCTAATTATAATTATTTCAACCACAGACGTAAACTTGAGAGACACAAAACAACAACAAAATACGAAAATAATAATTTTACTATCCTTGAATTTCAAGGGTACGTTAGAATATTTTATTATCGTTGGAGGTACGGGAAAGGAACAGGTGCATTGAGTAAAAAAATGTGAGAATTACTTATTTATAAATAACTATATTTCAATAACTTTTAATAGATATTAACATTTACGTTCTGTAACTTTTTTTTATAAGAATAGAGGTGAGATTTTGTCTATTAATATGCATAGATATACAACTATATTATTTAAACTTTGTTGTAAAACAGTCTGGGCCATAAAAGTATTTCTTTAATTTTATAGGTTTGCCTCATCATTTTGCTAAGCACAGCGCACATTGCAATTGCCATGAAATTAGTTGTGATCAGAGACGAATCTGCTTCCAGATCTGAAGAGGAGTCCGTTGAAAAAGTTAGCTCTTCCGAATCTAAAGAAATTGATTTTCTGATGGATTTCATAGAAAAAGAGTCTAAAGCGCACAGAAATCCTCCCTCGAAAACTCTCCGGGTTGTCAGGCGAAAGAAACCCAGCACCGAACTGGTCAGTCAGCACAGTCACCGGAACGAAAGGATTCAGATGCCGAAACTTGCAAAAGAGTATCACGTCCATTATCATAGTCACCAACACAAAGCAGTCGAAAATCCATCCCTTAGTGCTAATGAAGATAAGATAACTCCCATCTTGTATGACACCCTTTCTTCTCACCTGAATACGTTCCAGAATATCTACGCGGCACCCAGAACGCCGCAGTTGCCCGTGATACTTCCTCCCGTGATGGATAGATTCAAAGATTTCAAAGATTTCGAATCCCTCCTGCCGAAGCAGAGAGATCCTGAACCTAAAGGTAAGTATGTGATTGAGGAAGAGATCGAAGATATTTTTCATAAACCTGCCATTCCTGTTTATAATAAGACAATCAATGAAAAGAAACTTCAAATGTTGAAAAGATATCAAGCACTATTAAATGCCAGCACCAGATCTCAGACACGCAACGTCCATGACGATTATCTGAATAGAGATAGATTTGCTGGGTTTACAGATTTCTCCAGCATTGAGAGTGCTCCACCTAAGCCGAAGGCTCCAGAAATCGAAAGTCCTAGAAACCCCGATGAAAAAGACGTTGTCATAAAAGATTTTGCTATCGTCATCAAAACCAAGAACCCTTCGTCCAATATTCAAGCAAAATATAACAATGCCGAACATGCTTTGAGTTACCAGCAGCCCTCAAATATTCGAATCAGGCCTCGTGTTCCTCAAGAAACGCGTTCGAGTCATGGTTTGAGGTTGCCAAGGATTTTAGATGCTCCAGGCGGTGCACCTCAGTTCTTAGAAAAGTTGAATCAAATAAAACACGCCAAAATAACCGGCAATGCTTTCTTGAGGCATACGTCACCACAGAATTTGAATTCCATCGAGAGCCAAAATCGGCAAAAATTTCTATTACAGCCTCCGCCAAGACCCAACGCGAGTAATAATGTTTATAATGGATGGATAATCCAAAGAATTGTACGTTAATTTAAAAAGTTCACTAAAGAAACAGACGGAACTTAATTTCTGAGCCATCGCTGGGCGATTGGGATCAAATTAGAAGATAATTCCAAAAAGAAATTTGGATTACTTCAATGTGTAAATATATCAATGAAACTAAGCCTAAATTATATTTATTATGTATAGGAAATTTATTACTTGCAAGTGCTTGTATTTTTTTACAACTTTTTTAAGTAATTCTTTTTTCAATAAAATTTTAAAATACTCTTGTCTCATCATTTTTTTTTTTAAGTTTTACGATTGAAACGAAATGTATAGGAAGTTAGAATACTAAATTCTATGCTTAAAACAGACATTTTTAAAAGTAGTTCACCTAAACCGGACTAATTTGCTAAATAATCTATGTTCCTTCTTAATTGAAAATTTTTATTATAGGTCTTATCAAAATTAAAAGTTGAGTTGAAACATACGCAATGTGAGGGCATATAACCTGAAACTTTGTCCGGAGACTTATATAGTTAGTACTTATTTTATATGAACCTGGATTATTATAATTTAATATTTCGAAATTCGTTAAAACATAACGCAGAACAGACATTTATCGGTGTGAGATATCTTAAGAGTTATAATAATTCATATTTAAAGAATTTACGGGATTTCTGAGGTAGTTCTTTGCAATTTCGATTAATTGGAACCTTCTATCTAAACTATAACATTCAATTCAATTGCAATATTCCAAATTTGTTTTCTCGGAATTCTTATTCTACTCTTACATATTAGCGAAACGTCGTACGATTTAATTTAGACTTTATCAATTTTTAGATTCATTTTTCCACAAGTAGATGCTTGCTTTTTTTTGTTATACCTCTCAAGCTGAGAATTTGTAATATATCGTAATTTCGGGTAGATAAGTTACCTTAGCGTATACACCGCTCGTACGACATTTAACTTTAAAAAAAATGGAAGTTCACAGGATGAGCAGCAGCACCGTAAACATCGCAGCAAAGTATTCTGAAAATGGCATTTAATATTCATTTATTCAATTATTTCGTTCCATATTGATGTAATAACATTTTATGTCGTTTCTAACATAACTATAAACAGTAATATGTCAATAAATGAATCGGAAAACGTAGACCTTGAGTCAGTACACGCATTAGAGTAGGCATGTCCAACCCAAAAGACTTTGCGGGGCCACTGTGGAAACGCATTTTATTCCATATTACGCACGCACGCACGCGCACACACACAGATACACACACATATAATATATGTATATATATGTGTGTGTGTGATGAATTCGATTAATCGCCTTCTTTTTAATTTTGGCTCTTTTAATGCTGATTCAAATTCTCACGTTAAAAAAATACTAATATTGTCACCTCCGAGTCACGGGAAACGACTTATCTTCTCGAGTCCCGCTACAGAAATAAAGAACGTTCTGCAATAAATTAAGGGAAATTATATTTCATTGAATTAAAAATATTTGAACTAAATATAATTCTGCATTAGTGTCTTTCCACTGAGAGCACCCTGTCGTAATTGGGTGAAATTCACGTAAGTTCGAGCTTGTTGTGCTGCCTTAACGCAACCTGAGAGTTCATATCAGGCTAAAATTTTGCAGATAATTCTACATAACCCTATCGCTCGTAGCTAACTTACATTCTAAACTAGCGAAGTTCTATAGACAGTAGTAAAACTAAATTCCTTCAGATACGCCACTCCTGCACATAACCACAAATGTTAAATTTCATTTTTTAATCATGTTTAAGAACAGCTCTTTATCTACCCGAAATTACTGTACCTCATATTATCGTGTATATGCGAAGAATTTGTGGCATTTTTCTAAGCTAAATTACGGGAGTTGGCTTATGTATAGATTCGGTAGTTCACAAAAAAAAAAAAAGTCAAAACTAAGGTACTTTTCTTTAACGCGCACCAGAAATGAATCGCCAAATATGTTACATTTTTTATCTAAAGAGATTATAAATGTAAAGAAAAATAACATTAAATGAAAAGATTATTCTTTTTAGGATAGTTTGTTGTTTTACCTTCGAAAGTGAATCTCCTTTAATTCAAGACGTTTTTCCCCCCTCTCCATTTTTTTAAATTTATTTAAGGAGAAATGCCGAGCAGCACTACTGTTATTAAAATTTTCAGCAAACGCGATCACTAGTAGTTTGAAGTTTGCCATATAACATTTTCTTTTGCATTCACATCTTTTCGTCAAAAATTGTGAAGAGTACGTAAAAAACTGACATAGATACCGCATATCGTATACAAGACAACAAAAGTATGGTAACAATGTGCCAGGTTCAGACAAGGTTACCAACTGATTGGTGATTTTAGGAATGTCGCACTAAGGAGAAACACACGGGCTGTTGGCGATGGACCTCGTAATTTTGAGCCTTGGTCAAATGATGAGGATGACACCTGAGCTGGCACCTCCTTCTCCTAACTTCCACAACGTCAACGGGAAGGACTTTGAGCTTCGTTAGATTTCACGTGCATCACCCCAGCTCTAGATGAGTCTTTGAAGGCACCAGGGCTCAAGCCTACGATTTGACGAAAAGAACGTTGGTTGGGAGTCCGCAACTATGACCACTAGGCTACCTTGGCCCAGAGTTACCAAAATTATATCCATCTTCGTCGTACGTTTAAATTGTAAGCGTATTTTTATCCAAATCACAAGATTTATTTTAAGTCATCCAAAATATATGGTGGCGAGTTGGTTTGAAAACATCCCCCCCCCCCCCCCAGTTGGGCAGCATTTTCGTTTTCCTTGCGACATATTCGAACGTTACATGCAATTCTTTTCATTTTCTCTTATAAACGGTATTCGAATTTTAGGAAGAATTTTGAAGGAAAAAAAACCCTCAGTTTTGGCATATACACTGAATGGCTTATATTCGGAAACATACGATAATTTACGTAAATAAAAAAAAAATGCCGTTTAGTTCGTTTGTTTAGTAGAGTTTGATATTCGAATTCTGGACTCTTTGTAGTATTAGAATTCTTTTTTTTTTTGTCTTTACTACACATACACTTCCTTTACTTATACTTTTTGTAACTTAGTTAATAATCATTAGATTACAGTTCACAGTTGTCTTAAGACAAAAACACACTAGGTTGTATAACAGCAACAATTTTTTTACACTCCTTACTACCGCTCGTTTACAACAACTCCTCTCGGAGATTTGGTCAGGACTCTTCTGAGTCAGTTAATAATCATTAGATTACAGTTCACAGTTGTCCTAAGACAAAAACAATCAGGTTGTATAACCACAACAATTTATTTACACTCCTTACTACCGCTCGTTTACAACAACTCCTCTCGGAGATTCAGTCATGTCCCGTCTGAGGGGATCGTGTGACATCAAACACTCTCCCCTTTACAAATGAACGCCCTCTAGAGGCGGGCTTTAAGTAGGGAAGTTAACTGTAGTTAATCCACAAGAAAAAGTTAGATTACGCCAAATCATAGGACTTATTTTAAAACGTCTAAAATATATGATGGGTGTTTTCTGTCGTGGAACAGTAAATAACAGAACCATTGATAAAGAATTCAAAATTAGTGAATTTCATTTTAATGGAAAATGAAAAACAATAAACATTCTCCCACTTTATTTGCAGAAACCTCATTTTTACAAAATTTAGCAAATATAGAACTTTTATAATTCCTTTTCGATTAACTGTAACTGGATTAAATTACATGAGGGATTACGAGCTCACTAATTAGTGCTGCATTGATGAAATTTTTTGTTTTCATCTAGGTGACTCGCTCTGATTGGTCTCGGCACGTTTTGATGTAATTCGATCGAGAGTGTTCAGTCGTATTTCTGTAATGTTTTGTTTAAAGTTCGTGACGTCTTTTATTTCATCTCAGTTGATGAAAAGGATAAATTTATTTTCCATGAAAAAAATGTTTTCTGACGAAAAAGAGAATTTCGTTTGACATGTTGTCAGTTAATCAGGAAACTGCTGAAGAAACTGCTTTCACATCAAAATAAATATTATTTTGATGGGAAAGCAGTTTCTTCAGCCTTATTTATTTTGACGTGAAATCAGTTTCTCCAAGTAGAAAAATAATTTTTTGCAACATACTACATAAACCCAATGTACGAGAAAAGTAGACAAAACACTCAATAAGTTTCTAATGAAAAGTGCTTGTTTTATTTCTACATGTGCTTAAAAAAATTTAATTTCGTGTATAATTCCAGTGTTATATATAAAATTCATTGAACATCCGCTATTAAACAGCAAAATCTCAGCAAACAATTTTACATTTCCTCAAAATTAAATATATTGGACTTAAAACCTTATTCTTCGAAGTGCTCAAATACAGCTTACTCATAAGTTCATTCCTGCTAGAAAAAAAGATATGCTTTCGAAAAATAAAATAATGAAAATTAAGTATAATTTTTTATTCTTAAAATATTTTTGTTTCTAAATATTCGGAAATTGAGATAGATTTCTATATTTTTTGTGAAAATTCAGATAAAATGTCTTTTGATTTCAGTAATGAATAGTGCACAGAAAACTTACAACTGTTAAATATTTCGTTATTCCATTATAAGAGAGATATGGCGTCGTGAGTGTTTTCAAACTGGCTACAATATTCTGTAAGAGGGAGAAAAAAAATGTGGTGCCATGGCAATTTTTTTAATATTGCATTATTAAAAAAAATTGGAATTTTTAAATCAAAGATTTGTATTTTTTTTATCTTTTGTTTTCATATATTACACGAGAATAAAACAGAATTTTTTTAGACACCATAAAGACTTCATATGCACTTTAATTATTATTTTTTTATTTTTAAAAACCGAAAAAATTAACAAAAATTAATTTGTTTCTCAAAAATTGCAAGTGTTTTTTGATTTACGTTACAAATGTATTTTTATATTGATTTGAAAGCATGGAGAACATTTTGTTTAATGAGCAGATCACAAAAAAAAAAAAAAAAAAAAAAAAAAATGTTGGAAAAAAAACGAAAAAAATTAATAGAAGTTGTTTCTGAGAAGTTTTCTCTGCCTAATAATAGGACCCGATTCTTACTTCCCTGAAGAAAAATAATTACCTTCTTGATATCAGAAATTATTCTTGTGGTTCAGAAACATTATTTCAATTTTGGAAGTTTTCAAAATTTTATTAATATATCTTTTACGTATTTTATGTACCCATTTATCTTAACAAAATAAAATACTTTAGAAATGATTGATTTCTGAAATCTTTAAGGAAATAAATATTGCAAAGTATAAAAACCCTTTAACAACTATAATAGAGGATGCTAATTACAAAACCTCAGAAAAAAAATGTGAAACGATAACTTATATTCAAATGATTTTGATTTTCAGCTGTTAAACTAATTGTAAAGTCTGTTTACCATTAATAAAATACTGATAAATTAAAAAATAATTTATTCACTCAACAAAGACAACAGTGAAACTACGTATGATATAAGAATATTCTTATATTTTCCATAAAATTTCAAGTTATTTGAAATAATGAACCTTTCAAAATAATTTCAATATATTATTAACAATAAATGTTTCATTTTACTCTTATATAACATTGGTTCATTTATATTTTTCATGAGACGATTTCTATGCGTACGAAATTATTAATAACGTAACATAGTTTTAAAATTAACGAAAGAAACAAAAGATGAAGTAGCAATAATAAATAGAGAACAATATAATACCAGCAAATGAGAAATTTTTTTGTTATTTATGTATATTTTGTTGCTACAACTTCGTTAATCTCGAGAGTAATTTTGATAATGATACTAATTTTTTTTTTTTTTTTTAAAATTTAGAAATAAATTTCATATGGCAGTTATGTCATTTAATCGTGCCCTCAATTCTCATAACAAGTTAGAAACAAGCAAATAAATTAAAAGAGTGTTCGAATTGTGATAAAAACACTGTTTTAAAACTAGAGTAATATGAAATGATTACATATAATGCGCAATTGGCTACTTCTTTTTCTTTCTTTTATGGAACGACATTATAGAGCGATATTTTATGATTGGAACAATTAATATAAGCATAGGTTGACAATTTTGTTGGACCGCATGAGCTTCTTGGCTCTTTATCTTCTAATCTTTCAATTTTTGCGAGCATAATTTCGGATTTGCTTATTCAGAATTGCTTTTAAATTACCGTAATTTAAAGTTAAAAGAAAAAAATTAAGAGATAAATTATGCATTAAAATTAGATTTTAGAATTAAGATTAAGAAAGAAGAAGGTTTATCGAGAAAATAAAATCATTCAAAAGTTATAGCTGAAAAAAAGAGTTCTTGCTCGTCATTGGCTGCAGAGTTGGAGAGAGTGTTACCACGTCTTTGGGAATTTAACGCTGAATTTGAAAGTTAAAGCCGTTTTTAGAAATTTAAGAGTATATTTCGGGAGTCTCTTAATGTTTAGGTCAGGAGATTGGAACAATTGATACTCGGAGCCTAATGACCTTCAAAACCACAATAAGAAAGACGGGATGAGCGCACTTTCTCGTAATTAGCCAATCAGAGCGAGACGTTTTGCTTCCTCAGTGAACCGTGTAACGGTATTTTCGCTTCGAAACAAATTGTTCCCTAGGTTACGTTCACTTTGGAAAAAAAAAAAAAAAAAAAAAAAAAAAGCTTCTGTTGTTATTATATAAATACTAAGAAAGGAATTAAAAATGCTTAATTCTAAAAAAATCTTTTGTGTTAGCTTTATGAATCTAATAATACTATTACCTTAACTTAATAATACTATTACTTAATTATAAATATACTAATAATATACTGTTTTGAAATTTTAATTTAAAATTTCTAAAATAAATTGCCCGTTTCCTCGAATATCGAATTTCCTCGAATACCTTTATTGTTTATTCCAACGCCATTTTGTCGTAACAATCAAAACATCCAAGATTTTTAGTTACAAAATCATTGCCAACTTTAGATAACAAAAGTAATGAAACTGAACGATTATGTTATAAAAATCAATTAAGAATTCAAATGTTAAAATCAAAGCAAACGATAAAGTATATAAGCAAATTATAATATTATTTTCACATAGTAAAATTAAAGCATGTGACAAATAATTATATTAAGTATATCGTAAAAGAAATATAACCATTCATGCGGCAAAATAGAAACACAGGTTACTCATAAAAGATTATTCTAACTTTGAAGAGCTACAATTGCAAAACTATAGAAGTTACAACATTTTAGGAGTATTTATTTATTTTTATTATAAATATTGCTTATGATCGCCATCAAAGGAAAGAACGACATCCAGCTGATTATAGAGCTCCTCTCAAGCATTTTCAGCATGTTCGCAGCTACGGTTTGAATGGTTGTAGTTGCGTTTTCAGCTACAAAGTAATACAAAGGCGATAATGTAACGCCTTTGTATTACTTCCTGTGTTGTTATTACAGAGCTTGCCATGAATATATACCTACATTTTAAGTTATAAAGTTTTTACCTTTAAATAAAATATTTGAAAGCAGAGTTTGTGATTGGGTGTTGTATTGTATAAAGAACAATTGATACATAAACATAACTGAAAGAAATGTCAGCATATATATTTTATTTAAGGAAAACAACCATGTCAAAAACATTTTGTTGCTGGCTTGGCATATTTATATATATATACTACATATATACGTGGCATATACTGTGGTTCTTTTTGTGAAAAATAACAACCAGATACTCACTGCTTGTTACTTCCACTTCTATTAACTGAAAAATGAGGTTACTCATACTTTGCATAAGATTGTTAATAAGAGTTTGATCAACTTTTGACGAAGTATAATAATTTCATATTTAAGATCATCTGTAGATTGAAAGTGCCTGCTTTGTTCATGAATTTGTCGCATGATTATTCTCCAAAGGTTCTCTTCTGAGTTGATATAAGGTGAGCAAGCGGGCCAATCCAAAACTATCACTTTCATAATAGATAGCCATTGGAGCGTAATGGATGTGGTATGTACTCGTATGCTGGCATTGTCTAGTTGAAATTTAGGTTTCACACGACGAAATCGCCTCATAAATGACGACAAATTTGTCTCCAGTATATTTATGAATTAGTTGCTGCTCATTTTTGAAGTAGTGAACACAATTGAAAATATTCCGCTACAACAGAAGGCAGAGTTATAAGCTGTAAAACTTCCCTCTCCAAAATTTCATACAGAAAAATATTTTTATTCTTTCCGTAAATCTCTCCAGTTGCACTTAAATCATTTAAACTATCCAAATTAAATTTGTTTTTCGCCACTGAATATGGTCTATAAAAAAATAAAGATTTATCACTATTCACATACCATTTCAAAAGTCATGTAAATAAGGAATTGTGTATTACAATATACGTACCGTGCTCCAGCCCATATTCGTGTTTTGGGTGAACTCCACTTTTTGTGTTCTATAGTTAATTTTGGAATAGACATCATTTTCTCTGGTTTGAGTTTAGGATTGAGAGAGTAAAGAGATATATCACCTTGTTTTTTTTTTTTTTTTGTTTAATTGGAATTGTCATCTTATTTCGTAGGCGGACTTTGCTTTGTAAGGTTCACATAATGTGAATCTTGTCTTTGAAATATACATTTTGTCCCGTTGAATGAGTTTTCTTAGACGATCTTTGCGTGTTTTTAAGCCATAAGACCGTGGTTTTGAAACAAAATCCTGAATATATCTCTTAGATATATTTAGCTATTTAATTATAACTTTTCCCAAAGGTACGCAAAGTTTCGATTTTACTTTTTTCATAATCAGTTAGTTGCCTCACGCGTGTCATCGTTGAAACTGAAAAAAAAAACAAGTTTTTCACAGCCGTAATCGGCGTCTAAAAGCGCAACGTAGGTAAATTTATGCCACGGTAAAAAATATATCATTCTTAGTTACGACTTTTGTAATTAATACCGTTTATTTATGATTTTTTTCTCCTTTAAAATATCTTTCCTTTGAATACTAAAAGAATAATATAACAAATTTCTTTAGTTTCTACCAACTACACCTCAAATTACAAAAGTAGGCATATTTATAACACACTCTCTATGAATCGGTATTTAAAATAGTCATTAACAGTAGTATAATGAATAAAAGTTCTTATAAGGATTATAACAAAGTTATTTAAATCAAGTCTATAAAAAAAATCAAAGGGCAATCCATAGCCTACTAAATATGAGGAAAGCATTCCCATACGCGTCTGATCTAATGTTTAGAATAATACCTTCAGAAACCAATTGGGTTCGAGTCCTTAGTAGAGAGACAGAGAGTCCAAATCTCTGACCCTTTGTATATCGTTTTTAAATTCACTTTTAAAGTTCATTACTCCGCGCCTGTATCATACAGATGTCTTACATTGATAACTATGCTCGCTATCGCCACCATCAATTAATTACGAATTAAGTTCTTCGCTGCTTATAAATTCAATTTCTCAATTTTATTCACTATACACCAACAACTCTAATTCTAATCTACATAAGTCACGTTTAATTTATTGGGAAAATTTTTAAATTCAAATGATATCACATTAAAAGTCCCCAAAGTATTACTTGAAGGGAAAACGCGATTGATCCCCCTTCATACACTAAGTAATATTAGAAACAAGAATAATAATAATTTTTTTTTTTCAAAAATGAATTGCTGGTTGCAGTAGCTCAAAGTTCAAAAACTTTGTGACATACGAAGTCTATCTGAATCGCTGTTTTCCTCCTTCGTGGGGGTCGAGTCCTAATCCTTTAAAAACCTGTCATGCACAAATGCTGATGCTTGTTAAATCTGCAGGGAATCCAAGTGTTCTCAATGGGATGGTGAGGAAATTTGGAGGATTGGGTGTCTGATCAAGTGTTGTTTTCGAAGCATGATCCAAGGTTCAAAACGACAAGTTCCGTGGCCTGTAATATTGCTTCTGAGTGCGACGTTAATAATCAGTCTATAAATCCATTCATCTGAGTCGAGAGTTCCATCGTAAGTATGATAATTAAGACTACTTCACGTTAAGCAGAATGGGTCCTCTTATCTCCAGCGGCTTGGTGTGGACGTAAAGAGAATGAAGAATCAGTTCAATAGATTGTTTATTAACATTAGATTTAGAAACAACATGAGGGCTATTGGCGATAGACATCACAATTTTGAGTCTTGGACAATTGAAGAGAATTACATCTGAGCTGGCCCCTCTGTCTATAAACTTCCCCTTTACGCCAAAGGGAGGACTTTGACCAGATTTAATGCACATCAGTCCACAATACGGCGGGTATTTAGTGGCATCAGGATTCGAATTACATCTCGACGGAAACAATAGCGGCAACGATATCATTAGAGTACCGTGGACACCCCCTGAAGTGTCATCCTCCCACTTGGCCGTGATTCAAACAAACAAACAAAAAGGACTATTAAAATGTTAAAGCTAAAGTTAAGTGTGAACAATTACAGTTAACTTAGAGTAGCTGTGAAAAAAGTTTTTAAAATAAAATACTTTATTTTGGGATAATCAATATATAACATAAGTCTATTTATTCTTACCTGTATTCTACTGGTAAGCAGTTATTAAGAGAAATGGAAGGGAAGGGGATAAGAATCTCGGATGAAAGGGAAAAGAATTCTATCCATTGAGACAAAAATATAAAAAAAGACTTCTCTGTATATTTTAAACGTTTTCTGTGTAACGTTAAGCGATTTAACTATTTATAACACATTTGAAGATTTTATCGCGCCTTGTTATTATTGCATTACAATTAACTAAAATAAATGTAACGATTAAATATAAAAATATTTTTAAACAGTTATTGATTCTTTTATATTTCATTCTGAATGTAACAGAGAATGGTCATAAAATTATTTTTTGTGGCGTGCTAAGTATTCACTTCATTTTTTCCTTTTTTTTTTCTTTCATTTTTTTCTCCTATTGTTAACTCACCATTAAAATTATTACTTTGAAATATTACATGTAGACACACACATGACGCTTTAAAATTTTTATTGCTGTAACTTTTCTATGTAGAGAAAAATCAAATATCTCGGGTGATACGAGTAGTATTACAACTCTAAAATGGTGCAATTTTTAAAGCAATTTTTAATAGTTTTTTACACAACGAGAGACCTGAGTAAAAAGTTCTTAATGCATTGATGGTTCTTTATAAGTAATTAAAACAATTCAATGTTCATCTATTATGAAGGTGATGATAAATCAAATTTGACATTCAACTGCTTTATTTTCTTATTTCGTTTCGAGATTTGAATTTATTTAGAAAAAATATTTATTTATAATACTTGTTTATCGTAGTCCATGCAGTATTTGGAATTTTCTAAATTATTTACCTTGTCTGAAATACTATTCCAAATGTAAACTGATATTGCAATTTACATTCATGATTGCCTTTGTGACATTAGACTATTCGTGATTTTCTCTTCACTAATCTCGTGGACTTTTATCGATTTGAATTGCATAAAACTACAATTTCTTTCCAACCGAAATGAAACGTGATTAGGTAAATTAGAGGAAAATATAAATAAACTGAAGTGATTTAGATACAATGAAATATAAATGATATGCAATAATGGAAAGAAAGGGAGGACTTAGAGCATGGATAAGGATTAGCTGGGATGGATAAGGATTAGCAGCCCGAGCATTGTTACTGAGCTTAAAATTATTCTGTTAGTTTTGTGGAATGAAGTGAATTCTATTAACAGCCTTAATCTACGTGGTTACTTTCGAAGGTAGTTGTGAAATTAACAACGAGAGGACTGTGGTAAGAGAGATTTACAATTTAAATCATAAATTTGGACTGAGAGTTAGGATGGAGTTCCAATGAGAGCGACCATGGATATTCTGCATTGATAAAAATAATTTAATTTGTTTAGTATTGTGTGTTCTCAATTAGATTATTATCGCTTTTGTTTAATATATTAAATTGAGATATGGCATAAGAGTTGAATAATGACTGACAAGCAACACATATTGTGTTACCAAATCCTTTTTCTATAGATAAAATGCTCAAAATGCCCTTCTATTGATCTCTTACGTTTAAATAATTTTAGAATGGAAATTTTTATTTATTCAGTTTTATAAAAAAAGAACAATGAATTTTTTTTAAAGCTGGAAATTGCTGGTTTTTTTTGTAAAAAGTTTTTTTTTTTTTTTTTTTTAATTTGTATACTATTTCGAAAACTTGAATAAGTTTTGTTAACTATTCAATGAAATACAATTATCCTAAAATAATAAAATATTTTTTAAAGTTTATTCACAAATGGGTATAAAAATGTACGATCTTTCCACTGCTCGAAATATTGAAGGAGTATATTTGAGTAAATCATTTCATAAATCCAATTAATTTTTTCCTTTAAAAATTTTGTTTTTAATGCCATCTTTTTTATAGCGTTCCAAGAAATTTTGCACTCAAGTTATGTTGTCATTGACATAGAAACCTCAAAGTTTTTCCAAATTTCTATTCCAGCATGCTTAGATATGGTATAATTTTTTTTTTCGTTTCTGAATCTCTCGTGCAAAACTGATCCCGTATTTATCAAATTTTTACATATTTAGCTGTAATGTAGCTTAAAGAAAAATGAAATCAGCTTAAATTTTTTTTTATCTGAGGGAATTAATAAAAATTAGTTTGAAACTATTTTTTGTTGTGTTTTCAGAATCAGTTATTTAAAACCAGAGGTTAAAAGAATAATTTATCTGTCTGTCCGATTTCGTCACCCGTAGTGCACCATGTGCGAGGCGGGAGGTTGGTCTCTCGAAATATGTCCGATTTCGTCTGTAGATAACTTTTCATCCTGAGGTTCATTCACGAATTGCCATGCCCTTAAATTTGACGAACATTTGAAAATGGGCTAGGCTGTTGCTCAGTATCTGGCTAATTTAAACAGCTAATATATATTATTCAAACTTTATTATCAATTTTTATACCTCTTAAATGAGATGCTCTAAAAATGTCTTTATCACTGTTCCACTCTCATTGATTTTGCATGTCTGAAGATTTGATATTATTGATATGCCGAGATTAGAAAGTGATAGGGAATGAATCATTGATAACTCTATATTAAAGAAACTACCGAAAAACACAGGATTACTTTTAAGTACATTTTTGAGGTTTTAACTAAAATTTGTTCAGAAAATGAATTAAATATCAGGCACTTTTGATTTAAAATGTTAAAATTTGTTTCTCATTTATACTCAAGAGCTTAATTATGAGAATTTGACGGTAGTGTGCAGCTAATTATTGACTACAAAATTACATGATGGCATTTTTTTCAATTGGACTTTTGTGAAAAATATTTCATTTACCCATGTGTAATGTTTTGCCTAATGATTCAGTGGATATGGATTCTAATTGATAAAGAAGCCTTTTTAATCCTAGAACTTGTTATAACTATATATTATACAAAGATGACAATTTTGATACACTTTAGAAATGTTCAAATTATAATAGCATGATAGAGAAATAAATACTCTTAACAAAAGATAATGATAGATACTATTACCAAACCTTTTTTTTATTAAAAGGATATAAATAGCATAAACAAAATTTGACAATCTTAACACCCTTGAAAAAGTTTTTAACTTTATGAACTATTCCCAATGCTTTCTGGGATGCTATTAGGAAGAAAAAAAAACCAAATGAGTAAATTATAAAAGTTCTGTTGTGACAATAATCCTCCCCCCCTCCAAAATTTTCTTTGAATGTTTTGTGAAGCTACAGCATTCATTCTAATTCTTTACTCTTTTAGAAAAAGATTCGGAATATGATTAAGTTTCAGGATCATTGCAATAATCCTTTCCATATCTTTTAGTCTTTCATAAACTGTAAGAAAAATGAATAATTCATGTTGTCAATTTGATGAAGCAGATGTGGTTGCTTTGTGACACTTGTATTGCAGCGCACAAATTATGACACTTTTATGTATCCAGTTAAGAATTGTCAGGAATTAAATATAGTTCTGGCTTCCGTGTCAGTAGTTGGTGTTAATATCCCTTAAACCTGCATGACAAACAAATGTAAACCATCTAGTTCCAAAGAACGTCTTAAAATTATTTATTTTTCAATTATTCGGAGAGTTTTTTCCACATTTCCCTTTCACTGCTGCATACAGTATAATTCTGTTGCATCAAAAATCTAATCAGAGATGGAAAAAGACGATAAGAAATATTTAGCCGAGATAAAAATTTCATATCCAAATTCCAAAAAGTTTCTTTTTATTTATAAGGAGAGTGGCATCACTGCAATTTAGTTTTATTTTCGTTTTTGCTTGAACCAACTGTAACCGCAGACATGTCAATTTAACCGGTCGTGGAACAACACGCCAGCACAGCACCAGCCTTAAAATTATTCGGTTTAATTGGTGACATTTTTGGATTATTTATGTTTGTCTGTGACGTAATTTGGACTGTCTGTAACTAGAGAAGTATTGTCTTCATCAATCATGACGGAAATAATCAAGAAATTTAAACCGGTAAGGATTGACATGTTTTGAATTACTTGTTATTTAATTACGCTTAATTTTGATTTTTTTTTTAAACTTTGTAATTACTTGTTCATCTGGTTATTGAATTAAAATGTATGTAATTTGGAATGGTTTTGTAAACACAGATATGTTTGTAGAAAAATTTTACATTTAGCCGAAAGACATACGAAAGATTTTAATGCAGTTATAAAGAGAATATTTTCGTATATTCTTGAACTTAAATGTTTTGGAACTTAATCGAAAAAGTTTTGTTAATTTTTATAATGTGTATTTTAGAAAATGGTGCAGTTGTACTTGACTTTTCTGTGTATGTGTATATAGCTTTATCATTTAAATTTCATGTACAATATTTGTATTCCTAAAACTTTCATATTGTATTTGTATATATTCAAAATGTTCTTGTATTATTGACATATAGTACAGTATAATATTCCTGTATACATAAATTTGAAAATTGCGTAATGAATTAAGAACATTTAAATATTTTTCATAGATAATTTAAAAAATTTCATGAATTCATTTCTTTGATTTGTTGTATTTTCTATTCTAAAAAGGCACAACTATTTTAATATTGAAAATTTTCTCTTGTGTGGATGCTATACATTAAATTGAATATTTTTTCTATTGTAAGTGTAACATGATTTGAATTGTTCTTTAAAGTTATTTAGCTGGGAATTTTTTTTTGATTCTTTTCATTGTAAGAGTTTTTTTTCTCCTTCCAATTCAGTATTAATTTGCTTTAACACATCTTAATTAGAAATGATTTTAATCTACAACTCATTCTTATGAGCAATTATTCTTTAAGTAGCATATTTCAAAAGTTGTGTAAATCAAGAATTTCCCCTTAGAAATAAATTCTTTTTGCAAATTATGAAATTTGTCTTTTTTCAAATTTTTAATTTCATACCATTAAAATTTTTTTTTAGCAAGTATTATTAAAATAATTTTATTGATTGTTTTTTGGATTTAATATTATTAGCTTGGTAAACAATGCATCAATTTTTATATTTTTTTTATGTGTACTTTAAAATTCGGATTTTCAGAAAATTGTAAACAATGTACAAAATGAAAATTTTTGATGACTTATGTAAACAAATTATACATATTTACCTAATGAAAATGGTTTAATGTGTGGAGTGGATTACACTTCCAATAACTTTTATATTTGAAATACTATTTTATAAGTGTTTAATTTTTGTAATTTGATACTACGCTACAATTCAAACATCAATTTTCAAGTAGTCTTTTTTTGCATGTATTATAGAATTCGATAGTTTAGAAGGGGATGTCATCCAATTTCTTAGATTTTAACAATTTTTTGTAAGTTATAAAATAAAAATCTCATTTGATGTATGTATCAATTATATATTTTAACTAAATAAGGAATGGTGAATACTATAAGTGAATACTATTGTCAAATGGTAATTTTTCCTTTTAAAAAGTTTTTGAGTATGATGTTCTTTGCATCCCCAAATATTGTCATTATTACTTTTCTAGCTGATGACACCATCTTTGTAGCACATTCACTCAAAGCAATTCTTTGTTTTAATTCTTGCTTGATTTCTGATGTGTAATGAAGAATTTTTCTCATTGACGGTGACCACTATTCAAAATTATGATATATTGTCATGGTACTGATGAAATTTTGGTTTGGCAGAAAGTGGCTCTCAAATTGAAACTTGATTGTAAAGTTGAATTTTATTTACTATGCATTTCAGAATAATACAACAATTCACAACAAATGTTTTTGCATAAGCCTATATACTCCATGTTACTTGTACCACTTAACCTATTATAGAATATTAATATATTGTAGAATATGTGTTCATATGATAACTTATTATGTTTGTTAAGAACATTGTCTTACATTTACTGATTTTGAAAGGGAGATATATGTAATTCAAAATATATCTATCGACTGGGATTTTGTGTTTAACTAATTGGTTAAAGATATTTCATTTTTCGGATGTTTGTTTTTTAAATATAAAAAACTAAGTAATTTATCTTTAAATTCAAAAGGCAAAATGCATGCATGATCTCAAAATTTATACAGAATTAGAACTGTTATTCTTGCATTAAAATATTATGATCAATTTCATCTGTAAATGTTTGAAATACCATATTTGTATTTTTTTAAATCATTTAATTCTGTCTAAATTTTTTTTAAAAAATAAATGTACATATGTAATATGATATGAAGATTTTGTTTGATAAAAAATATAGGGTTTCTGCATATTACTCAAGTTTTTGATAAAATATTTTAACTTTTTTGGAATTGTCACTGATTTTTAATTTGGTAATTTAATGCATATGAATATTATTAGGCACCATTACCGTAACTTCACAACAATCTTCAAAAATGAAAAGAATATTGCTCAGTATCAAATATTTTTTTAAATTGAAAATTTAAAACCTTTTTAACAGGTGTTATTAAACAAATGATGAATGATCCCATTATTTTGATTAAAAATTACTTTTGATCAAAAACTTTCTAAACTTTTTCTTTTTTTTTTATACATTTATATTGTATATTTTCTCTAAATTTACTATATCATGTATTTTTGGCAATGTATTTTTTTTTGTAACTTTTAACACAAATAAAAAAAAAAAGTGTGGGGGTGTGGGGGGGGGGAAGATAAACTATATCCGTCATTTGGATGATTTTGATTCTTTTTGCAGACTATGCTATTGCTTTTTGAAAATGATATTTTTAAAATTCATATGAATGCTTGTATCTAACTGCTTTTGCAGAGTTTTCCAAGAGCAATTTAAATATTTTACTTTGTTATTTAGCCAATAAAAAAAATGTATTAATGCAAATCTGTATTATTTATTTTTATTTAGTGTAAATTTTTGTCCCATATGGCAACTTCTCTGGTTATACCACTGATGAAGCCTTATGAATATTTTATGCATTTCCTTCTCAAAGCTTTAATGTTCTAATAAAATAAATAAAATGCATAATTTTTTTTGAAGAAATTTCATTTTAGATCTGTAATGACAAATATGCGATAAACTTAGAATTTATCTAACTCTGCAAAATGTTTTAGTAGATGTCTTTAAGTTATATGATGTTAATGCAATTTTTTTTTACTGAAAGCAAAGCAATTTTTTTTGTGCGTATTATTTTGCTTTATGTGAAAAGGAATTTATATTTTATCTCATAAGTATTCTGTAACTGATACAATTTTTAAATTTGATTGTACATGGAATATTATCTACAGTATTTTACTTTGGTTGTATTCTTGGCGACATTCTTGTAGATAAATTCATAGAGATATCATCAAAAGAAAATACTTGCAAAGAATTTCAATGGAGCTGTAATCACTATACATGATTTTATATAAATATGCTTGTATATATAATGCAATGAGATGATCGTTAATGTCATGTTAGGTTATTTGTGCTTTCTCTTCACTATCTTGTGGACTTTCTGTAATTTGTATTGCATAAAATAAAAAAATTCTCTATAAATGAAATGTAATCCATGCAAGTTAGATGAAGGTTAGAGGTGGAATAAATTTATTTGAGGATAGTGATATGTAAGTGAGATAGATTTAAAAGTGAAGGTAAGTAGTTATTAGGTGCTTAAATATTAGAAATTGGAGTGATTGGCAATAGCTGATCTTCTGTGATTAAAATCAGTTAAGTTTCCTGGTTAGAATAAATTGTAATAGGCATATAACTTTCAGTGTTTGAGAAGTAGCTCATTTGATACAAATGAGTTGATGTAAACTAGAATTTTAATATTTAATTCTATACTAGGATTCCAGTGTGTTGAAAAAAAGTGAACACGAAGAAAAGAATGCTAATTAAAATAATTATTAATAGAGTGATTTAGCTTTTCTCTGATGTCTCTTCATTTAATTGTAAATTTATTGTTGAATCAATACTGTTTAAATTATTGGAGATGTCAAGCAATGTAAATAATGGAGAGATGTTACAGTTAACACATATTTGATGTTAAAATTTTTTTGTTTATTTTTTCAGTGCATCATAATGCATCTTTACTATAGAAGTAATGTTATAAAAAGTTTCATGGAGTTTTGAATCTCATTTTTATGCTTTTAGAAGTCTTAGAGAAATGTATTTAACTTATATAATGTTTAGTATTGAATTTCATTGGCTTGTTCATTAATATGCATTTCAAAAATTTTAGATTATGCATTTATAATTTTAAAATTGAATTTGTAATTAATAAATTGTTGATAAATTTGGAATTTTCAAGGTCTTTAATTATTTAAATGTTTTAATATTTCTTAATTTCAATATGTTTATTTTTTTAAATGTTTGTAAAATTAATACTTATTTTCAAATATGAAATTAATCATGTAATTTGGTCTTGTTTTCATTTTGGTTCAATAATTTAGTTTGCAGAGATACAATCAGTTCATTCATATTATAAATTATTCTGATTTCAGAAATATATATACGTATGTAAGTATATCCTCTGGTCCTAAGCATAATATTTGATATTTTTTTGTCATTTGTTTTCACTTTTGCAATCCTTTCAAATGCAAATAATGCTCACATGAAAAATAATGCAGATTTGTATTGATGCTCTTATTATAATCTTCATTCCATTAACTCATATTTCTCTTTAAAATTTTAATAATTGATTAAATATTTTTGTAATAATAACTGTATTAAAGATTTTTTGTTAGTGGTTTCTTTTATTCATTTTTTGGATATTGGATTTTTTATGCAGCTAATTATATAACATATTAAAATAATTAAGTATGTTAATATAACAATTGCTTAAGTATGTTAATATAACACATTAAAATAACATACTTAAACAGCTGAGCAGGAAATCTCAACCAAATTTAAAGCATTTTTTTTTGTTATTTTACTTCAAAGTTGTTTGTTGTGTCCAAGCACAGAATCGAGTTATATATTGTAGTGTAAATTTCTAGTTCTCAATTTGAATTTGATTCTTGAGTAAATATTTAATTCATTTTTAGATTAAGGACTTGAACATGGATAATAAATGAAATAAACAAAAAATGCAATTGAATCTTATGAACTTTTTTAAAGGGGGAAAACAATTGTATACCCTACACCTGACGTTTCCCCCCCTTTTTTTTCTGGAACTGCTGCTGTTAACAAGGCATATGAATCTGAAGAAAAGTAAATTTTCTAGAGTATGAACGAAAGTATCAAATTATTGTTGGTGTTTTGATTTGTTAGAATTTATTTAAGGAAAAAATAATACACTGAGAAAGTGGTAATATTATATTACAAGTACAGCTGCTGTGTCTGTGCAATATTACTTGGATAACGTTTGTGATATGATGTTAACTACTTTTGTAATTTTATTTTTGCAACACTTTTATTATCTTGTATTATGAATCAGTTTGGCACAAATATTTTCATTAATTTTTCACCCACTTTTCTATTAGTTGGAGCCTTGAAATTTTGTACTCAAGCTGAATGGGGATGACAGTACAATATTCAATTATAAACCTGCAAATAAAAGCATATTTTTCTTTTAAAAATTTTTTAAAATTTTTTTTAAATTCTTTTAAAAATTTTTTAATTTTTTTTTTTTGAAAATAAAGACAATAAAAAATAATTTTTAAAAATATTTATAAGAATGATAAACTATCCTTTTCAGTGCATTTCCATTTAATTTCTTATTGGCTGAAGAAAATATATTTTATTTTTTAGATCTTTTTTTTTTTTACTCTTTTGCTTCTTTAAATGTGTTGGTTTAAAATGTTTTTTTATATGTGTAATTTACCGTACAAATGAATCTTTAGATCCAATTTTAATTGTTGCAGAATTTTCTTGCAAGTATTTTGGATACTATTTTTGAAGTTATTCATTAAAAATGAAATTTTTTAGGGCTGTGTATACAATCCCAGGAATATGCATAGTGCAGTTTTAGAAGTACTAGTGCTTTACAGTACAATGTGTTGGTCAGGGACTGTAGATAATGAATTATATCAAATGTATTACAATCTGCATGATCTCTTCAAGGTTATTCTTTCAGTTTTTCAAATTTTGACATGTAGAATTAATTGAAAGTTTTGGATTTTGAAAATAATTAAATATTTTGTTTTAAAATGAGTAATTATATCATTTGCTGCATAACTCATAAAATTATCATATACACTGTGGCTGTTCTGCAATTGTGCGCAATAGCGAATAGAATGCGTGCTTTGTTCCTTATCTAAACTAAATACCGTTGCAGTAGACGCTAAATCGTCAAAAATTTTGTATGTTAAAAGTGTTCTTTTCCTAAAAAGTGTATCGAAACCAATATCTTCGAAACTTTTTTCAATCTGAAGGTTAGCTCATGACATTCGCATGTGTCTTTGTGATGTTTTAAGAGCGCTTGTGAGGCTAATAATTTTTTATTGCCCTTTTATTTTGTGTCATAAGAAATCGAATGAGTCGATCTGATATACGGTCTTTGCTTCAAGTTTTCAAGTTAGCGTATTTAAGGCATTGATGCATTACGCAAAGGACGAGTTCCCCGTAAAAATTGGATTTAAGTTACTTTTTTTTGCTCTTCTTTTTGGGTTCAAGTCAGTATTGCATTTCTGGGTGACTTTATAGTTTTTGTAAAATTCTGTTGGAAGTGCAATCATATGCTTTTTATTTTCTAGAACGTCAAGTTGCTGATCAAAAATTGCTGACGAATTTATTTGGTTCTGATTAGCGTGTCGCTTACTAGAGCTCCTTCCTTAGCGGGGTATTGACTTCCATAATCGGGATCGTAATTTGTTTCAGTCGAGTCATGGGTTCGAGTCCTGATGCCACCAAAGATTCCATTGTGTCGCAGGGCTAATGCACGTTAAATCTATCGAGACTCAAATTCTTCAAGTTGAAATTACGTGGATGTTGGGGGAAAAGGGGAGGGGCAGCTGAGGTGTCGTTAGAGAAAGCTCATTATTTGACCGAATTTTGTCGCCAATAGCCCTCGTGTTGCTTCCAAATGCGGCTTTGATAATCAATTCGAATCGTATGTTTGAGCTGCTGTGAAGTGATGGATGTGTTCCCGGGATGCCCTAGTGACCCTTCTCTATTTTCGATCCTTCTCTTTAACCAGTGGAGATTTGCGCTATTCACAAGGCGTTGTACTATTTGACAATGAAAGTCAAATTGTTCAACGCCTGAAGTTGACACGAGGAAATTTTGTTCTATTTACGGATTTCTTGAGTGTATTGGAATCCTAAAATCCTAAAGTCATCCTCATCATTCATCTCACCCATTGATCGTTAAAACCTTAAAAACTTTAAATAAATAAAGATCTCGAAACATCCATTTATTATTTTGTTGGACCATTTCCCATAGGTATTAAGGGCAATGAAAGCCAATAGTGTAGCTAAATTAGCATCTAGTGAAATAAATCCCATCATTCCTTATTATGATGTATTAAAATGCATTAAATAGACTATTTTTGACCATTGGGAGGATCGATGGAATTTGGAAATTGACAATAAATTACATCATGTTAAATCCATTATCTTTCATTGGTACTCATTTAATGTAGAAGACAAGGTGTTATTTTGACATTTCTCCGTATATTGGACACACGAGATTGATATACAGAAATCTTTTTCTGGAAGAAACTCCTCCAAAGTGCAACCATTGGGGTTGTAATGCTTTGACTATGAGACGCATTTTAATTGAATGCTCTGCCTTTAACTTTGTTCGTTTTAAACATTTTAAATCATATACTCTTTCTTTAATTGACTTAGTTGGGGAAAATCCCCAACCAAATTTATTTCCATTTTTAAATGACGTTGGTTTTGCCGCATTCATATAATTTTACTAAATTTTATAATGTTTTTTTTTCTTGATCTTTAGTTTTAAATTGTTAAAACCTTTTAAACATTTTATAATCTCTTGACCTTGAGTTAGACACAATATATTTCTTGAGGATTCAACGCCAGAAATTTAGACCAACCAATCAATCTTCTCTTCAACCAATTATTATTTTTTTCAAATTTTTCAAACGTCCGGATCACAGTTCCACCTTGTTTGGTGCAGCGTAGCCATATTTGACTCTTGCGCCTTAAAATTTAACTGTTACTCACTCATACGTGGTGAAGTGATCTAGTCAGTATCGTAGTCAGTACTTCACTTAACCTCAGCATCTCGCCACTATTGAATTTTATAATTTGTGTTTAATGCGCCGAAACCTCCGTCATTCCATGCCACCGTTTTTGGTAGAATCCAGAATCGATCATTTAATACTCGGCCACGAAGCTTCCCATTTTTATCCCAAGGTTATTCCTGGTCTTTATTGGTATAAATAGTCCTTTGTATTTAATGACTCAGTTGGAAATTTATGTGCAATATGAAATTAAATTATTTATAGAATTTTAAGCAATTTATTGTTACAATCAGCAATTTCTTGCATTTCCAAAGATTGGAAATCTATAACTGTAATGATATTCTTTTTTTTAGCATGTCAGCTATTGCAATCTATTTCTTACTATGTTTACATGAATGACAATTCAAGATGCATTTTTTAAATGAAAGTTGTTTGCTAGCTTTTTTGTGTTAAAATGATTAAATTAGTTATATACTAAATTTAACCCTTGTACACGGTTTTTAAATGCGACAAAAAGGAGGGGGATATTTTGAGTATACCATTTATATATTAAATCAGTGTGAAATTAATATCGAATATATTCAAAAGTATATCACCTAAGATTAACCAAACGGAAAATGTAGCCCCCACCTCAATTAGTATCAGTACCTATAATAAACTTTGATGAATTTTCTAATATGTTTCGCGCATATAATGTTATTAAACCTGCGCAACTGAAGAATAGGAGAATTCTAGTTTTTCAAAGCTCTTTTATGGAAGAATAAAGGCAGATTTTTTTAAGTTATAGTTATTATGAAGGTTATTTATGTTTGAATTATTTTCTTGCTTTTATTTGTGAGGAACATTTTATATTTTTTATTTCTTTTTCTTCATACCGAATATTGTTAATTTGTGAGTCTGTTTTTCATTTTCGAGAACAAATTGATAACTTGTGAGTATTAAGTGTCTCTAAAAATTAACGAACCAATCCTTTTTTTTCTTCATGTAATCCTTATCTCATTTAGCACGTTTTTGTAAGGGGCATCGTTTACCGTGTAAAAAAAAGGGAAGGGTGTATATCATTGCAGTTTATTTTATAACCCGAGAAAATCTTCTTTTTTCGATATTTCATACAAACGCATTCATTCATTCGCACAAGAGCAGTTTTCAACAGCTCTTGTGCGAATGAATATTTTGATGAAAAATTGTTTCATTTATTCAAAAAATTGTGGTGTAATCACTTTTTTTTGCAATGACTGTTGAAAAGAAGATTCAATAAAATTTCTTTAAAAAATGTAACCTAATAATATTTTAAAGTTAACAATGAACTTCCTCAATTATTCAAAATGATTGCGATGAAAATTTCCTAATAAGAATCAATAAAAGATCCAAATCCCCAAAATTTCCATTGACATCATATTTTTTTTTTTGCTTTGTCACTTAAGTTGAGAAAAATAGTAATGATTTCTAACTTTCAAGGAAAAATTTAGATGTTCGGGTCCTCGGTTTAAAAAAAAAAAAAAAAACCTTGGCACGTGGTTTTGTTAAAATAATGATTTTCAAAGTGAAAATTTTTGAAATGTTCTTGAGAAAATCGCTTTTAAAATTCACAGCTCTCTCTATTCCTTATTTTTTGGCTTTAGTACAGTCCCATATAGGGTAGAGGTTAATATACAAGACTATTATCATTGTTCAATTCCAAATATCTTTCTGTTAACTTCATAAATATAGTAATATCATTATCCTTAACAAATGAGTGTCATTAATGAATAACTTAATTTCTGAAATAAATTGAACTTTTTTCACAAATGTAACTTTAACGTTTATTTCATTGCCATCTTGTTTTAAATCAAAACATACAAGTTTCTAAAGCACAAAAACAATGCCAAGTTTTGACAACTAAAGCGAAAGCAAACGATTCTGCCGTAAAAATCAAAATTAATATCAAATATTAAAATGAAAGTTAATGAGTAGACAGTATTTTGCTCTCGCATTAAAATTAAATCAAATAATAAATTATGGAACTAAATATTTCTTAAGAGAAATACTACCTACAGTTTCTATTAAATGATAAAATAAATTTTTATATATTAATTCTATCTATTTAAAGTACGAGTACCCGAGAGAAAGTATTTGTAAATGTGAAATGTCTTATGGTATGTACGATTATAATTCAAAGTTTCAATAAATACTTTAACCGATCCATCACGATTAATAAGAATTTATGTGTAATTATGCTTCGTGAATTTTTTTTTTTCGGTCTGTTTATTCAGTGGGTCTGCATAAATGTATTCCGAGATTGCGTGCATGAAGAATAAATGCTTTTTTGCTTCGAAAATAATCCCAAATGATGGGAAAATAGTTTGAACAGGTGAAAGTCTCGATCGGGACAACTTATGATCATGAAATTTTATCACTGTATCAATCATCGTTTCCGACTTGTATTTATTAAACTTGAGCATGCTAGGAAGTTTATTCTAATGAGGCGAGAAGTTCCGAACGTTAAGTTTTCTGATGAAGTAATGGTTTCTTTCGAGAGAGAGAAATATTGTGTGAAATTCTACTGTTAGGCGAAAGAATGGAAAATTATTTATAAAATGAAATTCATGAATCTGACATTAAGCTGTTTAATAAAAGTTCTAAGTTGTTAAAAACGAGAGTCTAAAACATCGTATTGCCACTGCACCATATTAAAAATGCTCCTTTCGATGGGAAAAAATAAAATATTTATTTAAAAATATGTAAAAACAGTTACAAATAGAATGCGACGATAAAATGGCGTCCACGGTAGCTGAGTGGTCAAGGTTGCGGACTCGCGTCCAGCGTTGTTTTCGTCGAGTCATGAATTCGAGCCCTCATGCCACTTCAGACCCGCCGTGTAGCATTTCTGATACATGTTAAATTTGGTCGAGGTCCCAAGTCCAGCCGTTGGCGTTGTGTGGAAGTTTGGAGAGGGAGGTGCCAGTACTGGTGTCGTCCTCGTCACTTTATCAAGGTTCAAAATAACGAGGTTCGTCGCGAATAGTCTTGATGTTGTTTCTCATTGCGACGTGAATAAACAACACAATCTACCAAATATAATTGCCCCATCAATAAGCTTATTTTCTTCAGGTTAGTACTGGATTTAAGACCGCGAGGTATCTGAGGATTCATTTTCTCTTCCACAGGGGATTTACTATCTTTGGTAAATGCGGATTCTCTCCAGTAACAGAATGATTATGGTTGCGAGCTTGTGGCCTGCGATGTTTCATTTGAGTAGGGTTCTAGTCCTCGTTCCACTGATAAATCTATCGAGGCTCAAATTCCTCGCATTGGCGCATAAAAAAGGGGGGGGGGGAGTAAAATCGAACTCCTGTCATTTTTTTTTTTTTAAAAAAAAACCCATATATTTCAAGTGATTGATTGAGAGGAACTTAAGGAGAAAAATTTTTCATCGTTTTATTTCTTGACGTAATTCTTTATATGAATACGTCACGGATTATCTGACCAATCAGTCTTTGAATACAATATCAATCTTTTTATCACAGGAAAAATTTTATGTGGTTTTTCTCTTTCGAAAATGCTTCCTTAGTTACTTTTATACTTTGTATATTTTCCATATGCGCACCTGTTTCTTAACAATGACGAATTCCCTCCCTTTTTTTAAAAGGCCTATGCCGTCGTCAAGATTTGAAATGCTTTTTTATTCGAATGTTATAAACAGACTTACGGTGTACATTGTTAAAAAGATGTTTTTCATTATGTTGCCGCGACCCCAATTTCGAACGGAAGAATATGATTTGCGTTTCGTAACGTTTTCATGACATTTTTAAGTGAAATTGTCTCTCGCGTTGAAGAATTCCCTACTGCAATCGACCTTGTCGAGTCTGGAGTGTCGTTTATCATCTTATCTGATAAGTTCGGTTTCCGATGTTACATGGTTATAAATTGGATTCATCTGCCTTCTTGATTCAGGTGCAGATCATTCTGTGTGTTTGAGGCGTGTTTATTAGTTGTGTTGGTTTTGTCGAAACTTTGAAAATGAATTTCGGGTACAGATATTTGGTCAGTATCATGATTCTTCCTTTGATTTTGTATGTTATATTTTTTGCTTTGCATAGTTTGTTTTTATTGTCATGTCAGATCTGGGTTTTATATTTATTTACTTCAGACAATGAATTCAAAATATGCTAACATTATTTTTTATTCTGTTACGAATATATATATATATATACGCGCTGAGCATCGTAATGAAATGAAAATGTTTGTGGAGATACCGAGTAGAAAGGAATGTATTAGTTCTTAAACTAAATGTGTATGTGTAGGGGGTTAATATTTTGAAAAATATTTCCCGGCTTAATGTAAAACTGTGTTTGTGTGAAATCTAGTATTTATTTTTTTTTTTATAAAAGTCTAAATTTTTAAATTTAATACTAATTTGTATAAATAGAGGACAAGCATTTTCTAGATATCTGTTTTCAGCTATTTCCGTTCAGAGTATTTTCTAAATCTCTTTATAATCCGGCACTTAACCTTTTTGGCCCAGGCATTAATCCTGCTTTTTTAACGGCAGACAAGTTTTATAGATGTTATTTTCTGTTTTTTACTTTAATAGAATAATGTAGACTACAATGCTAAACAGTACATTTTTTTTGTGGTTTTAGTTATATCGTGTTTTTCCATTTTATTTGCGTGTACTTTATTAAGCTCTGTGCAATAATGCTTAGCTTTTGCTGTTTAAATGCATTATCAATAGTGATTTTCAAATAATAATCCGGCGGTGCTCTAGTCCGATATCTGCTAGATTTCTGTATGAGCACCACACGCATGCACACACAGACACTAGAGGGGAGGTAAAAGGGACTACGTCCATTTTTTTTATTTAGTAATTAGTAAAGTTTGAAAAACTAATAAGGCTTGAAAAATATGTTATAATTCAAAAATCAGTGATTCAAACAATAAAATAGATAGGAGTTTATTGAAAAAATATTCATTAAAAAACAATCTATAAATAAAGAAATCATCAAAGATCTGTAAAATTTCGAAAGGGGTTTTACTGCCCTTTGCTTCCGTCACGCAGATATATTTTGAGTAGTTGTTCTTCAGTAAAAATGTTATTCAACTATATCGGTAAAAATTACTAATTACGTATTAAAACTTCATTTTTAAGATCTTTATGCATTGCCAACTTGTTTGAAATATCCCCCCCTCTTTATATAATGTATAATAAGAATTATTATCGTCAGTATTTTGCATTATTTCCCCCGGAGACATGTTTGATTGGAAAAATAATAACTCACTAATATAATCTGGATTAATATCATACAGTTTTTCCAATCTGCATGAGCTGGGGGATGTTTTTTTTTCAACCTTAGAGGTATGTAAAAATCTCAGGAATAGAAAGATATTCTGGTTTAATAAGCATTGTTTATGAAATTAAATTTTTGAAGGAATAATTTGTTTATTCCGAATTAAGCTGAATCACTAGATAATTAGGTTGAGAGAGAATTCACAAGATTTCCTTTTTTTTTTATAAAGTGCATAGGAATAGATAATAATGCATCGTGCATATTTTTTATATTTACTCTGTCATTTGTTCAATTTTTTAAATACATTTCAGAAAATGGAAAACAGAATTACTTGCACTTTTTGCTGCAAAATTAAGTATTTTGGTGTCATTGAATTATAACGTATGATAATTTTTTTTTGAGTCTGAATGATGTTTTTTTCCTTGTTCACTAATTGTTGTTTGTGTTTTCGTTTCCTTAAAATTATTTTTAAAAATCATCCTACTATTTTCTATAAATGAGTAGTTTTCAAGCTCACGATCGGTAGTTTTCAAATTTATTATTTAAGTAAATCATTGTTCTCTGTTTGAATGAATGCTAACTTTTAAGTAGTTCCAAAGAAGTGAACCAACAAATTAAAAAAAAAAAAAAAAAAAAAAATCTAATTGAACCAAAATTGTGAAATAAGAGTTTTGCTTAATCTAAATGCTTCTAGATCTCTACTGAACTTTTAAAAGGGAAAATATAATATTTGGAAGAATGCATATATATATATATATATATATACTCACACACACACGCGCGCGTACACCCCCAATTTTGCAGAAACCTTCGTTATTTTTTACTCTTCCAGATGCACTCTACTGCATTTAAATAAATTAGGCTAGATTATTTATGACGTTCCTTTTTTTGTTTTGTTTAAATGTGAGGTAGAATTTTGTAAAAACGTTTTAAATCGTAAGGAGCAAATCTATTACGTATGTGATGGAGAGGGGGAGATGGCAAAATAGTCCCAACAATTCAAAAAAAAAAAAAAAAAGGGGGGGGGGAAAAAGAATTTTTATAAAATAATTTTTTAAACATAAAAACAACAAAAAAAAAAAAAAAAAAAAAAAAAAAAGTACCGTTTTGAGATAGTTTTTGTGATTTGATATTCAAGTTATAAAAGTAAGTCATTCATTTCATCATTGTCTTCTGATCTTGATTCAAATTGCTCTGGAGTTATGCCGTCTGCATAACTCGAGGGCTATATTAATTAAACCTGCAGTGCCCCATCAGAGGCTTTAGGTTAAGTACGGGATTTAAGATCTTGAGATGCCCGAGTAGTCTTTCCCTCTTCCTATGAGGTTTTCTGCCTTTGATAAACATAGATCAAGCGCTCCCGGGATGACTTGGCGATCGTTCTACATTTTCGACCTTTCACATTGTCATACATCTCCCATTTATTCAGCGACCGCGGTAGTTGAGTAGTCATTGTCTCGGTTCGTGACCAACTTTGTTTCAGTCGTGCAGCGGTGCTGATGCTCTTAAATCCACCATATTAAAATCCTCACGAAAACGTAGATGTGGAAGTAAAATACCAACTGAAGTGTTGACTTCCTCACTTGACAATGGTTTAAAATGACGAGGTCCGTTGACAATTGCCTTCATCTTGCTTCTAAGGGTGACATTAACAAACAAACCATCTAACCATATTTCCTTTCTTGCATTAAATTGTTTTCTAGATCACAGTTGCACCTTTTTTTACAAATTGCGATTGTTTTTCACCAGCGCGAATACGACACTTGCACCAATAAAACTAACGAAATAAATCGACAGTGCAAATGTTGTTGTAGTTAAGTTTTCATATGGAATAGGAAACATTTAAGTACATATTGTTCGTAGAGGGGAAGTCAATTGTTTCTCAAAATTACGAAATCCGTCGCCAATTGCTTTCTTGTTGCTTCTTAGTGCGACTTTAATAAACAATCAACCCTAAGGATGTCGAAGCAATCATTGCATTTTCGTTTTTTCATTAAATCCAAACTTTTGTTAAGCGCAGTTCGTCAAAATCAATTATGTTATTTCGTTATAAGAGGACTTGGAGACAAAAATGACAAATTTTGCTATGAACTTTTCCTAGAATGGAGATTTGATATAGAGTGCAATGCCTCCTCCTTACTACAAGTGTATTTGTTACAAGAGGTTTTCTGAAAAATTAAGCAATATTTCCTACATCGATAGGTATTAATGTCAGATTTGAGAGTAATAACGGAAGTAAGATTTACGTGAGTGCAATCAACCGAACACGTGCGTGACACACTCGGCGGATTTTACGGTAAAGGTTATCACTTTTCGAAAATAGCGATTTTAAGATGACGCGAAGGAGTATGTTTAACTGATTTCAACTAATACTGTTCTCATCAGTAATAAAAATGAATTTTGAAGATCCACAAGTTCGGTGGTGGCGACTGTATCCTTCTTGGTGTTCATTTGAACCAGTTGTGTCTAACGAATGGATATCGTATTGCTATTCACAACAATTTATTTCTAAATTAATTTTTGCTATGTTATTACGTATTTATAAAATAAAATATTAGTGCTTATTTCACTTAATATTTTCAATGCTACTTAGAATTATTCATCAGGTGGTAGTTGCGAGACTCTAGAATTGTTATTTACTGTTTTAACAATTATCGTTCTCGTGATCGTTTGTAGAGTCCTTCGTCCTTTCAAGGCCGCAGTAGCCGAGTGGTCATGGTCGCGAGCTTCAGTGGTTCTGTTTTGGTCGGCGTTGTTTCAATTGAGTCGTAGGTTGAAATTTTGATGATTTTAAAAATCTGTCATGTAGAGGAGTTGATACAGGTAAAAATCTCTGTCGAGGTGGGATGGTGTGGAAGTTTAGGGAATGGTACCATCTCTAATGTCGTCCTTATCACTTGATCAAGGTTCGAAATGACGAAATCCGTCACCAACAGTCCGCATGCTGCTTCTAAGTGCGATCTTGTTGAAACAAATTGGTTGATTTCGTGTGGTCACCGCAACTGAATAAAAGAAGTTTGTGAATGAACTGATATTTTCGCTGGTGATATTTTCCTAGAACTGGTAGTTTTGTATCCGTAGGGACGCAAATTTGGTGATATCTTAGCACTTTTCAGAGTTTTCTTAAATATATTACCTTAAAAAAAAAGGAGCGCTTTTACGGCGCATTTAAAATACTAGCTCAGGTGATACGCGGATGATTTAAGCGAGTTAATTACGAGTCGTGGTTGTTGAGTATGTAGAGAAACAATTCTAGAGAATTAAAAGGGGTAGTTCATTTGAGTGTTGATTCTATACCAATCGTTGTATGGAATAATGAAGAATTAAGCATTAACCATAGCGTTAGAAAGACACCGCTGCGGAGATATGTATTAATGCTATAGGAATTGGTAGGGCCCGTTACGGAAGTATGTTCAATAGACAAATCGTTCAGCCTTTCAAAAACCGATGTTTTATTTACACATCTGTAGTAGGACAAGTCGTACAGTTTTATAATTTAGAAGCTAGAGCCGCGTGTATTTACATGTTTAAGTTTCGTGTTATAAGTATTTGTCTTTAAGCGATTTAATTGTTACTGAACTGTTGGAAGAAAATTTTTTCATATCTTGCTAGTCAAAAAGGGAGAAAAATCTTAATAAGCCCTTTTTCTGAATTTTATTTCTCATTGCTTTTTCTTTTAGTTTTGCCTATATTTTTTCCAACTGTTCCCGCCCTTTTTTCTGAAATATAGAGTAAACTCCGACACAATTTCAACTGGACTCACAATATTTTCGTCGAGTTGCGAGTTCGAGTGTGATGCCACTAAAGACCCACTGTGTGGCCGGGGCTGATGCACGTTAAATCTTTCGAGGCCCAAAGTCCTATTGGCGTGGTGTGGAAGTTAGGAGAGGGGGAGCCAGCTCAGGTTCGTCCTTGTCACTTGATCGTGGTTCAGAATTACGAGGTCCGTCGCCATTATACCTCGTGTTGCTTCTAGTGCGACGTTAATAAAACTAAACTAAACTAAACAGTGATAGTAATAGAGTAAAAAATGAGGTCATCCGATATATCGAAGGTAAATTATATTATTGCTGATCCACAATGCTTTATTATATTGGATTTTATTAATCAAATTTATATTTTATTAATATCTTTTTTTTTTTACGTTGATAAAAATAAATTTTTAAAAAAGTATTTAAGTAGGATGTACAATGTTTCATCCTTTAGGAAGTCATTAATTATCGACTGTAGCTAGTTATAATTTTTCATACCAAGCATTGCCCAAACAGGCTTGTGAATATCCTTTGTGACAGGAAACGTGACTTTTTACAAATCGAATTATTGAGTCTTTATTCCAGGAAATCTAGAGTCTTGAGTGCCAGTGCGCAGCTGTATCGAGATAAAACCCAAATCAGGAAATCTCATTCAATAAAAGGTACGCGATTGAAAATGATTGGATGCCATTTGATCAATTTAAAAAAAATCAGAACTTTTTATAAGGAATAAAAAAAATCATACCGGATTTAATCTCATATTTCGTTCGTTCTTATGCAGTCACTTAAATTACACATTCTCTGCATTATTTACATGTAGATTTTTGCTTGAGCACTGTTACTTTTAGTGTAGATTTTTCCGGGATGTAACTGTAGCTATTATATAAAAAAAATCACTATTGTTCGTGATTAATTAGAATGTAAACTATGTAGTGTGTGTGTTTTAAAATTATGTATCAATTTCTTTTTAAAATAAGAATCAACAACCATTTTATCCAACATATCCTTTATTGTATGAATACTACCGCCATCAGATTCGTCTCAGACTATAACATTATGCACTCCAATGAAAAACACGAACTACACACGAAATACTCTTTTAAAAATTGCAATTACGGAAAGAATTATAAATTAGAAAACATTTTTTTTTGTTCAAACGAAAATTATTTTGCCATGTCAAATGAAAATTATGAAAATAATCCATCGTACGATATTTTGAAGGATGTTTGTCATTTTACTATAAGTGCTTGAATTGCATGTTTAATACATTTATTCGATGACGACATGAGACACTGATTACATAAAGAGGAAAAAAAAAAAACGATGTATAACGTTTAGTAGCATATTGTCACTTAGAATTCCTAGCATATAGAATTTATACTAAAACTATTTTTTTGCTTCACAGTTTGCATTTAAAAAGTCGTTACCCAATTATAATTTTATGTATTTTTTTACTACTTTAATTTCATCCCATATCTTGTAATTTATGTAAGATTTTTTGAGATACATTTTGCTATTGTTTATCTTTAAAACTATTCTGTTTAGTAAAATTATTTCTGTGGCACAGTTTCCTTTTTAAAATACAATTCTAGTACTGAGCAGATTAGGCTTGGCATTATGTGCAAAAAAAAAGGGTGTGGGGGGGGGGTTGCGCAAAAACAATGAAATGGGCGTCGTTCAGTGCATATCAGCCGAAATTTCCCTATTAATCTGCTTGTCTTATCTTGAAATGTAAACAGTGAGGATTGTTTTTGTAGCGAAAGGGTAGCCTTGGGGCTTATCATTCCTCTTCTAGTTGTGGGTGTGGAGCGCGATATTCTTGGGCTGTTAAGAGAATTCATTCGTAGATTCCAAACTTTGCTCTTGTCCGCTTACGTACGAGGAGATAAAACAGTCTGCAAATAACGCACTGCTTTATTTGCTGTTAGTGACATTTGGAGGCCGTTGAAAATATGCTTTTGTCCTTCTCTTACGAACTAATTTGACGCAATGTTTAGAGCCTGAATTTTGATGACAAGTCGTCTTTCAAGTTGTCTTATCTGCATAAAAGCTCTCGAACCTTTATAAACTGAAGCACATTAATACATAATAAAAATTAATATATTTGTTCCACATTGTTCGTTTAGAATTCCCATTTATCATTATTCTCTTAAAAAATCGTTTGGGTCGTGTAATCCATTATATTTAAATGAATAAAACCGTTTGCCGATATAACAACTGTTTCTCTGTAACTGTAAGTTAAAAAAAAGAATTTGATTTGTTTTGAAGAATTGTAGTTTCGTTAGTTGGTGTTCTTCTTGCAAATAGCATTGTGATGTACTTACGAGAGAAAAGAGGCAGGTCTAATCTACAATAAGTAATTTGCATATATTTTATGATTAAATTTTTCATAAATCACCGAGATAATGCAAATATAAGCAACCCATTGCTAACTTAGGCAAAAGTTCTAAAGATGATTAGAAGATGGAAAAAAAAAAAAAAAAAAATATTTCCTGTTTATTAAATAATTTAAAATTATTTTCTCCCATTTTTCAGTTTTAGATTTCATTTTGTTTTTATGTTAGTGTGCCATCACACATTTTATCTAAAGGGCAATCTTCTTCAGTCATTTTAGAGCGTTGAAAGAATTATTTTAGCAATTCTTTTGAAAATATATTTACGTCTGATTGAACCGAAATTCTTGCTTGTTGGAGCCATTCAAAAATATGTGAGCAAATACTTAATGTGTTAAAATACTGATGAGATTTTATGACATAATGTGTTACTGCAGTTACTAGCAAAAGGCTCAAAAATTTCCAAATTAAAAATATTAAAAAATACTATATGCAGCAGCTGTTTCCAGGATCCAAAATTATTCATATTGGTATGTATTTTAGACATTTTGTGTAACATTTGTGTCCAAGAAGTTTAGGTTTTAATGGCTCCTCATTTTGACTACATAGATTTTTCTGGATGACTTTTTTTTTTTGCGAATCCAGAATGTTCCTGGTGATTGCTGTATTTAATATCGTATAGTTAACGGATTTTAAATTAGTTTGATAATTTATAGAGAGGAATTTCGCTACGGAAATACCGGTTGTAGTATTTTTTAAAGAGGAAAAAAATAACACAGCAAAGTTGAAATCTTCCTCCCGCTCTCAATCAATGATTCAATTCAAACAACCACGCATCAGATTCTTTATTAAATGTCTAAATATAAGTAGAAGTTTTATAAAAACTCGAGTTTTAAATCGCAAGGGAGCTATTAAAATGTATATGAAAAAAGGCAAAACATTTTAACTCAAATTTAGGAATATTTTGCTAACATACAGATACATATATTAAACAAAAAGATTTAACCTAATTTCATGGAGATCGAAATAAATTGAGATATTTTGACATATTAAGGTCTGAGTCTTATTTTATTAAGTATTTTTTATATTTAAGCCATTTTGTTTATATAAATTCAAACCATTCTGAACAATTTGAGCATTTTACAAGTCATTACTATCAATTTTTTTGGTCATTACCTTTTAGGCCGTGGTGATTACGGCCTTTATTTAAATCATCCTATACGCATTTTTATTCATCAGTTACACAAATCTTAATAAGAAATTATGGAGTCATTTTATTATAGAAGTTTCGCACACTTGAGGCATTAATTCGGTTAAAATATTTCAGTAAGTCTTACTTATTTTCTTTCTAAGTAATAATTTTTTTTATAAAGGCTTTAGATTAATTATTGAAAGAAACTGCTATGTAGATTCATGTTGGAAGGTCTTCCAAAACTTTGAAAGAATTGTGGCTCAATTATTTTGAATGTGTTTCGTCTCTTCGAGAACAGAAATGTAGCATGTCAAGAGAAGTGTTGCAGTCAGTCTAGCGGTAAAAATGAGAAAATTGAATGCATTTATTTATGGATTTTTATCTGTAAATATGAGTTGTATTAATAGGATTTAAATTCTGAATAGATTGGGAAACGTGGTGTACAATCTATTAAAATGTTGAGTTATTATTGATTGTAGTTCTGTATAACAGCAGGGCACAATTTCATTGGATGACAAGCGAAAATAGTATTGATGCTTCAGTGTGCAATATATGATCCTAGGCCATGCAATTATATGTTCTTTGTATACGCAATATATGAATTTACTAAAAAAAAAAAGGCCATTAAATCTGCAATGCAATAACATAAATTGCTGATGCATATTTTATGAGTGGTGTGTTACAGGCTGTTGATCATTTTTTGAACACTTTTGAAAGGTATTCATCAAAGTGGATTTTGTGATGTTACATATTTTTTTATTGTGGAATTATTGGGTATTCTTCAGAGATCGTTTTATCTATTCGTTTATCAACCATTTTAAAAATGATTTTTGTTGTTGTTTATATTTGTTATTGGATATAAAATATAAGTGTTTATTTTGAAATCGGGATTTTTAATTGCTTTCCCCCCTGAATTTTAGTGTTTGTATCTAAAAATGTATATAGAACAAAATAATATCGACATTAATATTTTATATTTTTTTATAGCGCATTTTACGAAAAATTCATCTGGACTATGCGTATAAAATTAATCCATTAAAATGCTACATTGTAACTGATTGTAGCTCACTGATAACCGAAGTGGATGACAAGCAGAAGTTTTATTTTAAAGTAAAAAAAAAACAAGTTTTGCCTCCCCCCCGCGCCGAATTTGAATTTTTGTATCTAAAAATGTATATCGAACAAAGTATTTTCTACATCTATACTTTTATGACAGTGCTTTTACAAAATAAAAAAAAATGGGTGACAGTGAGCATTTTGAAATCAGTCATAATATAGTTTGAATCAGATATAGCGTAGTAAATTGTAGATTCATAAATTATTGGGAAACACGACTTTCCTAACGGCCATGATTCTGAATAACGGAGATAAGGTAACAGGTCAATTGAAAAGTTCCCGGCCTACCATAGTAAAATACATTTTTTTGGCAAAATTAATTTTTTTTATTCAACATAATTCCCTTCAAGGGTGATACACTGATTATAGCGACCCTCCAACTTTTCCATACCATTTTTGGAGTACGATTTGTCCTTTGCTTCAAAATAGGCCTCAGTTTCGGCAATCACCTCTTCATTCAACGAAAATTTCTTCCCAACGAGCATTCTTTTGAGATCTGAGAACAGAAAATAGTCGCTGGGGGCCAGAATACGGTGGATGAGGAAGCAATTCGAAGCCCAATTCATGGATTTTTGCCATCGTTTTCACTGACTGGTGACACGGCGCATTGTCTTGGTGAAGCAGCACTTTCTTTTTCTTCAAATGCGGCCGTTTTTCGGCGATTTCGTCCTTCAAACGGTCCAATAACGCTATGGAATAGTCGCTGTTGATGGTCCTTCCTTTTTCAAGGTAGTCAATGAAAATTATTCCATGCGCATCCCAAAATACAGACGCCATAACCTTGCCAGCCGACTGTTGCGTTTTCCCACGCTTTGGAGCGAGTTCATCGTGTGCAGTCCACTCGGATGACTGTCGATTGGGCTTCGGAGTGAAATGATGGAGCCATGTTTCATCCATTGTCACATATCGACGCAAAAGCTCGGGTTTATTACGCTTGATCATCTTCAAACACTCTTCCGAATCATCAACTCGTCGTTGTTTTTGGTCAAAAGTGAGCTCGCGCGGCACCCACTTTGCACAGAGCTTTCTCATATCCAAATATTCGTGAATGATATGATGTACACGTTCAGTTGATATCTTTAGAGTGTCTGCTATTTCATTCAATTTCAATTTATGGTCATTCAATATCAAATTTTGTGGATTTTCTTAATGTTTTCGTCGGTAACAACCTCTTTTGGGCTTCCACTGCGTTCACCGTCTTCGGTGCTCATTCACCACGTCTAAACTTAGTATACCAATCCTTGATGGTTGATTTTCCTGGGGCAGTGTCCGGAAACTCGGCATCAAGCCAAGTTTTTGCTTCAACTGTATTTTTTCCGCTTCAAAAAGCAATATTTTATCAACACGCGAAATTCCTTTTTATCCATTTCTTTCACAATAACAAAAGTTGCTTCACTCAAAATGCTATAATTCACAAACTAATGATCCGACAACTATCAAATTTATACACGCATCTTTTGAGGGTTAGGGCTAACTAAAAACATATGGATTTAATTCTAGTAGCGCCATCTATGTGTCAGGCCAGGGACTTTTCAATTGAACTGTTATGATATGTTAATTTTCTGAAATTCATTAATTAAGTATTAGATCAAATTTTAGTATTCTAAAAAACAATTATAGTTAAATATCCCTTAGCAACAATGAATTTTAGCATTAGTAAACCGTATGCAATGGCTTCATAACGAACCACCAATTAGTATTTTGCCCCTGGGGAAGGGTGAAGGAAGCGTATTTTACTGTTATTCTGCTTTTTCTTGTCGATAACAAAGAGGTTCAAACAATCCAGCAGTTGAAAACCTTCTGATTTGTTTTAGAGAGTGGCTATTTTCTCCATTTTCCTTGTGATTTGGGTCGCGTAGTCTGCATCTAATAGTCATGTAGATAGTAGTCTGCATCTAATAGTCTGGTCATTTCTGTATACTTCGGTAGCCATAGTAGTTGAGTAATCAAGGTATCGAACTCTTGTCTTGTCTTTCTCCGAGTCTTGATGCTACTAAAAACACGCTGTGTAGAAATGCTGATGCACATTAAATCTATCGAGGTTTAAAATCCTAACGCCGGAATTGTGTGGAATTTACAAGAACGTGGTACCAACTGAGATGTCTTCATCGTCACTCGACAATGGTTAAAAAGTACGAGGTTCGTTTCCAATAATTCTAGTATTATACTTCCAAGTGCTTTGTTAATAAACAATCTGCATTCGCCGCGAATTTTTTTTGGAAGGCGATGTTCATATCGAGCTGTAAGCCTTGGACTAATAGATTTATTGTATGAAATAGTGGGAACTACTGCATGTTACATAGAACTGGATCTCAAAGGCCTTACGTATGCCATGGTATGAAAGTTAGGAGATTGAAAATAATCCGGGGATCATTCTCGTTACTTATCTGTGATTATAAATTATTGGGAAGTACGACTTCCATAAAGGTCATGATTCTGAATAACGGAGGTGGTTATAATATGTGAATCTTCTGAGGCCCTTTAATTAAGCATTAGATCAAATTTTAATATCTTTAAAAGCACCAATAATTTAATATCTTTTAGCAACAATGAATAATAGTATTAGTATATAGCGCGCAGTGGTTTCATAGTGAGCCACCAACTAATATTTTGTCCATAGAACAATAACGAACATATTTTACTGTAAAACGAGATATGTCTCCGCCTATTGTTCTCATATACCTATAAAATGACATTGATTAAAAATAAACCGATTTAACTGTATTGAATCAAAAAATTCTCAATTTGTTACAGTTGAACAATCATTAGAAAAATAGTTAAAATATTTTTGTGAGTTGAGATTTCCCCTTCTAACCTAAAAGCCTATCGGCTAACACCTCCTTCCCGAAACGAAATTAGCATTTAAGACTTTTGATAAATGCTGATATACTGGTTTTTGCATTACAAATAGATGACATTAAATTGGGGTGAAAAATATTTTTAAAAGATGATTTCCACATTAATATTATTTAACTCGTCAAAGCTTTTGTTTGAAGGTGAATAGCATGTTCACTTTACTGAATTGATATATAAATGACGCTACTGAGAATTTTTATATGATAAAATCATAGGGAACCATATATAAAATTATCAAATACGCTTGAAATATTAAATTTTTTGAAAGTAAAATGTTACCGCTATTTCAAATGTCAAATGCATTTGTGTTATTAATTTTAAAATTCCAAAATGACGAGCAATTTTGATTCAAAGTAGCGCTTACATGTTATTGTACAAAAATTACTTTCAACATTTTGTAAAACCTTTTTTTATTTCAAAAATCCCCTTTTAATTTTTTTCTCAGAATTTTGGAAACTCCCTTCATTAGTAGGCTAGAATGCCCCTGAAAAAGGATTAACATAAGACGACAATTTCCATACCGATAACTTATCTTTCTTTTAAGTCGAATTACCGCGAAAAAAGATTAACTTATTTCACGAGAAGGCAACATCGATGTAGCTAGTTAACATCTGTTGACGGCAACATGGTGAATGTAGCATTCTTAGAATGACCGTTGTTTGTAAACAACCCTTTCACCCGAACGATAATCCGGTTTGATGATGTTTCTCTTCTGCTCCTTTCAGTTCATTCATGCCGGCACTTTTGGGTTTTATTTATTTATTTGTTCATTTCACTTCCTCTTCACGGATTAAGATTCAAACTATTACGCAAAACTGACCGTGAAAAAGTTTTTTGTTCTTTTCTTCTCTGAGTTGTGTGTGTGTGTGTGCTAACCTTCGGAGCGCCACCTGGACGAATAAAAAGGCATGTCACACGGAAAAAGAAGGAGAATTAGAGTTGTGGGTGAAAAATTTTTGAATTTTAAATTATCGTCTGTAGATTTATTCTAAGATGAGGCCACCATACATTGGATACAGGCACAGAGTGCTGGTAATATATATATATATTTTAATGTGTTAGCAACTAATCAATTTGTATATGTTTTGGGTTTTTAATATTTTATTGAAAAATTAATTTTTAAAAAAATATTTTCGAATGTCAGTTTTTAAATGAAATAAAACTCTAATTGTTCTTATATTTAAAAATAAAATAAAATTTAAAATTATCGCTGTTTCGTTTTTGCCATATTATTTTAAAGCTAATTGCCATCATTTGGGCTTAAATATCAAATAATTTCAAACAGCTGAAACATTTTAAACCTCTTTTTTCGGTATTTTAACTAATCAAGATTATTTGTTAAAAAAATTCAAAAAATATTTACTAAATACCAAGCATTGATTTAACAATATTTGATTTGACTTTTCGCATCAACCAAGTGTAAACACTGCATTAAGATCATGTTCAGTGCCTTTTCGATGAACGTTAAGATGCAACATGGTCTTTTAATTTTGCTCAGTTTCACGTTGTATTTTCTTGTCGTATTTCTTATTAGTTTTACTATAAATTAATTTATAACATGAAGCCGTATCGAAAAGACTAAGCTGAGAAGAAAAATGAATGTGTAGCAATTAGGTAATACTATTTATGTGTAAGTTACAATGTATGATACACACAGTATTTATGAGTTAGTAGTGTGCATGCATAATATGCCAAACAAACGTATTTGGATATGTTTATTTTGTAAAATAGATTTATAGCTTATAGTTTATTCGCTTTGGACGTGTGGGATATAGCTAAAAATAAATGAATCCAAATTTCTTGCTTATTAAAAAACACTATAAGTTTTTATAAGAAAAGAAGACTCACAGAACCTTCTTTACAAGTTTATATTTCTGCGTGCATGTTTTTCTGCTGTATAACATATATTAAGCAAATTAATATAAAAATAACTTAAAATTAATTAAATTTTTTTATTTTTGCTCTCCTTTTCCTATGTGCTGTGTGTTAAAATGACTTCGTTGAGTGCTATTTCATTTAGTGCTGTGTTATCTAAGAACATATCCTTTTCGGCCTTGCTGTTTTGTAAATTTTCTTGATGCAAACTGTTCACATTTTTCGATTTTTTTTATATGCATGACCAAAGAGATTTTTCCCCCGAGGCTTGCATTTAGAATAGTTGGCAGCGATTTGTAATTGTTTTTAAAAATTCGCTACTTTGGGACCTGATACATTTTTTCCGTTAAATATATTTCATTACTTCTCGACGTTTTCCACATTGAAAAGTTTAGATGAAAGAAATACCAAGAAAGCATTTCTAAATAAATTTAGCAAGTATTTTAAATTCTTGAAAATTGGATTCTTTAAGGTTCTATTTGCCTGTCACTGAGCCCGCTCGAGCTAATTGACAGGAAATTATTCCAATTTTAATAATAAATTTCTGATTATGTAAGGATACAAGCGTTAATTGTAAAGTATTTTTTAAATTTAGAAGCATTTCAAAACTACGTAATTTTTCACTTGGAACATGCGAAGTCCAAAATACATTTAGCATTACAATATGAGACATGGAATATGGTACGCATTTTACACTACAAAAAAAAAAAATTGAGTGTTTCGTACACAACTTAGTAGTAATAGTAAATACACTGTTGCATATATTGATGCTCCAATGTTTTTAATTGGAATAAAAAAAATTGTTTCATTTACTATTCTTTAAAATTTAGCGAAGACAATATAAAAGGATGTCAAAATCTGATATTGAAATGTTCCGGAATTTTCTCATAATTAGTGTGGAGCTCGTCATCTTGTTTTATTAATATTTATAAAGGCTGTTTAATTAATATTACTTCCTGCGTTGCAAGTGGTTCATAATAAATCCAAACAAATTGGACAAAATAATTTAAAATATTTCTAAGAACCAAAAAATCCACAAACAAATAATTAAAACAGGCTTAAAAATATTTTTAAAAATTGGAGAAAAAATATAATTCCAAGCAGAAGCCTTCATAATTTTTTAATCTTTCGGGTGCATTTTACTACATTCAAATAGATAAAATTGTATAGATTTGAGTCGCGAAGTAGAAATTCTGTTAGAGTAACATTACGTTTAAAAAATCAAAATGGTTGGAAGACGGGAACCTCAAATGCAATTGAAAAAATATATTTGAATTGAGAACTATTACATCATCTTTTTCGCTTATTCTTGGGTACGTCCATATTCGTCGAGAGCTCCCTTTAGAATCTTGTTTTTAAATTACAAGAAATAAAAAAAATAAGAGTTCTACAAATTTCTTTTGTCCACGTTTGCTAATTGGTGCGAATTTCTTTCAGTTGGTGTGCTTATCGGTGACTTTGGCGAGGGACATGGCAATTAGAAAAATGTCCTTAATTTCTTGGCTTTGAAGTGAAATTATCGCATTTTTCGGATTATGAGACACATTTTTATGCAGAAAAATCGATTTAAATTTGGAGTTCGTCTTTATGGTTCGAAGATAACATTTAAGTATGTTAAATAAATGTTCGGCCCAGCTTTGCAAGACTGGGCTCATGCGCAGTTAACCCTGCCTCTCAATGCCATTACAATACGAATCTTTATACTGCATCAAAACTTTTAGAGAAATTCAATTATTAATGCTATATGGGGAAAATAAGCATTTCTAAAAATAACAATACGAGGGTCGCTGAATAATAAGCTCCAAGAGATAGAGCTCGTAGCATCGAAATTGGCTTCTTTTTAGTAAGCACCATGACTCACAAGACAGCTGTCTAAGCCTCAGTTTTTCATATTCGTGATCATGACGCCATTCGCACCTCAAAAATTCTTCGTCATAATTTTTCCGCCAGATGAGACTACCTTCGTCTTCATTTGGAAAAGAATCACTGGAAGCAACCCATTGCTTTGATTGTTGCTTGATTACCGGTGCATAACAATGAATCTATAAATCACGCAGGTTGTCTCCTGGGTGATAAATAGATTCACTCGAAGCAAAATGACTGACGCGGCTGAACTTATGAATCAAAACTAACTTATGAATCAATATCAAATTTGTTTCGGTTCCGTTCAACGGATAGCAAAACCAAATGGTATCAACAATTTACTTTTTGAACTACTCTCGAAATTTATTTTCCCCCGAAAAACTGTACTTTTATCTTTTTTCCCCTTTGATTGATGAAATTTTAAATTTACTAAACTTAATAAAATATTTATTTCTTTAAAAATCGTCCCATTAAATTGGGATACGTCTTACGGTCTGAAATATACGGTAATTTAAAGAGGAGAAATTGATGCAGATTGTGAGAAAAACAGGTGGACATTTATTTTAAGAATTTAATGAGCTAAGCTGAAATTTCGAAAAGTTGTTTGAAAATTATTTCAAATTCCGACGAATTTCTAAAAATTCATTGTAGTCAACTGGAAGAATTTTGTGCTCATGCATGCGAAATTTAAACTATTGTAATCACAATAAGGAATTCGTTGTTTCAGCTTTGCTTCTCGGATTGGTGCTCGTATTTCAAAGTAACAGCGAAAGTAGAATTGATGCGTTAGGCAGTTAATAGTCTGATAAAAATTCAAACGGCAGCAATAATTGTATAAAGGTAATTGAGACGTCTGCTACAAAGAGAGAAGTGTCTTAATTTATACGGAATTTAAATAATACGATTTTTTTTTAAAATTAAAAGATTGAAAATCATATTTTAACTTTGAGATCTATATACTTATGTATCATTTTATGTAAAAATCACATTTATATGCATAAATAATTATGTATGAGCAATTGTATAATAGTTGTAAATTCGTCGTGTATTTATTGGTATATCTTACATAAAATCAACTGCATGTGTAACTTTAAAATTTTTCAAAGTACTTGTAAGCGTAACGTTTTATACATTGAACAGAAAAAAAATTTGTTAGTCTTTATTAGGAAAAAAAAAAAGTTCCTATGAAGGAAATAACCTCATTTTATACCGTGGAAAGTATCAACATTATGGATTAATTAGATTTTAAGAAAAGTGTATTAACCGAAAAAAAAGCAATTAAAAAAAACACAAGTATAAATATTTTTCTCTATGGCATGACACGTTTACATTCAATTTTAATAGAATTGTTATAAACAACATGTCTATAAAATAAGAGAAGCTCCCTATATTTTTTTAAAAGTAAAATAATAATAATAATAATAAAAAAATGCAAAACTTGAAACATTTTAATGTCTCAGAACTGAGCGGTTGCGGTAATCTAGTGGTCATGTCGTGAACTCACGGCCGCGTTGTCGATCCACGGGTTCGAGTCCTCATAATACTTAAGAGCGGGGCTGTTGCTCTTTAAATCTGTCGCAGTTCTCCCGTTGTCGTGGTATGGAAATTAAGAGAAGGAGGTACCAGGTGTCGTCCTCGTCAATTAACCTATGTTCAAAATGACGAGATCCATCCCCATTAGCTCTCGTGTTGCTTCTTAGTGCGACGTTAATGAACAATTGCTCACATTACTTAGAATTGCGGTATCAGTTGCAAGTAGAGAACAATATGAATGTTATTTTACCTTTTTTTTTTTAAAAAAAAAAATTTTTTTTTTACTTTTTTTTTTTTTTTAAAAAAAAAGATTTTTTTCGTAATTTTTTCTTTAGTATTAAAATTGCCATTTACATAATATGCTAATCGAATATGAGGATATAATAATAATAACTATGCGATGGAATTTTTACTTATAAAATGTATCTCATGTACTAAATAAAGATATCGAGTTAATGTTGATAGTTGGCAAAATTTGCCTCATATGATACGGAACATGCTATATTTTTGAAATTTTAAGAACGCTTATTTCAGTGTGATATTTATTGGGATAATAAGAGGAAAAATATTGCAATGAGTGTTGAGTATGCACGCCAGACACACAAAGAAATTTATAAAAGACACATTCGCTTATGATTTTAAATCGAATTTTTAAATTTACGTCTTTTGGTGTATTTTTAGCTTGATTTATTATATATATATAAACAACGGGAGTGTTTTTTAAATATTTTCTCGTTTCCTCTACACCCCAATTGTTTTTGTAATGGTTAAATAAAAATTTGTTTGTTCTCAAATGATGATACTTCATTATTAGTTCTGTTCGACAAACAAATAAAAAAAAGTGCTCTTTTATAATGTTAGTAATAAAACTGTTTTTTCTTGGTGGATAATTATCCTTAGTGTAGAATAAGAAAGTGAATTGTCATGTCATTTGCGGGAAAAGTAAATGATGCGTGTTATGCTACTTTTTTTTTTTTTTTTTTTTTATGTCAGTGACGGTTTTTACTGAAGAGTATTTGTAAATTTGTGAAAATACGAGGGAAAAAAATCAGCATTTCTCTAAGGGTGAAACATTTCACATTCATTTTCTCTGTTTTACACTTTTCAAAGAAAGAATATGTAAAGTTTTTAGATATTCAATTGAATATAATTTGAGTCGGTTGTAAATGTATTTCATTTATTTGTAACAAGTTCATGGATTCAACTTTTTTTAAAAAAAAATCAGATATTTATTAGAAAAGCCTTTAAGAATTCTACGAAATGATTTATGCTTAATTATGGAATATTCCATAATAATTGTTGTACATTTTTAATCTTAAAATGTTAAAGTGTTAACTACAAATATATTTAAAAATTTGTTTCCAATTCATTTCTCAATGCTTTAATAAATTTATTTCTTTGATTTGTTATTAGAAAACCAGTCTAGTTCCTTTCCTCTAAGTAAGCTAAGGATTAAATCATATATTTCCTTATGCTTCATTTGAAATGGAATATATATTTTAGCTAAAAAACGAGTACTGATTGAAAATATTATTTCTCGTTTTATTAAATATGATTAATTTGGGAAAACCAAATGTTTTGGGGTAATCTAGTAGTTAACATTCTGTTTAATAAACCTCGAAGAGTTCGATTTAAAGGGAAAAAAATTGTTTTACTGAACTTTAAATAACATTTATTTAATAACCGATAGTTTATGAATTTATTTATAAACATGGCTATCTGACGAGGAGCTGTTCAAATGATGTATATTGCATAAAAATGAAGGTTGAAATGTTTCGGCCGGAAATTTCTATTCAATGGATGTACGAGTTTATGTTGAATTTCGAAAATTGTCAATTTGATCATTATCTTTTAAATCTGCAGATTATGTGAGGAATATGAGAATGATGAGGAGAGAATGAGGTATCAGCTGAAGTGTCGACCTTCATGTTGCTTGATTCGTCACCAATACCCCTCATGCAGAACTATGATCTCGGTATTTGTGGCCGATGTTGTTTCAGTCGAGTTGTGGACTCGAGTACTGATTCCACTAAAGACCCGTCGTGTAGCGGTTATGATACTCTAAATCTGTCAGGATTTTAATTTCACTTATTGGCGTAGGGTCCCAACCAGGTGTCGTCCTCGTCACTCGACCGTGGCTCAAAATTACGTGGTCCATTGCCAACAGCCCTCGTTTTGCTTCTAAATGCGACTTTAATAAACAATCAACCTCGTGGTGTTCTTTTGAGACGTTAATTCAATTTTTTTTTATTTCTGTTAAACTGATTATTAGTGTCCGGTTGAAAGAGATGACTGTAATATTGAAAAAGAATTTATGTAATTTAGATTTTGATGACATAACGAAAGGAAGGCTTGGTATGTTTATAACGCAGTAACTATTTTCGATGAGTTTAATAACTCGTGATTAGTTTACAAACAAACATTAATCATGCAGTTTTTTGTTGAAAAGAAAGTAATGATTGCCGCTAAATGAATGATGTAAAATATCTCATTCCTATATTTTCATATTTCTATAATATCGTCTTGCCACCAGTACCCTAATATTGCATTTAAGTTCTTTTTAATTTGGAGCAATTTACATTCGCGGAAATTGTTTTAATAAACCTGGCATTATCACGACTTCTGAGGGCTATTGCAGGAAGAAAAAAAAATATTTTTGATTGATATCTTTGCGTAAGGGATATCCGCTGCGTTCGGCATTTCCCTGACATATTTTGCGCAAAAATGTTTAGAACATGTTATTAGTTTTCATGACAACACCTCTAAAATAGATTGAAATTGTCTAATTTGCGTGGCTACATGTGGCAGATATTTTATTATGCGTATGAAATATACTTCTGCATTGGAATTCTGCAAATTCATATAAGTTCATAAATCTAAAAAACTGTCTAATTACTTCTGTGACGTATAAAACAGTACAAATTCTATGACGTATGCAACAGACATCAAATTTAATCGAAGCGTATTGCTTCAATTAATAGTGTTGTCTGTATGTTAATTCAACCCCGGTATTTAATTCATTGTCTCAGATTTTAATGTAATTTCGTTTTTTTTATTAATGTAATGGAGATAAGAAATATGTCGGAATATCTTTTGTGAATATGTTTATTTTGTAATTTTTTTTTAAAAAATGAATGAAATTTTCGATTTTACTTATGAGCTTGCGTTTCCAGTTTGCAGTTTAAATAAGAAATTTACATTCAATTGGAATGGATTCCATCCGTTATGAATTTTATACTTATAAAGTAGTGTGCTAAGCCTCCCGGCCACACATTTTTTATTTCACGGACGTAATGTTACTCCTGGAGAATTTGTTCAACCGTCCTCAAATCTACACTATTTTATCTATTTGAATGCAAAAAAGTGCATCCGAATGAGCAAAAAATAATGAAAGTTTCTGCGGTATTACATTTTCACATTAATTTTTGAAAACATTTTAGAAAATTTTTAAAGATCGGAAAACCCACAAACGAGTAATTTAAAATAAGAGAAATGTTTTTAAACATCGTTATTCAAATAGATAAAGAAGTGTTGATTTAAGGACGGTTGTAGTAATTCCATGGAAAATTTCACGAAATCAATATGGCTTGTAGACGGGAGCCTTTAAACATTAAGATTTCAAGAAAAATATAGATTGTAGTAATTTGTGTAAACTGCTGTAGATTTGTTTCTTCGCAAAACATAAACTATTAGTCTAATCTTTTTGAAAAAAGTCTATTGTTTTAACTCTCTATATCAGATTTAGCCTAAAGGGCAGATTTTATCATTTGTATTAGAATAACTGATAACTTGATCAATCCTTGCTATCCAAAATGAATTTCTTTTAAAAACAGAGATGTAATTTGACAACGATGCAATTTTTCTTCTTTTTTTCTGATATTTAAAAATACACGATGTTATTTAAATTCCTACTATTAGCTCACTCTCTCTATATATATATCTTGTTCAAATTTTCAATCGTTAATAAAATACTTTTTATTCATCCTCTCGCGTTCAAATATATTTTTTTAAACTTGTAGTGGAGGACACTTGATGTTAATACAGTTTTTTCAAATATGAATTCATTTAATTAAACTTAATTGGTGAAAATGCAGTTTGGCCTAACCACTTGGTGCGGTTTCAAAAATTGCCAAACTTGGCGATTTTTTTTTTTTTTTGGCTGAACGTTAAATCCGCGAAGCCGACCAGGGTAGCCACATTTGGCAAAATACCGACAAATAATTCCTGTCGCCAAGGGTGGTTGTGCTAAATTGCATTCCAACCATTTAATTTAAATTGCATTTCAACCATCCGGATGAATTAAGAAACAAGCCAATGCTTCTACTATGTCATTTCTCTTGCAATGGCAAAGTTGGTAGAGCGTCGGCGTGGAATCTTCATGCCTTCGGATCGAATCTCGTCGAAGCATAAAATTTTTTTGTTTGATTTCAAATAATTAATTTTAGTTTTATATGGCAGAAAAAAAATTTCTCTTTCATAAGATATTTACCAGGATATAAATTTAGGAATAAATACAGTCAGTGACAAGCGTGTAGATAGCTAGAAAAAAAAAATTCTTTTGCCACTTAATATTGTGATTCTATCATATGTATATACATATTTATATTAATTGTAATTATTTAATCAAAAGTAACTAAAATAAAATTTTTCTTTGTTGACCAAAGTAGGAATTGACTTAATTTTTTTTTACATTACTTGTTTTTATAAGGATAAATGACAGTTATTGACGTTAATAATAGATATACTGACTATTATAGAATTTTTTTGCTGAGGTTTCAATGTACAAGTTTTCTTTTGTTGCTTAAAATTAGATGTAATAATGATTCGTTACTTTTAACTGCTGCTTATACTTATCTGGAAGAAAAGGAGGACAAAATATTTAACATTATTTAAATTTAAGTCTAATTCTTTTTGATACAAACATGCAACATTAAATCATATTATAAGCTAGATTAAGTAGAATTATTTTTTTTAACTTGCATTTTACCATCAAATCACTTAATAGAAACGAAACAATAGCCGCATTTTGAAAACTCAAATTCGAAAAGTTGCATATAATTGAAATCTGCAAAATGTAAATTAAAAGGATTATTTTTTTTTATGAAATTTCTTTTTCTTTTTCGCTATTCAAGTGCTAATATTTGCTAAAGCTGTTCTTTTACTTTAATTCTTTTATTTTTTCAAAAATTTTTCTCAGACATTGTTTCAATGCAGCAGAAAAAAAAAACCCCTCATTATGTTATATTTTAGAAGATTTAGAATTGAAATTAATTTAAACATTCCCCCCCCCCCCGAGTTATTTTAAAAGAAATCAAATTTGTGAATAAAGGTTTTTTTTTGGTGAAATAATTAAAAAAGAAACGAAGAAGAAATAATGAATCGATATATTGAATTGATGTAGTTTAACACATGCGCACAAACTATTTTGTACGATTGTCGATGCTTTTCTGTTTAAAGTAATACTTTAAATATTCATATATTTGTATTCGAGGTCAGAATCTAGGCTTTACTGTTAATATACATTTATTGTCGTGTTCTGATGGAGAAGTCAACAACTATCCTTAAACGATTTCGCGTATATTGCTTTTACATTATTAAATGCAAACGAAAACACAGTCTGAAATTAAAATTTTATTGAACGATAATGTGCTTTTATAAACAAAAAAATCACAACTTTTCTTTTCTGCTTTTTATTTTTGAAAATCAAGGCTGAAACAATGTGAATGTTTTCTGTATCTTGGCTTAAAAGCCAAAAGACTGCAAGCTCGGAATTTGGTTCTGCCCAAGATACTCGTACCTGTTATACAGTGGGGCTGACGCACAGTAGAGCTCAATGTTCTCGTGTTGACAGGAATGTGAACAATCGGGTGCCAACTGAAATGACGATTTCGTCATTTTTTCATAGTTCAAAATGTCGAGATCTGTCGCCGATTGCCCTCATATTGCTTCTCAGAACGACGTTAATAAACTATGAAATGGAGTGACAGTGATTCGAATCATGATGCCACTAAAGAACTGCCGTGTAACGGGGCCAATGCACGTTAATTCTGGAAAAGGTCCCAAGTCCATTGCCAGGATGTGGAAGTTTGGAGAGGGAGGTGCCAGCTTAGGTGTCATCTTTATTTGAGCGAGATTCAAAATCACAAGATCCGGCTCGTGTTGCTTATCGCATCTTATCGTCTTCGTGTTGCTTCTCAGTGCGACATAAATACACAATCAAATCAATCGATTCGAATCAAATCAATCGATTCGAATCAAACTAAATCGAATCTGTGGAACTTTATTATGAATAAAAAATAATAAAGTTCTTCGGATGTAATAGTTTTTTGCAATTCATCGTTTTCCAATTAGTTTTCCCTCTTTTTTGGATTTAGAAACTCTCTCTTAAGCGCACTCGGCTTCAAAAGGCATTCTCTTTTTTTAACCCGTATATAATTAGGATGTTCTCGCTTGTTGCTGTGGCCGTGGTAGCCTAGTGGTAATGGTTTCGGATTCGTGGCTGGCGATTTTAGTTCAGTCGCGAGTTCAATCCTTGGCCGTAAAAGACCCGCCGTGTAGCCGGGGCTGATGCACGTTAAATCTGTTCGGGGCCCAAAGTCCTCCCGTTGGCGTGGTGTGGATGTTAGGAGAGGGGGGGGGAGCCAGCTCAGGTGCCGTCCTCGTCACTTGGCCCAGACTCAAAATTACGAGGTCCGTCGCCAATAGCTCTCGTGTTGTTTCTAGTGCGACATTAATAAAAACTAAACGAAACTAAACTAAAATCTCGCTTGCTGCTATTTCCTGTCGTAAGAATGATTAAATAAAGAACAGAATCGCGATTGACTCACGATGTTTTCAGCTTCAAAAAACAAAGAATTTTGAAAAATTTCGCAATGATTAGATAAAGACGTACTACGAATTGTTTGTTTTTAATAAGCACTTGTTTCAAGGATCAGTTGTCTGTTTTAACTAGCATTAACGATTCTGCCACAATGATGGATGTAATTGCTCATTTCCCTTTTGATGACCACATTAGTTTAATTAATCAGTTAAATCGCATTATATTTATAATGAATGAGACTTCCAAGGGAAAATAGGCCACGGTAGCTGAAAGTTCATGGTCGCAAACAGCGGATACGATTGGGAATTAAAAGTGGAGGGGGACAAAAATCTAGAAATATCAAAAAATAACGGAAGGGGGGAGTATAAGGAAGGGTAGACACACTCAAAATTTTAAAATTTAACTTTCGGCGCTTTTAGAATGAATTTGGACAGAGAAGTAAACGTTGACAGTTTATTCAAATTTTACTGTTGTTTAGTAGTATATGTAGTTTTTTTTTTTTTTTTTTATAAATATTTGGTTAATAATATGCTTTATAAATTTCATCAAAGCAACATTATTATACGTGTATTACAATTAATTAAAAGTATTTTGATAAATTAAAAATGATCGATGTTAATTTAATTGATAGTTTGATTTTCCATAAACATCAAAAAAGATCATTTGCCTAAATCCAACCTGCGAGTTTACTCTAGGCCTTGCTTTTTACCTCATTTGCTTGCAAAATATAGAAGGAAGAATAAGTCATACCCTTTTAGATTGCTTGTGCTAAATAATGTTTAATTAGATATTCAAAGCAATACAATTTATTATAAGAATGGTATACAATGCAAAATAAATTTCTCAGAGTCACACAAATATGTTTAGTCTCTCTGTTTCAAAACAACGCTAAGTGACTTTATTATTGCATGGAGTAGACTTTCACGCATTCATCCACTTTGGATACTTTTTCTCACAGTAATGCTACACCTGCTGTACGAGTCTTCATTATTTGCTGAGGTGATTAACGGAACGGTTAGCCGTGATGCACGAGTCTAACAACCGTACCGCGATATGGCATTGCATTTTGTGCATATTCCGTAAGTAATTTTTGTAATAATGAAAGAGACGAAAGAAAATATAATTAGGTGGTAAGACTCGGTTTACTTATTTATTTTTTGCACAAATGCTTTGATTTCCTAGTTTAAAGAGGCTAAAATGGAATAAAAAAAAATTTCTCAAGGAGAGAGGTTGCTTTCCCTTCCTCTCAATCACTGCCTTTGGTCGCAAACTCATAGTCGGCGTTGTTCCCGATGAGTTATGGATTAAAGTCATGGTGTCATTTAAGGTGCATCGTGTAGCGGAGCTCCGTCGGTGCTCTAACTAGTAGGGTGCCAGCTCAGTGATCATCACTTGACCGTGTTGAAAATCAGGAAATTCGACGCCAATGCCCTCGTGTTTCTTTTAAGAGCAACGTTATCTGTCGTGTAGTGGGGCTGATACATGTTAAATCTGTTGAAGCTCAGTGACCTCAGAGTGGGATAATGAAGTTAGAAGAGTGGAGTTCCAGCTCATGTGTTGTCATCGTTACTTATACGAAGTTCAAAATGACGAGGTCCGTTGTCAATTAACCCTCGTGTTACTTCTAAATGCGACGTTAATAAACAAACAACTAAGGTAAAATTTTCTAAAGGGGAGCATTGCTTTATAAAAATGGAGGCTTTCATTTTTTTTAAATAAAATTTTTTAAATGGCAAATTACTTGCGAAATCATTATTATAGCATTAATATTATGTTCATATTTTGTTAAATTTATGATTTCAGTATTCTAAAGCAATCGTTGTGTACATTTAAAGTATTACAATATAATTGAAGTTACTAAAATAATACGAAAAATTGATTATAGAAACCAATTTTTCATTTCGATTGCAAGAAGTAAAATAACTATCACTGTTCTTTCTCTGGAGCATTATTACGAACACTGACCACGAGTATTTGGAAAACAATTTCGGTACTAAAATCGCGGGATATTTCGACATAAAATGGCCACCCATATTAACGGATTTCTATAAGAACAGTAAGAAATTTGGATGTACATCACAACCTGACAGCCAGTAATTTGATCTTTAAACTGTGAAAGAAATCAATTCTGTTTTCGGTAAAAGTAATCAGTAACGAAAGTCAGTCAAAATGTTTTTCCAAAAGAAATTATTGAGAGCAAATACATGATCTCTTGACTCCAATACTCGATGTCAAGAGATCATTTACACCGCACATGGAATTTTTTTATACTTTTCATCGCGCGAAAATCGCGATATTGTGTTTAAAAATATTTTATCATCAGGATATTGCACTTTCAAAGTGTTTTTCTTAGCAGTCGTTTCGACGACTGACATTTTTTGTCGATTCTTGCTGGGTTTATGCCGATTTATCACCCGCAATAAAAGTTGTTTTCGTTAATTTAACACTGTCTCATTTTAGTGTGTAAGCGAGAAATTCCGTGATTTCCGAAATGAAGCATTTCATTGAAAACGAATAATCTAGTCTACTCTGTTGAACCGATTGTTTAAAAATAGCATGTAAAAATATTCTTATCTCGGAAGATTTTGTTTTATTTTTAAGAGTATTTTAGGAATCTTTTGAAGTTCAGTATTGCTGTATCATCTGCATGTATGCAAATGACACAGAGATATTAGCAGAAAATAATACACCTAGAGTTATCATTCTAGTTATTTATAGAAACTTAGCGAAGTTAAAAAATAGGCACTCTGTTTGGAAAATTTCATAGGATGTTTCAAAAACAGTGCGAAACAGGATAGCCATGGTGAAGGTCCAAGCTGCTAAAGACTCACTGTGTAACGGGGCTGATGAACGAAAATCTGGCAGACATCCCATCTTTGGCGTGATGTGGAAGTTTGGAAAGGAAGGTGTCAGCTTCATTACTTGACATTCAAAATGACCCTCTCAAATAGCCCTCGTGTTGCTTCTCAGTGCGACGTTAATAACCAATCATCCACGTACATGGCGGATATATTTTGTATATCTTTAGTTGCGTACAATCTTGCGAGCAGAACAGAGAGTGCGCGGTTCGGCTTGCAAATATATACATGTCAAACGAATTGCTCACGAGCTGTTCTCGGTGATCTACCTCCTGTTGGTTTTTCGGCAATCACTTTGGGAGTTTGTAGTTCATATTGGGACGACGTCGTTGGTTTTCTTCGTGCTCGCGAGCATCCAGGCTCCATCCTCTATTTATCTTATGACATTAGTGGTTGGCATTTCATTTGCCCTTTACCAAGGATCGATGGAAAATCGCATTAAAAATAATTTCATCGGGCGGCTGGACTTGCAAGCGTTTACGTACCTTTTTCTAATATTTTTTACGAGATTAATTGATGAATTCAACTGACTAAATTTAATTTGACTGGATTAATAAAGAAATATGACATTATAGTACATATATAGTGATAAGATTTTTATTTATTTTTGATACTTTTTTCTTCTTATGTTTAAAAATGCGTATACACTTGTGAGCCGAGCAGCTCGCGATAGTCCAATTCACATATGTATACGTGTAAAAAACATTTCTCTAGATGATCGCGGTTATCCATTCCCTGTCGGTCTTTCATGTACACGCACCTTGAGACGATGGTCTACATTTTAAAATGAAAAGTGGTTTGGTTAGACTAGTGATCATATGGTCATGAATTCGAGCCTTAATACCATAAAAGACCGTTCGTGTAGTGGGACTGATGTACGTTGAACTTGATCGAGATCTCAAGGTCTACGTTGGAAGGTCTTCGGCTCAGTTGTCGTCCTCGTCCCTTGACCGAAGTTCAAAGTTACGTGGTCCGTCCTCAGTAGCCCTCATGTTTTTTCTCAGTCCTCCAAAAAGAAAAATAGCAGAGAGTAATGTAGAGCATTTTATTTTGTTTATCTTAAATATATTTTATTCCTAATTCAGTCTATCATGGTTGTTTTTAATTTCTAATAGTATAATTTTAAAAATTAATACTTATTAGATTCGTTTATTTTAAAAATGACCAAAATCCATTTCCCAAGAGAATCAAGCAGACTTAATATTTATATTCTTATGTTACGTTTTAATTTTGCAATAATTTGTTATTGATAGATCTAAAATGCTAAGACTTTTTAAAAAGAAAATTTGCTGGTCAATGCAATGCTAAAAGTTTATTTTAAAAATGGCTCGATTCCCATTTTAATAATTTCAAACATATGAAGTTATACTATGCTGCAAAACTTTTACAAATAAGAATTGTATATTTTATTATTAAAATAGTATATTGTTCGATTAGAGCCCAGACAATGGTTTTTAAATAATACTTCCATTAAATGTATAATTTTAATATAATGTTTAACACATAGTAAGAAAGACCAACAATGTTATGAAAACTGATAATAGTGATTCGCTTTGGCTGCAGGGGGTGGCGGGAAACCAAGTAATATTGTGAGTTGACATCAATGTATTAAAAAGCAAGATCAATTGCAACACTAAAATATTATGATTTAATGGATTTATCACCAGTGGTTTCCAAATTTTATCATCTCTCGGCGCCCTTTTGGAACTATAGTTTACCTACGGCTCCCTACCCTTTGCAAAAGCATGACTGATCATAAGTAAAAGATAAAAATATGAGACTGCGTGGTGTCGCAGTGAAAAACGTCGCTGCCCCCTAAGTGCCGCGGTGCACACTTTGGGAACTACTGCACTATACACCTTCACCATAATTATTTTATATCCTCTAATTGAAGAGGAATGAATTATAAACACAGAAAAAAACTTTTAACTTCTATATAACATTTCTTTGATTGTGAATAAAGGTTTAATTTTTTAAAATTTTATGACATAAAATTGTATACATTTTTATTTCAAGGGAAATTTATTTTTTTTCAAGCACTTGTTCTTAGTTAATAAATTGTAAAATTTCATTAACTTTAATGGTGGCTGCTTATAGCCATCAAAATCGTATTATTTTTAAAGTGATATTTATATTGCTAATTGGTTTGGTTAATTAGTAATACAAAAACGTTATACTGCTATGTTAATATTTTTAAATTTATTGAAATGCAAACCCTTAAAATACTATTTTAAAATAATTGGACTTAGTGCGCTTTCAAAATAAACGGCTCATGCATTTTAAATCTGGATTTTCAATATACACATATATATTTTAAAGAAGTGAATAAAAGTGTTAGTTATAAATTTGAAAGTTAGTTAATACTAACGCGATCAACGGCGTGGATTTCCACGCCGTTGATCGCGTTGCTCCTGTCTATCTATATTCACGTAGAGGGATAATAGCCGCTTTGTAACTCCACATCTCTCATAACTCAAGCAAAATAGTTTTTTTGTGTGTGAAGATTATTACATTTATTCATTTTTTTGTTCTTTATAGAAGATGTTTTTTGAAGATTGTTCTTCGCATACATTTGTTTGTTTTTTGTTGTAGAATTAAGACTCTATATCGAATTAATCATTCAATAATGATATCCTATTAAACTGTTTACAAAATTCTAACTGTCAACAAAACTCTTCAAATTTTTACAACAGCGTATATAATATTGATAATCTTTCTGTTCATAACATTAGTTTTAAAATTTCAAAATTAAACGCCTTCCAAATATTCTTTTAAATTCTGATACTACATAATTTGACCGTTCGTCCACTTTGCAGCCATTCTTTTCGTTTATTTCAAATTAATTAAAAGTTTTTCATAATTTTTTTCTTTGAAAGTTATTATTTTTAATTTTTCTTATAATTTTCATTTATATTTCTAAATTTTTTTTTCTTAACAGTGGTGAAGCAATTCTTTTGTAACTTAGCGTCCTATCCCTCGAAAGATACTACTCAAGAACATAATTCTTGTACCATGTAAGAGATTGAAGTTTTCACTAACGAAAACTAAATTTATTTCGAGTATTTAAATGAATTAAATGATTTTTGGTGGATTTTGGGAAGTGGCGCTGAAAAGCATCAACTTTGAAAATTTTAAATCGTTCAATTCAGAAATCCATCGATCTGAATAACACGGCATTCAGTACGATATAGAGAGTAAATATTTGTTCCTCTTTGAAAATAAGAACAAGGGAAAATGTCAATTAGTGCATTTTATACAAAATTTTTAGCAACAGTCAACGAATTCAGTTTTTTCGTACCTATCTCAACCGCTTTTGCTTAGATTTCTATACGCTATTCCTGGTTATTATTACATCACTTGCCGTCACGATTTATGATACTGACAATTTATTCTCCTTAAAGTTTTTCGGTTATTATATTTATTCATTTGTTTATCGCCATTAAAATTTTTTGTCGAGTTTTATTTAAAATATTCACCCTTGTATAGAACGGATTCTCCTGCTTTGTCCTATATATTTTTAAAGCAAAATGTCTAAAGTTGGGTGATATTGGATTAGAAATAATTAAAATGTAAAATTCTAGCTTGAATTTTTACTTCTAAGGCAGCGAATTCCTTATTTTGAGTCAATTAAGTGATGTGAGATCGGTATAGGAGCAGCATCTAATGCTTTAGTCACGAAGACAGCGATCCCTCCAAAAATATGTATTCAGTTGTTCATAGTAAATTTCTTACAAACATCGCTTTATATCCATATTTAAATCATTCAATTTTAAAAGTTTTATTGAGTGGATTTAATATCATAAAATTGTAATCGTTGATAAGACGATGTGCTATTATTTGTCGTGCTTTTGAACATAAAATTTAAATCCATTCCGGTTTTAAATTGTTTTGCGGTTTTATTGCACTCGAAGCAGTTAAATATTTCTGTATGCTCTTAACTTACTGTTGGTTACTGCTGTGAAATTGTCATTAATCCCATTCACTTTTGATTGGTTGCTATTTTTTCATGATATCAGCGATACTTATTTTAAATGATGAAGAACGATTACGGTGAAGATTGTATGCTTTTGTCGAATGTGTTTTTGGAAATTTCAAGATAGAGAGGTAGACGCAGGAATTTCTCTTACAAAATTTTTGAGTGAAAACAATATCTGTAGTTTTTTTTTTTTTTTTACTTTACAAGAATGATTCACTTGAAATTTATTCCTGCGAGAGAACATCGAATATAATGTTCTACAGTGATCGATCGTTGTAAACGCCTCTCACTTGTGCGTCTGAACTTGTATGCAAACAAAAATTGATACTCGACAACGAGCCCATCTTATAATGCAGCTGTATTTTTTTTGACACTAAGAATATAACAGAACTTGCTGGTTCTTGAGGAATGAGAACCTCAGACAAAGCGGCAAAAATTCCCGCTATTGAAAGATTTATCAAAGAAATCTAGATTTTTCAACGCTCTGAATAATATTCTAAATTCATCCCTCCAAGAAATTGAAAGTAACATCTCCAATAATATTAATTGTAAATTCCACAGATATCGCAAACTCCTCATTTTATAATTAAGCTCCTGATTTCTTTGCTGGCTGCGATGTTTCATCACATCGGCACCCTTCCCTGGATGGTTTTTCCGTCCGTACTTTTGACGGGTTCTAAGCCCCTATATTATACCCTCCCAACCAATGAGAATGAACTCTAATTCTTAAATTCATAGAGTGAATCTTCTCACTTACTTACCTACTCTAAAATAAGGTGCTACCTTCTGATAGGGGACGGCCAAGTTTTAACCCAATCTCCCCTGCCCCCAGAATAGCACTTAAACTTGAAAATCAAAGATTTTTAAACTAATTTTCAGGACTTAAAAGTAATTTCAGATTAATTTCTAAATCTTATTTCATTTAAATTTATGCATTGCACTAGTAACATCTTTTTGTACTGGGTACTCGAGGGAAAGTACAATGAATTCCAATGTTTTCTATACTGAAGGAGATCAAACCTATGAGGGCTAAGCGCTCCAATTGAAATATTAACATAGTACTTTTCAGCGTTAGCACTGACGGATTCCTTTTTGTTTTCTAATCTTATAGCTTGAAAGCATCAATTTAACGATATCAAAGACTTTCAAGAAAACGTGACATGGGAGCTATAACGCATTCCATCAGGGACATGAGCAACTTGAGGGTCAATAAAGGTGTTTTTTTTTCTGTATGGTTTGATAGTGTAGGTAAAATTCATTTTTCTATCGTTCTATTTGTGAAATTCTCATAAATTACACCTATGGAATCAGGGATGTATCTTCTATTTTTTAGCATCAAAAGCGAAATTTGAAGCCTTTTAGACTTACCTTAACGCTGTTGTTTCATTTCTGAGAATCTACTCTAAGCATTAAATGGCGCATTGATTGTATAATATATTTTATTTATAAGTGCACATTTTTTTCTTCTTATGTGTGCAGAAAGCAAGAGGTAAAAACGCTTAGAGAATTGTTTAAAATTGAGCCTTGACCCTGAATGGGGCCAAGTATTATTTTTGTTAGTGTATAATATTTCATTGTGTCGTAAGGTCCGTTATGAAAATCATTTGTTTATTGTTGCTTCATGTTTTCGATGATAATCGATTATTCGAGTCCATTCTCTGCACAATATTATCTAACATCTGATGTGTTTGGGAATTTCTTCAGAAGAGAAAAATGTTCTCACTCTGGTCGTTTCGAAATGCTCTATTATCAAAACATGGATCAACAAAGTGCATCTTTCCTGAGTTCAGACCATCTTTTTAACTGATAGTGCATACTTTGGACGCTCAGTATGACGTTTTTATCATTAAGTTACGTAAGAACTGAAAATTATATATATTATAAACTAAATATTTTGGAAAACATTAGGCTATTTAAACGCATTGGCTCTTCAACATAAACTTGATACGTGTATTTAGTTAATATTGTCCTTTACACAACACGTCTTTTTTTTGTATTTCCTCTCGCAGTTTTTGTTATTTGTTACTTAGGTTTACAAATTATCCTTATTGTCTTTTTATGTTTATTATGCAAGATGAAAGACAATTATGGTAAGTGAATTAGAGTATTTGGTGCTTTTTAATAAAAATTATAAAAATTTTAAATTTTCTTTTTTATGTGTTACAGTCCATATTTGGTACGTATTATATTGTTTCAATTTTTGTCCGTGATAATGCGAACCTTCTGAAAATAAGAATTTGATAATTCTTTGAGGGGAACTAATGAAAATCATAATTTGAAAATTATTTTCATCTTCAAAAGAGAACACTGCGGATAATGAAATTGTCTTTATCTTTATGATGAGGAATATAATGACATGTGTACTTGCCTCCGAGCAAATTTTTGTCGAAATAATTGTCGTAGCTTTCAACAGAGAACTCAAAATATCCCATACATTTTTTTTATGTCAAGCACAAAATGTCTGTGCTTCTGGCCGGCCCGAGAGCTTAAAAATATTAATGGGAATATCATGTAATGGCTCGCATCTTTTTCTTAAATTTGGTGTCCCGAGTCATACTTTTCCAATTACTTTAATTCTTAGGAATTTATGATTGTGAAAACTTCTTTATCTGATAAAAATTTTCATAAATTTTTCTTTGCTCTTTGATTTTTTTTTTGTTTCTATTTATTTCTGTGACTTTTAATAAGAATATCATCTTCAAATACGGTTTCCTAATTAAAACTTCGAAATCTTGATTCTTAACCATTATTTATCACCTTTGCGACGATGTGTATCAATGGCGGTACTTGTAGTAGTCGTACGCCATCCGCGGTGGTTGATTTTATGTACGATACAATCAACCGAGTTTAACCAAAGTTTTAAGTTAGCGAGTTAAGTAAAGCATGTTGTGTGTCGCGCCAACATGTTAATCGTATAGCTAGTAATATTGACATCTCAATTTTGTCATCGATATGACTATTTTTAAACCCTTAAATCGTTCTTTTTTTTATACGAACTAAAATTTGAATAAACTAAGCTAAGCTTAGTGAACTTGCATATACTGACAGAACAGATTTCATGTAAAATTATTAAAAGAGCCGGACATAAGTTTATTAATTGTTAATTAATAAAATAATTGCTTCTTCAAACTTATTCTTTGATTGGAGTGTTCGTATCTAAAGTGTTGTGAATCTTATCACTTTTGTTCATACGCCACCGCAATTTCATCTTTTTGTTTTTGGATTAAATTGATTGCGGAGATTTCTTTGCCACATTCTGTTTGTTTTTTAAAAGTGTAATTCTTTTTTTTTTCAGAGTCAACAAAAGTCCACTAATGTCACCTACCAGGCACACCACGTATCCAGGGACAAGAGGGGTCAAATCATGGGACAAAGAGCTGGCTTCCGCGGATGCACCATCTGGTTCACAGGTGCGTGTCGATTCTTTACTTATAACTACTGGTAATATGAAGGTGGTTCAAGAAGTACCTTTTATGGTGAGGATGGCGCAACTAAGGCAAGTCGATGTTGCCATTGTGTACTATCTTCTGTCAAAAGGCATCAAATCGAATGGGACACTGATTAGAATTTAGTTTCGATTTGACTGCTGACGCGTTGAGTTCTCGTTGTCACAGTCGATGAGACCTGTTATCTCAATTATAATCCGAAAAACCAAGCAACAATCAAAACAGTGGGTTCTGGTCCTGATCCACAAAGAAAAGTCGTGTAGTGGAGCTAATACATGTTAAGTTAGTAGTGGCTTCAAGTCTCCCGTTGGCGTGCTGTGGAAATTTGGAGAAGGGATGTCAACTCACATGTTGTCCTCGTCACTTGACTGAGCTCCGTCGTCAATACACCTCGTGTTTGCGACGTTAATAAACTATCAATCAATCAATGCTCGTGTTATCGCCTTTTGTTTTTGTCGTTGTCTGTATTACTGTGTTTCTTTCCCGAAAAATAAAATTTATTGTTGGAAAATCAGCAATCAAAGTTTCACAATTTCTATTTAGAGTATGAAAGTATTTTGAAGCATTAAATCATCTATCTAAACATTAAATTTAACTAAGGGAAGAGTTAATATTTATCTTTCAAATTTCACCATAAACTTCATGCAAAATTATACACTGTCCCATACAGCCATATACTTCGCTTAGGCAATTATTGCTCTTCCAAAAAGAGCTGTGGATTTCTATTGGATCTTTATCAGGTTCAATGGATGTCTTCTAGGTGTGTGTGTTGTATGCACAGCACTGCACATCTAGTCTAGTGGGACTTCATATGGTATAGAAGAAAATCTTATTACCTTAAGTGTCGGACTTGCCTTTTAATTATGTTTCAGAATGCCTGGTATGTTGCTTTGATTACATGCTAATAATAATAATTTTTCAAGATGATGTGTTTAAGTGATTTTGCAACCTGTGAATAATAAATCAGGCTTTCATTTAAAGATAGACTAAAAGATATATTTTAAAAATGTAAAATAATATAAAATTTTTTAAAGATTGAGGAGCTCAACTGGCCGCAGTAGCCTAGTGGTCAGGGTCGCGGACTCGCGGATAGCGTTGTTTTCGTCGAATCAAGGACTCGATTCCTGATGCCACTAAAGACCCGCCGTGTAGCGGGGCCCGATATACGTCAAATCTTGTTGAAGTCCTAAGCCCTCCTGTTTTCGTGGTGTGGAATTTTTGAGAAGGAGGTGCCAGCTCAGGTGTCATCCTGGTCACTTGACCGAGGTTCGAAATTACGGAGTCCGTCGCCAATAGCCCTCGTGTTGCTCTTCAGGGCGACGTTAATAAGCAATCGCATGACACGAGATGCTTAATTGAGATACCTGGTAATTACTGAAAAATATGGTACCATAGTTTCTTGTTTATGAGATTAAAAAATATATTAACATCTCAAACTTTTATAAATTATATATTATTTTGCATTAAAAAAATTATTATTATGCCTTTTAAACCCATCTGTAAATAAAAGATTTGTTACTTATATAAATTGAATTCTTTTTAGTCTGGAAATTTAAGACTAAAAAAGCAATACATGAGCTCTATATGTGTACAAAATTTCAACCCAGTTGGACATTGCTTGAGCATACCATAATATTGTAACGTCATAGGAATGAAACGTGTATGAAAAATTTCAGCTCGATTGAACGACAGGAAGTGGATTAAATTTCAAGTATAAATTCTGAACTGGAAAATCACAATTTTGATGCACACACATTCACACTTAAACATACGCACACTTGCAAAGTAAAAGCTTGTAATATAAACTGTATTGTTTTATGAGAAATTCATTTCAGCATTAATTTTTTTCAGGTTTATCGGGAGCGGGTAAGACGACCATTTCCTTTGGAGTGGAGGACTACCTGTGTTCTTTTGGTATTCCTGCCTACGCCCTAGATGGAGACAATGTGAGACATGGTCTTAACAAGAACTTGGGCTTCAGTCCCGAGGACAGAGAGGAGAATATTAGGAGAGTGGCTGAAGTGGCAAAATTGTTTGCTGACAGTGGTGTGGTTGCTCTGTCTAGTTTCATCAGTCCTTTTGGAAAAGTAATTAGGATTTTAAAACCATTCTCTTTTTTAATCAGATATTTTTTGTAAAATTTAGAATAGCATTAATGTATTATAAAGTTGTAGTAAATTTTGAATGTGTACCTTTGTTGGTTTGTTTACAATAGATTTTGTTTCTTTACACTGATTAAATGTCAATGTAATTGAAACAATAATGAATTAATTGAATAAAAAAATGAATAAAAGTACTATCTGTTTAAATTTTTTCAGTATCAGTTTAAACTTTAAAGTTAAAAAGTTAAAAGTTTAAACTGATATATATATATATATTGCAATTTTGTCAGATTTGTTAAAATAAATTTGTTCCATTTATTTTAGTGTAGATGTGAACTAATATAAAATTATATTGTTTATTGAGCTTTTTTAAAATTATCTCATTGGAATAAATTTGGAATTCCTTACTTGAAGTTGTGTTTTTTAAAACTATCACTCATCATTTTTATCTTTGCATTTCTAAAGAAATGTAAAGATGCCAAAAAATGTCTAATTCTTTGAAAATCTTTGATTGAAGTTTTAGACTCTATTCACACAAACTATCAAATCACCTGGAAATGTTTTTGATCTGCAATAAACATAGATATTTTATTTAGTAACAACATATAAACTTTGATTTTTATTTTTGTGGCAGGAGTTTGTATCCTTTGAATTTCTTAAAACCAAACAATTTTTCAATTCTAAAATTTGATACACCTTTTAGTTAATACTACATTTTAAATATTCTATTTTTGAATATTAAATTTATTCTTGTATATTGTGATATTCTCTCTCTAATATTATTGAAGCATTAGTCATGCAACTGCTTTGTTGCTTTTGAAATATGTTTGAACATTTCTAATTTTTCTTACATTTTAATTGTATCTTCTACAGATAGGTTTATAAACTCTGTTAATTAAAATAATCTTTTTGACTTTTTTAGACATAAAATTTTCTTCAGTACCTTCTTATTTTTATAAAAACAAGCATGATTTATTATAATATAGGATAGAAATCAAGCCAGGCAAATTCATGAAGATGCTGGTCTGACTTTCTTAGAGTGCTTTGTTGATACTCCTTTGGAAGTATGTGAGCTGAGAGATGTCAAAGGACTGTACAAGAAGGCAAGGGCTGGCGAAATTAAAGGTATTTGGAACAAGATATTAAAGTTTCTAATTATTTCAATTTGTAATTTGTTTGAATAAGTCTTGTCTTTTGTGTTAATTCATGTGTTAAACATTATCTCTTTCTGTATACTCAGTATGGCTATATAATTTTGGAGCTAAGCTCATAAATAAGACTTAAAATCTTGTAAATAGATTTTATTACCAATTATTCTATGTATGACACTTGTAAAGCTATATATTGGTTGGTGCATCCTTCAAGTTGCTCCAAAACCTGCTGAAATGCCTCGTAGTTTCTTTGTATCATTATCTTGAACCTCCTTGATATTGTAAATTTATTTTACTTTTTGCATGAATTTGATCTCTTGATACAAGAAATAACTGATAGTATCAAGTCTGGTGAGTATGGGTGGTAGTATAGTGCGCTTAAATTTTTTGTGTAAAAAATCTATGAATATCGATATTCACACACAACCATATTCAGAGGACTGTAGTTAAAGTTTCTGCTCCTCATACACAGGTGATGGCCCATTCCCATGCTTCCCATGCACATATAGTGTTACATCATTCTTAAAACTTTTTATCCACATCATGTATGTTTATTTATAATGTGATCCTTAATTGACATGTAAAAATGCATTATGATTCAGGGATTTAATAAGAACAACTATTTCCTATCAAGATTATTCATTTTGATGAGAGGAAGTAAATAAGTAAACATTATTAAAATGGTTAATGCAAAAGAAGCAGCTTTGTCTCTGCGAGTATAGCAGAAGAAAGAATTTTACCTGACCTCCATTTTTATAGTTAGGGATTTCTCCAGATCACTTGGTATCAGATGAAGGGATTCTGAGGGAATTTTGATGAGGTCTATAAGTCTAGTAGGGATTATTTCTGACAGATTTATGACTGTGTGCGAGTTGATTCATCAGATTTTATGAGTATGTGATTGCATAAATTAATGGATAATTTGGAATTGTATCACAAAATATGGATGAGCTCTTTACCAGTGAGTTATAGAATTGGAAAAATTAGAAAATTAAATTAGTTTTATGTGTAAAATCTTTACACACTCGCATATAATTCATTAATCAATACTACAAATTATGATGCAATAAATGCCTGTGGTTGCCATTTAAATCTCATTAATGTTTTATAGTTTTATTTAATCAGGTAACTCTTTGAAGTTATGTTTAAATTAAAAGAACAAAACTATGTAAATAAAAATTGAATTTTTATTGTATTAAATAATTTAGTTAATAAAGAATTTTGTTTGAGACAGACTAGGGATAGGTTGAAAAATGTGATTACATTACTCTGTATAGATTAAACAATTTCAGTAACTTTTATAATAAATAGCTTATATAATCTTTTATTTAATTGGTTTACTATTGTATCCTTATGAGGCATACTAATGTCTCATATTTTACTTATTTTTAAATATTTCTGATCTAAAGTTAATTTTAATTTATTTAGGTTTCACTGGAATTGATTCAGCTTATGAAAAGCCAGACAAACCTGACATTCACATCAAAGCTGGTGAATTGTCAGTGCAAGATTCAGTTCAGAAAGTAATAAAACTGCTTTTGGAAAAAGTAAGAAAACTAATAAATATCAGTTTTAAACTGTTTAATGTACAAGTTAATTTTCATTACAAAGATAACTGAATAGAGATAAAAGCTTTTTATTATAAGCTAATTGATTAGTTTATAATAAATTGACTATAAACTAATCTTTAATAGTAATCGAAAATTTTGTTAGTAAATTGTTATAAATATTAGATGAATGTACACACATTAAGTGCATCAATTTTCATTATGCAATTAGAATATTAAAATTGCAAATTTTTATTCTTGGGATCAAGTATTGCAATTTCAATTCACTTCTTGTAAAAGTATCTATTGTACATATGATAATTTTTTGAGAAAAAATAAGATTAAAAGTTATGAAAATTGCATAACATTAATAAGATTATTTCTTTAAAGAAATGATTATAAAAAAAAAAAAGTGTTAACTGGAAATTTGTAATGTTACGTTATTTTTGTTTTAAAGGAAATATATATATTTCCACATAGCAAACAAAATTGAGATTTTCTTTGCTTTCAGTACTGAAGCATTTTGGGTTTTACAGTTTAATACTTTTTATAAATAATTTTCTAAATCATTCAAAGTATTGGAAAGACATATTTCATACTTTTAATTTTTAGCAAAATAATTATTTTACCTTTTGCATCTGATATATCTTAATATTCATTAATTTTAGAATATATGAATAAATGAAGTTAAAGTTTAATTTTGTTATTGTAGTACTTTGGATGATCTTGTATTCAGTATTTGTTTTCTGTTCAAAGGGTATCATCCCCGAATCTGTTTTGGACAGTGTTAAGGAGTTATTTGTGCCCAACAGCCAAGTCCAACGAGCCAAGTCAGAAGCGGAGTCCTTACCCTCTGTGGAGATAACTAACTTAGACCTCCAATGGGTTCAAGTACTGGCAGAAGGGTGGGCAACACCCCTCAAAGGATTTATGACGGAAAGAGAGTATCTCCAGTGCCTACATTTTGGATGTTTATTAGATGGTAAAATCTGCTTCTCTTCTATTTTTAATGAGTATTACTTAAAAAGTTTATTTTGGATCACACATAATTATTCTCAAATTTAAGATTGAAAGTGTCAAAAAGATTTATTGTAGAATGATATCGTAGTTTAAAAAAGGCAAGTATTGATTTTCTGAATGAGCAATTTTATCTTGTTAAATTAAAAAAAAAAGTAAATTGGACTGAATGAAATGATTACTAAAGTTTAAGAACATTCATATTAAAATTTGAATAATCTTTTTCCACAAATATAAAAACTGACATAAAAATTATTCATAAGAAGAGAATGCTACTTTTTGGTTTATAAAACAGTTATTTAATGTTATATGTTTGTTGTTGATCTCCCCCTTAAAATTGAGGTTTTGTTACTGTTGTATATATATCAAATTCTAAAGAATTGTTTTGAAGTGCTTACTATAATGCAAAACATATTTTTATTGAAAAATTTATTGTGAAACTATTTTTGTTTAAACCACACACAATCACATAAATATTTACAAAATAATTGCTTTATATAAGCTTGTGGTATTGTGGAATTGTTCATCTATTTTTTAAATTCAATATTTGATTTTACTTCTGGATATAGTCTAATAGAAATCTTGCTAAACATTTTTTTAAATACTCTAAAACATATGTACAAAATTTTTTTTCTCATTAAGACCAAAATTACTTTAAAAGAAAATGCTTTTGTGATTTTTAGGAAACATATTAATTGAGAATGGGAAATATTGTACTTTTCTGTAATGTGTATGCTAAATTAGACATTTTTTTTGTATATTCTCCTTCCTACATAATTATATGTGTAATCTTTGATCATGTGTATATTTTGTAAGTTGGAAATATTGATTAGTCAGGAGTAATGGTTACAAATCCAGTAAACTATAAAGTGAACCCTGTTTTTCGATTTTTACCTATTGCCAACCCTAAAGGGAAATTAACCAATACAAAGTATATCATACTACACATGTCTCATATTGACTCAAATAACTAAATATTTAATGTTTACAATCCTATCAAAATAAAAATTCATCATTATTATGTGCCATTGACATTTACTGCTGTTCATTAGGTAATTTTGGTTGAAAAAATTAATTTTTTCTTTGCTTGAACCATCATTGTAACTGTGTTTTGAAGCATCTTTTGCAAATTTTATGTTTACTTTTTTCTGTATAAATTATTATACAGACTCTTTTATTATTATTATTACCAAAATAAGTATTGTTCACATAACATTAAATGTGTTTTTAATCCCCAATTAATAAATATGTTTATTTAAAAATCTGGGTTTTTTATGCGTTCTATTATTGACAATCTAATGATTTTTCATATTTTTTGTTGCGAATCTTGGTTGAAGCTGTAGTTTTTAGTAAAAATGAACAAATAAATACATAAAAATAGGCAATTACTAAGTAGGTACTGTTGTATATTTTATTCCTAATAGAAATTTCTGTTGTTCTTAATAGAAATAACTCAATGCAAAAATTTATCACTGAAGCATATTTTGAATTAAAAAAAAAACAAAGCAAATGTGGTAATTTAAATTAAGTATATCTTATGGCTATATATAAGTAACCAAGTTCAGTGTTGTATGCTGCGTGTATATTACTTTTTTCAAAACTTCATTTCATTCCCAAAAATTGGATCTAGTGAAATTTATTTGTTGTGTTGTCACAAAAAAGTTATCAAATAAAAACATTTTATCTGGAGAATTTGTTGAATTTTGTTAAAAGCTGAAATGTGAATTATTTTTATCCAGGTGGAGTCACTAGCCAATCCATTCCTATTGTCCTTCCCATCTCCACAGAAGACAAAGATCGTCTGTATGATGTATCTGCATTTGCTTTGCGCTACAATGGAAATTGTGTGGCTATTCTCAGAAATCCAGAGTTCTATGAGCACCGTAAAGAGGAAAGATGTTCTCGACAATTTGGAACAAGTAACACTGGACATCCCTATGTCAAGGTAATGACAGAAAATTTAAAGCAGTTGTTCAAGATAATTTTCATGTGCTTTTGCACACTTCTATATGCTCGAATAAATTTCAATGTTTTGAATACTTCCCTTTTGAAGTCATAGATGTCATATAAACTTTTTCATAATTTTATAATTCTACAGATAGTTCAAAAGATTATTCAGTATATTTTGCTATAAGTAGTAAGAAACTGCAATTTATTTTAAAACAAATTAATCAAATATAATTCTAACATTGCATCACTTTAAGAGTTTTTCTTCTTAAAACGAAATTAAAAACTTTTTAAAGTTTTAATGTAAATATTTTCTGTCATATAAATATAAAATATATGAATTTGATCAAAATATTTGTGATCATTTTAAATTGTCGGTGTGTTTAAAATTATCTATATTTATATAAAAAATTATTGTGATTACAAATTTTTGGTTCTTCAAATATTTTTTGAACATTTAATATCATTTTTATATAAATTAAAGGACATTGAAATTGATAGATGATGCATTGAAATTGTTTTCAAATTAATTAGTTAGTTAATAAGTTCTATTATCTCTGTATACTTAAATAATAATTTTTGTCATTTAACATTCTGAGTTCAAAATAGAATTATCTGATATGTTTAAAATATAAACTCTAATCAATGTATTACATTTTGATATTGCTTTCCAAAATAATATATGAAAACTGAACAATTGCAGTTCTTGCTTTTATTGAAAATGTATTTTAGAGCTAATGTCTCAAGATTAACTTTTCTCATCTTTATCCAGAAATTATGTTCATCCCTTTCCAGAATTTAGTAGTACCAAAAAAAAAGCCATCATTTTATATGCTTTCATTTATGTAAGAAAAGAAAAATATGTTGAATAATTTTTAATGCAAGAGAAATTTGAATGTATGTGAAAAAAGTGCTTGCATTCACACATGTAATAATTAATGTGATGTTTTTAATTCAAATATTCAGTCTACTTTTTATAAACTTATATATTTTTCTCATGTAATTTTTTCACAAGGGGGAGGGGAGGAAATGGTATTTTACATTTTTAAAGTAAAAACTGTTTGATTCTAATACTTCTGATTTATCACTGACCATTCAGATTTGTTTTTTACCATTTGGAATTTTAATCATCTTGTTTTCTATTTAAGAATTATATGAAAAAATAATGTAACTCTTATTTTTGAATAATTTTCTTACAGATGGTTTATGATAGTGGTGATTGGTTGGCTGGTGGAAATTTAGAAGTTCTGGAAAGAATTAAGCAAAACGATGGCCTGGATGAATATCGTCTCACACCCAATGAACTTAGAGCAAAATTCAAAAAGTTAGGGGTAAGATTGAGATATTTATTATGTGGAAAGGAACTTTATTACTGAGTATTAAATATTAATATAATTTCAATGACTCATTTTCATAATTTATTAAAATTTTAATATACTTTCTTTTATTTATTTTATGGATATAGAGTAACAATGGCTTTTATCCCCACTTTCTTCTTTTAAATGCTATATTTTATTTTAGAGTTTACTATTTTTATATCATCAATACTTTTTATAGTTAGGATAATAGACTTTGTTGCTCTATATCCCATAAAACCAACCAACCAATAAACTTGTATAGTTTTTAAAAGTTACTTTTTGATGAGTATTTTAATGTTATAATTTTAGTTTTCACAAAATTTAAATTTAAATGTAGGTGTGAGAAATTTCCATTACAATAAGGTTACATTGAATTTGTTAACTTTTTTTTATTTATGCTGTTGCATTTTTAAATGCATTATTTTATTTTTGTTTTTTAAATGAATCCACAATCTTTTTCAAATAATAATTTTGTATGTAATGTTACTTATTAACAATGAAATTTTCTTGCAGGCAGATGCAGTGTTTGCCTTCCAACTGAGAAATCCCGTCCATAATGGTCATGCCCTGCTGATGAGAGAAACTAAAAAACAGCTAATAGAACGAGGCTATAGGAAGCCTGTTTTATTACTTCATCCTCTTGGTAAAGCAAAAATTCTTTGTTTAGTATCTTTGTATTATACTGTTTTCCAAAGCATGTTTTATTTCAAATAGCAAATTTCTGATTTAAGAAAGTTATTGTGGAAAATTTTTACTTATGTATATTTTTAGCTTAAAAATTAAGATCAGAATTAAAGAGTTTTAAAATAAGAGTTTCAATATTGTTTTTTGAATGCATTTTTTATGGAAAGTTAAAGAGTTAATAATTTTTTTTGGAATAAAATATTCGGCAATAATTTAATCTCTTGAGATAAAAAAAATATTTAGAGGTAATTTTTCTCAATTGTCTTAAAAAATTACTTGGAAGTATGTTCTTTTTTTTAGTGGGTTAGTTGTTTACTTAAATAGTTACTTTATAGTTGTTACTTTAAATAGTTAATTATTCATAAAGTTATGATCTTGTTAGGAAGAAATTATGTGGCTTATGCTTCTTGTTAAATTTAATTAAATTAAAAAGATTTTTAGATTTTTTTAAAATTTTTATTGGTTTATTGGAACAAAAAAAAATAAGTATTTCACAATTCATGCATTATGTATGTACATGTTTGTTATATATCTGTGTGAAGGAAGTAGGAATTCTTATTTACTTGCAGCAAGTTGTGATTTAAACTTCAATTTTTTATTTTTTTTAAAATTATATCTGGGAAACTCCTTCGTTTTTTCCAGGTGGTTGGACTAAAGATGATGATGTACCTCTGAAGACCAGAATTGCCCAACACAAAGCTGTTTTAAATGAAAAAGTATTGGATCCAGAATCTACTGTTTTGGCTATTTTCCCATCTCCTATGATGTATGCAGGACCCACTGAGGTAACTGAAAGATGAAAAAAATGATTTGTTTTTCATCTAATTTTTTAATGTGAATTTATGGAAAGAACTATATTGCATTATTATTTGTCCATTTTTGTTTCAAACTACATTTATTTTACAATATATGTTGATTTAAAGCTCTTCAAATTTTTTGAAATATTTTTTTATGCTTTAATAGTAATATAAACACTGAAATATTTTAACATAAATAAAATTATAACATCAATTTTTTGAATAAAACCAAGATTAAAAATACACTTTTTTTCATTATAAATTTTCTATCTTCATTTGTATTTTGAATTTTATTTAATTTCCTAAGTTTTTTGTTGCATGGCTTAAAAAGAGTTGGTTATTTCTGGTTTTTATGGCATATTTGGCTATGATATTTTAGGTGCAGTGGCATGCCAAAGCAAGAATGTCAACTGGAGCTAACTTTTATATTGTGGGCAGAGATCCAGCTGGAATGCCCCATCCTGATACCAAAAAAGATCTGTATGAGCCCACACATGGAGCCAAGGTAAGTTCCATGTATTTTCTTGTCTTTTTTTACATTAATTATTGTGCTCATAATATAAGCCTTTTGTGTTTAGTTTATCCATTCCTTTAAAAAAATTAAATATTTATAAATATTATAGAAAAAACATTTTCTCTCTTATTGTCTATCTCTTTCACTATAAATTATTTAAATAATAGATTTTTATCAGGAATCTGTTAATGACTTTGCAAACATTTTAATCAGAGTATAAATGTAAGTCTCTGTAAATCAGAGTATGAATGGTTAGTTGTAAAATCCAAGTATAGTAGTTAATGTTTAATCTAATTAAGTAAGACATATTTAGTGTTAATATTTGTATATCTTAAATTAAGTTAACAATTCATACTACTGGATGATTAAATGCAGTTTGCATGTAACTGAACAATTTTCATCAATCTCTCCATTTATTTAATTGAATAATTCTAGTCTATCTATCCATTAAATTAAAGAAAAATTAAATTTATAGATTTAAATGTAAATTTTATTATTAAATGATATTGTATGGAAAATCTAGTTAAAATATTTTTTGAATGATATTTTATTTTTTATTATTCAATGCACTAAATGTTTAATTGCAACTGGATGAATAATCACATGATCATGATATATATGCTATAAATTTGATAGTTTTTCTTTAAAACTGTTTTTTCAATAGATATTAAATTGCTTATTTGTGAACCAAAAATAAATTGCACATGTGATGATATTTTGACTTATAAATTTATCTGATAATTATATAAAGGTACGTAACAATACAAGATTAAAACTTAAGCATATAAATGAATTATGTGCAATATTAAAAAAAAACATACTTGTACTAATCAGCTTACAATATTTTAAAAAATCAATAACACATAAGCATAATGAAATATAAAAGAATGAAAGTTTAATTTTAATTAATGTAATTTATATTAATTTTTGATTAAATATAATTAAACCAATATTGTCCATTTTAGAGAAGTTAACACTGTATTTCAAAAGTAACAGGGGAAAAAATCACTCACATGTTTAATGATGCATTCCTACTAATAATATTGATCATTACCTTGAACTTTTCAGGTTTTAACTATGGCTCCTGGCTTGACTCAGTTAGAGATTATACCATTTCGTGTAGCGGCTTATGATTTAACCAAGAAACAGATGGCCCTCTTTGATCCAAATCGCAAACAGGATTTTGAGTTCATCTCTGGAACAAAGATGCGCTCCTTGGCTCGCAATAATCTTCAGCCTCCAGATGGTTTCATGGCTCCCACGGCATGGAATGTTCTCTCTGATTATTACAGATCTCTCTCAGATAAATCCTAATTAACGAGATTTATCCTCCATCATGTGCAACTCCATCTACACAGTCCAACCTCGATTTTCAACATTCCTCATAAAAATTAGTCCCTTTTTTATTACTTCATTGGCCTGTTAGAATTCTTCCATTCCAACTTCTATTAGTGTTCAAGTAGTCTTGAATAGAGATTTTTGAAGAACTTTAATTCCTATTTGTAGGTGATGTAAAACCTAGAGGCAAGCTCTTTTAGCTTAACATTATAGTTAGTTAGATCAAATATTTAATTTTTATTTCCTTGTCTGAATTAAAATCAGATTGGATTAATAAGTATGAAGAAATGTAACAGACTCAAAATAATATATATATTTTTGATGAACCAGATTATACATACATTTACAATAAACACTATAAAATATTTTTATTCTTGTGGAATAACTTCAGTATCAGCATTAATAAATCAATGATGAAATTTTTACACATGTAATTGTAATGACATGTTTCTCAAAGGTTTCCTCACTCAAATACAAATACTATTACACCTTTTTCTCGTGAAGATTTCCATTCAGAAACATGAACACTATCATGCCTTTTCTCACAAAGGTGTTAATATAAACTCTGTTATACCTTTTTCTTACAAAAGTTACCACACAGACATAAATACTGAAGTATAATTTTTTTCAGTAATGTTTCTACATACAAACACTGTTGCTTCTATTTTTCACAAAAATTTTCATTTATAAATAATTCGATATAAAAACCAACGTTTTTAAAAATGTTTTTATTTGGTGGCAAAGTTTATTAGAGAAAATTATTAAAATATTAGTTAAAACTGTTAGTTATTTTTAACTTTAAAATTTACTTAAAAAGAGACATTTGTGAGTGTATTAAAAAATTCATAATACTCATAAAATCAAAACATGCATTTGAAAGTTTGTAAGTCATTCTATTAAAAAAAGAATGGGAACCAGAATTCAGAAAAAATTATTGTGATAAGACATGGCGCCAAATAATATTGGAAACTTTCTTTCTTGCGAATGATTATTGACTGAAAGTCAGCAGCCTTTACTATCTCGGAGATAGTATCTACGATACCTCATGCAGCAGGGGGGAGTGCCTGGTGTTCCCAGAGGGGGAAGAAATTTTTTCCTCAATCCTAAAAGTGCCAAGAGGAAAGAATATTTTGACATTAAAATTATTGAAATATTAGTTAAAACTTGTCGCAAACGTCTAAATATTGCATTGTTTGGCGAGTACGAACGATTCCCAAAATTTCAAAGCTCCAGCTTGATGGGAAGTTGGTTAAATTAACGATCGAAAATTTGATGACACACACACACTCACTCACACACACCAAGTGAAATTCAGAAAAACGTTTTAATATATACAACATTACAACATTTTCCATAAATGTTTTCACACTTAAACATAACATGAAATTTTTTTTTCATATATATTTTCATCGCTATTACACTTTTTTCAACAAGGTTTTTACATTCAAATGTAAACTTTATCACATTATTCCTACATTCAAACATACACATGGTTTTACATTTTGCTACAAATTTGCAGATAAAAGGGCATTTTTTTTTCAAATGTTTACACACACACACACATATATATATATATATATGACAATTTTATAAATGCTTACACGCTAGTAATATAAAAGCAGAATAATATATATGCAATATATATTCTAAGCTCTTTACGTACATGTTTTCCCTATTTTAATAAGTCACAATATGTGTATTATATATTCTGCAATAATACATTTTATTCAAACTTATATCAAATGAGTTTATATTCTGTGTATTAAGACAGTGCATATGTAAAATATAAATATTGCCTTTTTGTTTCAAAAATATACCTTTGTTTCATATCTATAAATAGTTTTGCAACAAATATTTTGGAAATAATCTGTTTTTTTCTATAAGTAATTGCTATTAAAATGTTCAGTTCATTTGTAGAAGCTATTAAAATGTTCTGTTACTGTTATGTTTAAAAATGTTAATTTAATACAATTGTGATTATTTATATTTTAAATAAGTTTATTAAGTCTGGATAGAATGGCTTACAGTAAATAATTTTTTTTAAAGATAAACATTTATTAGAAATTTTTTGATTAATGAAATACAAAGTTGTCCATTGATAATTTTTTTTAAAAATACAGATGAACATATTACTAAACAATTATCAGAAGTTGGAATGCTTTAAATCTTGGGTAATTAATATTTTTTTTTTGTAATGAGTTTTTTTTTTCTGTGACCATAAATAATCGAGGTTAAACTGTAAATGTTTATATGCGACGAGGAATAGAGGCCTATTGAATGGAAGTTGTACAAAATTTTATACAGGGGGATTTTTTAAATGCTGACATGAGTATATTTTGTGTAGTCACTTTCTGCTTGTTTTAATTGATCATTTATGAATTATTGAATATTGTTTTAGAGGCATATCTTGAGTAAGTTAGAATTCAACCTCTCTATTGAAACTAGTCATCTCACTTTGAATATTTAGAAATTAGTATTAAATTTTTGAAATGATTTATCTTTAAATATGTATTGATATGTGAAATAATTATAAATGATGTTTAAAAAGGACTAATTTATGTCTTAAGAAATTAATAAATGTAGACTATTGCTAATGATTATCTAAATTTTAAAAATGAAACAATTTTTGTTAAAATATTATAAATTTGAATCATTTTAAATTTTGACTAATAATTTATACTTTTATAATTAAGTAAAAAATACAAATAAAGTAGGAGTAAATAATGACAAAAGTCTAAATTTTTAAAAAGTTATTAAAATTGTCTATTTTTAAGAATAATTGCTAAATAACATTTCTTTAAGTTAAGAGATAACTTTTAACAAAAAAATTAAGTTCTTATTTGTTATTAAAAAATTAAAAACTTTGAAAAAAAATAATTTTGATATATATAATTTTTATTTGAATTTATTATTTCTTTGCTGCAATTACTTTTAAGCCTAAAATATATTTTATTCAGTTTTTCTGTATTTACTTTCTGAACTTTTATTATTTTTGTCTAATAGTCATCTAAGCAATCACATTTTGAAATTTGTATTTTTTCTAAGTTTAAAAAAATCTGCTTTAATAACTGCAATCATTAAAAAAGAGCCAAACCTTTAGTCTTGAAGAATCGCATGATCAGCTTCTCTGAAAACAAAATGCTAGACAGTTTTCTTTTCCTAAACATATTTTTCTGTTTTAAATAATAAAAAAAAGGTAGAGGCAATGATTTAGAGATGCACTGAGAGGTAGTTATTGTTAATTTTTTAATAAAAACCCTTTATGACCCCTGAAGTGATAAAATTAATATTAATGATATGTTTTCATGTTGAACGATAAAGCAAAATTTTTTGTTTATTCCTTCTAAAATTTATTATTCATCAATAACATTTAGCATTTTTATTTAATTAAAATGTAGATATTTCACTTTTTTGAACAATGAATGTTGTAAGACAGTTATCATTCAATGTATTAAAATAGGAGTTAAAATGCTAATTTTGATGGTGCAATATTTTAATTACCATCATGTTTTAAAGGTGCATGTTGTGTTGTTGTTATTATTATTGGAATTTTATTAAAACATGAATCCTTTTAATCATGATTGTTATAAATGTAGTTTACATTTTTTAAATATTGTTTTATGGATTCAGATGTTTGATTAATTTTTACAATGATTTTTTTTTGGTATTGTTTTGTGTCAATTATTTGTATAGATCATGTGTAATTTATTGCATTTCTTATATGAAAAACTCTTAAAAAGTTATAATATTCTGTGGTGCTTAAATCTTGAACAACAAAATATGCTTAACCTCTGCATACTTCTTTGTATATTAATTTCTGATTTGCTGATTAAGAATATCTATATTATCTATATTCCATAAAGCTTCAATTTTACAATTTAATTAAAAAAATTATTATTTAAAAGTGTAATTATCATCTAAAATTTTTTCATCAAAATGAGATTTTTTATACAAACCTGTAATGTATGTTAAAAAAATCTTTTAAAGTGTTTTTTTAAACAATTTTGTATGAAAAATTTGTTTTCCATAATTTGTTACAGTATTATTTCATCTTATAGTTTTTAATTTTATAATGAAAATTAAAAATGGTATATATAAATTAATCTCAATCATTAATATAGAATTAGGAATGCTGATTTATAAAAATAACATGTTCAACAGTATTTGAAGAAAAGCACATATCTCATATTTTATATTTGCTTTATTTTAATTAGTAAAAGTTTTTAATCAAAGACATTTTAACAAAAAATTTATTTACCTTGTGTGTATATATATTTGATGAATATTATTAGGGAGGCTCTAAAACTATAATCAATAGATTCTATATTACCAGTTGTGTTTCTTTACAACATTTTAGCTTTGGTGTAATTGTTGAGTTTTAAATGTTGAAATGGGTTGTGCTGGCATAATCCATTAAAGGATTATTGGAAAGGTGCATCAAATGATTATGTAATGTACAAAATTATAAAAATATTTCAAGAAAAAATGGCAATTTATGGTTAAGGTGTGATATGAAAGCTAAATGTAACAAAGAATTTCATATTTTGTAAGTACATTGCTATTTTCGGCACTACATTAATATGTCGGTTCCTAGTTGAAATTTTCTTATTTCCCAATGCTTTTGAGAGATAGAAGTTTTAAGAATTATTTGTTTGTAAATATGAAAATCTGTTCAAGAATGTAAGAACCAATGCTGTGTGATATTCGAGCAAATTTATTCCTTTTATGTTTGTGTTGAATAGATATTTTTTGTGGGTAGGTGCGAGTATGTTTTTTATTTTATATACTCATCATTCACTGAGTGAATGCCTTATTGTTTAATTCTGTCTCGTAGTTTTTTTATACCCTTTTTTTTCCTTTCACTGTTTAAATCCATTATTTATCAATTAACAAACCTCTTCATAACAATGTTAACAGTATTTAGTACCTTTTTTATCCATGTTTCTAAATCTTGTATCCATATCAGTTTATATATGCTTTTCAAAATAATATGCTGATACTTTTCTCAGAGAGTCCCTTCAAAAGATTAAAATATTTTTGGGACAAGAGTATTTTGAAAAATCTAGATGCATTTGATAAAAGCCGATGTATGTTTTATAATCAAAACTCAACTTTCTATGAAGTAATAAATTTAGAAAATATTTTTATGGAGGGCTTGTTCACTTGAGTGATTTGCACATTGCACATATTACTTTTAAAAATTAGGATTCATGATTTGATCTTTGTACAAACAAACAGTGTAGGAGATTCTTTCACTTTTTAGAGTTGATTTATATTGCACATTTTCAAAGAAAAGTTCATTTGTTCTGGTCTCAACTGCAATCTATAGAGTATTTATTTTGGGATTTTGTTTTTAATCTTAACCCTTAAATGCATGATTATTTGTTTTGAATTAAATAAAATAATTTATTATAGGAAAATAGTCACAGGTTATGTAAAAAATAAATAAAAAAATCCAGGTAATAATATGATTTATTTATTTTGAAAAAACTTGCATGTAGACATTTGGTAACATACAGTATTTCCCAAAAAACTATCTTTTATCTTATATAATTTTCAAATGCAACATTAAACATTTATAGCTTATCTGATGATAGATGAGAAGTAATTAGATAATTGGTTCACAATTAGATAAATCACTCGACAATAGAAATTATCTCTTCAAGTAATGTACTGAAGTTCATCACCCACCACATTCAAATGTTAAAAAACAATATACCTTATGTACACCAAAAATAATGTCAACCTTTTTCTTTCACACATGATTTATTGTTTGTGGTTATCAACTTGCGTTCGCAAATGGTCACACTAAGGGTTTGAAAAAAATTAAGTGGAAATGTAAAAATGTATGTAGAAAATTGACAACAATATGCATTTAAGGGTTAATATAGAAATATTATGTATGACAGATATTTAACAAACTATAGTTCATGATTTCTTTACTAATGAACATTTAAGTGGAAAGTTTGACATTTTTAACAGGATTATTTTAGCATAATTGAAACATTTACAAAATATGTGAATGAAGTGTATTATTCAGTTGTTAAACTTTTCTGAAATTATTATGACTTAAGATATAACTTCATTTCTAAAAAAGTGAACAAAAACTAATATTAAACAACTGAAAATCCAGTTCATTGTTGATGTTTTAAAAATTTAAATGTTTTACATTTGAATTGACAGAATGTTTCTATTCTAGTAAATAAACATTAGTTTTTTTTTTAAAAAAAACTTTATTTTAGAGAAGAAGCAGGCAGTATTTAAATATCGATGTTAGAAATAATAACATTCCGAATAATCTTTTTCTTGATTATTTGTGTTGCAGCATATGGACCATGGATGAATTCACAAATGAAAATATGTTTCCATTTGTTTGCTGTAGAAAATTTATTACTTCACATGTTAATTCTATAATAGATAGACGGATTGCAATACTGGATGAATTAACCTCATTTTGTTGACCAGTAATAAAAGATCTTTCTCGTAATATCTTAATTAAAACAGATAGTACTGCAGTTGTGTATTAATTTTCTTTTTCATGCACAAGGAACATTTCCTTGTTAGCAACATATATTTTTGTTGAAATATTCTAGTGTATACAAATGTTAGAAATTCACTGTTAAATGGTCACATTATGTTATAAAGCAAATAAATTTTATGTAATATATTGCTAATAAATATTTCAGTTACTGATATGTGTCATTAGTTTATTTACAAAATTATGTATTTCATAATGTGAGGATATTCATGATAAATCTGAAGGGAAATAGTAAATATTAAAAGGTAACTATTCAATATGTTCTAGAAAATGTTATTTTTAATTCCTTGGGATTTGAAGACTTGGATATGATTAAAAGAATATGATAAATTGAACAGTTTCGATTCGATTTTTAAAATTCCTTATAAGTGAAAGGTAGTCATGTAACAGGTAAAGTGAAAAGTAATTGCTTTTCACTGAGAATAAAAGTATAAAAAGGGGAAACTTGAGTGTATTTCAGCTTGTGATTTGAAAAATTATATATATACAATTTTACTGTGCTGTTTCTGAGCTGTATTAGATTTACTGAAGATAGACACCTTTCATAGTAATGAATCTGTTAAGGAGATTTTTAAATGCAAATTCTTGTGAATGAAACTACTTTAATGACTTTTCTTTCATCTTGAGTATCAAATTTGGAGTCGAAAGTTTATTTTTGCGGTTTTACAATCATTACAAATATTGATTATTTGGAATTATTGATTCATTTTGAGAAGAACGACTGAAAGGAGCCTTTAGGTTCAAACCCATTTAGGAATTGATATTTAATCGAGCGAATAGAGAATTTATGTGTTCTATTCATTATCTTATTTTGCCATTCTCTAGTGTGGATACGTTATCAATAAAAGTAACTAAAATGGGGCCGTATGTGCTTACTACAAGTCGTGTGTTTCTTCATGTTAATAAAGTGTGTCAATCACTTTGAAGGACGTACATTTCTTTCTTCCTATAGTTATACTAGAAAGACATTAAATGTCCGAAAATGTAATATTTTAAAAGTGAGGTTCCAGCAAGACATACCATTACCGAAGTCTTCCCCTCCCCTTCGGAAAACACGATTTTTCCGAAGGGGAGGGGAAGAAACTAATTCTTCATTATTTAATCGTTGACATACGAAGTGCATTCAATAAATATCCGATCTTTATTCATAAAGATTCATATTCAATAATTATACGTTCATCTCCTTCAAAGTTGTCCCCGAGGACTGTTTACATTTCCGGAACTCCTCTTTTGAGATGACATTCTGTATGAAGTCTTTTCTGAACTGATATCTAGTTTCTTTCAAAGGCATTTTGAAACCAGAAATCACAAGGAGTCATGTTGGAAAAGTAAGCAGTCTGACGAAATGCAAGTGTATTAGGACTAATCAGAATTCTGAAACTGTTAATCTTTGTGGGGCGTATACTTTTGTCCTCGAGGACCTATTGAATTTAAACGAACTCACCCACTTAGAAATGTCCGAGCTTCACACAATACTTCAGGCGATAGCATTATTCAAAGATTTCAGTCTTTTTTTGTGTGTGTGTCAAAAACGGAAATCCGACGCCACTCACTTATACTTCCTCACTCATCGGCTGTCAGCCAGTGACTAACAAATTCAGCCGACAGAAAAAATTCAAGTATGCGCAAAAGAATCTCCATCACACCCACACCAAACCACGCCTCCTTTGCTTCATTCATACACTCGGGAAAAATTATGGTGAGATATTTGTTGAATTAATCTCGTATAAGAAGAAATATCTTTTTAAAAACATATACTGCTTTTAAAATAGAATTCTAAATTGTGTTAGATTGCCTCAAACATTTTAATTGATTGGAATGTCGAATAAAGTAAAGAGGCGATGTTTTTTCATTTTGAGTCATTGGACACCCATTAAAAAAAGTTTCTTTTCAGGAAATAAGAGCTATCAAGACTCTTGAAAGCACTATTTATTGAATGCTCCCGAATGTCCATCCTGCCATATCCCATGCACTTTTGATCATATTTTATTCAATGTCCGGTGTTTCTTTATCTTCTCGCATTTTTTCACTAATCTGTTTTAAATTGTGTGAGAATGAACTTCCCCACTGTAACTTGTATACTTTTTTTTGAAAACTTGTGGCTTTTTACACCATATCGGAAATTTCAACCGAGTCATTTCAAATTTATTTTTATCAATTATTTTCCCTGTTTTGCAAATTATTTGGCATTGTATAATGATAAAACTTATGACGTTTTCTATTAATGTTGCTCGCCGCTTATTCTGATTTGGCTCTTGCGCCATTAAGTCACACTCACTAAGCATAATTTATTTCAAATTTTATTCATATTTCCACATGTCACACAGTAAAATTTTCATACATGAAAATTTATTATTTTTTAAAAATTTAATTGCGTTATTTTTACCTTTTAAATGAGTTAATGGAATTATGTTAGGTACAGATTCGTCTACAATTGATCTAGGCTCAAATTATGAGGATCGTTGTCATTAGTCCTCGTGGCGTTTTATAGTGCTGCTATCAGACCAAATCAAACTTTATTTGTGTATTTAGGATTGATCCCTCGTACTTCATATTTTACTTTTTCCTTTAAAACTCGAATGAACAATTCAGAGGAAATTTACTCTTAATTATTTACCAGCTTCTTTACAGAAAAATGGAATACATGCTGGGGTAAAAAAATACTTTTTTCTGACATTTTTTCCGGTGCTAATAATCTCGACAAATTTATAATGATTGAATAATTTTTTTTATGAGTGTAAATATTAAATATGCTAACATGATATTCATTATAGTAAACTAATATTCATGGATGAAAATATAGCAAAATCATAAATTCAGAACAAGAGAGCCGTATAATATATATATATATATATATATAAGCGAAATACCACTGACTGACTCATTACGAGATCTCAAAGGCTATACACAACCGATTGACTTGAAATTTAGCATAGTTACTCATTTTGCGATGTAGACGCTCACTAAGAACGGATTTTGCGGAACTCTTATCCAAAATGTAATTTTCATCCGTTAATCTACTCTTATCCGTCGGTTATGTAATTTTGGCGACTTTATCGCCAAAAATGATATGACCGACGCCAAAAGGAATATATTTTTTTATATGTATACTGTGTATTGTCACCAATTAAGTTTACTTGGTGAGATTTGCGCGTGCGAAATGGAAAAATACCAAATAATTTTATATTGAAGCGCTGATGGAGGATTGGCAAGATTTTGGCGAAGGGGCTCTTTATGTGAAATTTCGTACATGTCGAAAATAATAAACGTACATATTTAGCGAAAGAAATCAATGAGTTTGGAATCCCACGGTTGGCGAAAGTGTAGTTTAGCTCCAAAACTTAGCGGGATTTTGAAAAATACTAAAATGGCGACTTTTTACGGAGTAGAGCACACGCAAGACTATATATATATATATATAAGCGAAATACCTAGCCTACCTTGGCTCTTGCGCCATAAAACCTCACAGTCACACACTCACTCACTCATAAGCGAAATACCACTGACTGACTCACCAACGTACATATTTAGCGATAGAAATAAATGAGTTTGGAATAAATTGAGTTTCTGAATTTGGTATGTAGTTAAGCTCCAAAACTTAGCGGGATTTTGAAAAATACTAAAATGGCGACTTTTTACGGAGTTGCACACGCGCAAAACAATCTTTGTTTACTGGAGGTCCTCTCTACATACATGAACGAATTCAAGAGGCTATGACATACGTAAGGCATTTTGGACGTCCCGACTTGCACGACACTTTTTTAAGATTGCAGTCACTTGCAATCCTAAATGGTGAGAAATCAAAATGTCTTGAGGCAAGGACGAAAATCTTATGATAGACACGATGCCATTGCGAGGGTATTTCACTTGAAAGTTAAGCACATGATGAATTTTCTGACAAAAGGTTGCATCTTTGGAAATACTAGGTGCAACATGTATACGGTGGAGTGAATTTTATCCATATTATATATGTATGGATTGACTTTTTACTAATTTTTTTTTTATTTTTCTCACATATTTGATTTTCGTGGTTAACCATTAATATAGACAATCAATTTCTTAAAATTTTAAATTTAGATTGTCATTAAAGTCTTAAAAATTGAAAATTTTCTTGATATCTTACATATAGGTTCTAAAATATTATATTATCGTCTGTCCAGCGAAGCGGGCGGGTATCAGCTAGTATCTTATATAATAGATAAACGCATAGTAACATTAAAAAATAACAAAAAATAACAAAATTCACAATAACAAAATTCACAATAACAAAACATAACAAAATTCACAATAACAAAAGTTGCTTCACTCAAAATGCTATAATTCACAAACTAATGATCCGACACCTGTCAAATTTATGCACGCATCTTTTCAGGGTTAGGGCTAACTAAAAAACATATGGATTTAATTCTAGTAGCACCATCTATGCGTCAGACCGGGGACTTTTCAATTGACCTGTTATGTCTGTCTGAGTAATGCTGTTTTGCCTAAATAGTGTGGACCAGAGATCTTCAACCTGGGTTCCGTGGAACCCCAGGGTTTCCTTTAACTTTGACAAGGGTTCCGCAAGAGATCACTATTTGCTTTATCAAAGCGCCGAAATCTTAGTAAAATTTTAATTATTATAAAAGATCGAATCCTTAAACGCAGTTTACTTAATTATAATTAAATATTTTACTAATAAAATAAAATCTTAAATTTCGTAAAAGTCACGTGCTTCAAATATATTAATCGAGACGCATTAGATCACATGTTAGTTTCCCTTCTTTAGCTCAGGTAAAGAATCGCCCATTTATTTGGCCATCTATCTCATTATTTTCAAGGTGTAAAGTAAAATTGACGCCACCTTTTTAAAATTGAAATTTTGGGCAGATTATGTTTTGAAAAATAATATTTAATGCTTTACTAATTTGCGTAATATTTTTGTTGACGGTAACGCTAATCGTAATAAAAATGCAAAAATTAATTTGGTCCAACATTTATCAGATCTGCAAAAAATATTTCTTGAAAATTCCCCTGTTCCAAAAGAAAAAATATCTTAGATCCAAAATCCGTCTCAAGACTGTGACGCCTCCGAACTCCCAGAAAAGAAGAAAGAGAACAACAAATTGATATATCGACCGACACTCAATTGAAACTAAATTGTAGTCAAGTTGATATTATGCATTTTTATATTGACATTAGAGAAGAATATCCTGAAATTGACAAAAGAGATATGAAACATCTAATGTAATATGTTTCAACCTATATAAGAAAAATCTTTGTCTTTGTATGTTGCGACAAAAACAAAATACAGAAACAGATTGGATGCTGAAGATGACATTAGGTTGCAGATTTCAACAATTATTCCAGACGTTAAAATACTTTGCAATTGAAAAAACAATCACAGCCAAGTCATTAAAATTTTCCCCCCTTAATTTGTTATAATTTAAAATAATGTTACTTTTGTTTATTATGATAGAATATATTTTAGAACCCCCTCTCCCCCTAAAAAAAACTCATCAGATACCTTACCATTAATTATCTTATTACGATGTTTATATTGTGATAAAATAAAGGTGCAATAAAACTTTTGTAAAATTGAGTAGGATAAAGGTTTGATATCCTATTTTTTCTTTTCTTTGAACAAGAGGTTCCTTCAAAAAAATGGTAAGCTCAAAGAGTCCCCCTAGGTTTAAAAAGTTGAATACCTCTGGCGTAGACAATTTAAAGACGGGTGAACCAGCTTTCACGACGAAGGGGGGGCAAGAATGTTAGTCTGTTTAAACAAACCTTCAACACAAGGAAGATTATGACTGGGGGATTTTGGGACCAAAAAAGTGTCTTGCTTGTTGAGTTTATAAAACTGGGGACTGCGATCAAAGCAGTTCTGTATTCTCAGATTTATGCAGCTCTTTTAGTCCATCTCACATCACTGGAGGCAAATTTCTTCGAAGAGGGGGCTGTAAGCTCGTCTTCTATATAATAAATACCTGAATCTTCACGGTTAATATATTGAAAAGTAATCATGTTTGGTCATAACTTTTAAAAACTAATTTATCTTGTTCTGTGCTTTTGTCTTTTGTTTATGGTTCATCAGAGGTTGAAAAAATACACTGGGAGGGGGGGGGGTTCGTATTTTTTTAAAATGAAAAATAATGTCTAATTTATAAAAAAACTTGAAAAGCTTAACTAAGATGCTCAGGTAATTACCAATGAATTTAGTACCATAGCTAATTATTTGTATATGGGATTAGAAGTATTAATTCCTCCACCTTTTATGTAACTTATATATTATTTAACATTAAAAAATATTTTGTACCTTTTAGTTCATATTTAAACGAAAGTTTGATAAAATATTTTTTACTTATACGAGTATATATGTAATTCTTTTTAATCTGGAAATTTAAGTTTAAAAAAGTAATTATATGAGCAATTACAAAATTTCCTTAAGACGCCTTTCGCTCCTCAAAAATTCTTCGTAATAACTTTTCCGGTTGATGAGATCATCTTCGCCTTTTTTGGAAGAGATTCACTGGAAGTAGCCAAACGTTTTGATTTTTGCTTGATTTCTGGTGTATAACGATGATAGGGAGAACTCAAAGCGGCAACAATACAATTTTGATTTGGCACAACTGATTATCAAATCAAAATTAATTTATGAATCAATGTTAAATTTGTTTCAGCTCCATTTAACATATAGCAGCAAATAATGGTAACAATAGTTTACCTTAATGATGCTACCTGTCTTCAAATACAAATACTTTTTGAACTTCCCTCGTACATATATACATACTAGCTGATACCAGCCCGCTTCGCTGGGAAGACGATAATATTATATTTTGGAACCTAAACGTAAAATATCAATTCAATTTTTGAACGATAATGAAAATTGAAGTTTAAAATTTTAGGAAATTGATTGTCTGTAATAAGGGTTATCCAGAACTTTTTAGTGGTATTTCGCTTATATATATATATATATATATATATATATATATATATATATATATATAT